>JACMZG010001911.1:35871432-35893522 GCA_018340805.1 Microvelia longipes | reverse complement strand
TAATACTGTTCTTAGGACTTACAATTTCTTTTTTATTCATCATTCCTCAAATTTTTGATATCGTGCTTGTTGATTCTAAAAGAAAAATAAAATAAACTAATAATAAAATAATAGTTTTACCAATATCAGTGTTTCTGAAATGATCTTCAAAACATATTTCATATTGTCATCATGACAAGTAGTACGATCTCCTCAGGTACTTGTTCTCATGTTGAACTACTTTCTCCATTATTTTTCATGTCAATACATTTTTTCCATTTCTTCATCATCCATATTTTTTTATTTCTCTTCGCTGAGAACCATTAAAAATAAATTTGTAAACGTAGACATTTGTTAAGTGTATTTATTTGCGATTATATATAACTTGTTTACATAAATCTGATAACCAATCACATGAATTTTGTTGAATGGGGTTGTAACTGGGGTTGGCAATATTATGCAATGCTATTCATTTACAATATAACATTTATTGTACAACATTATGTTTTTTTCTTCTGTTTTCTCCTTCAGATCAATTTCCAATTGGTCCGAGATATTTGTCTGCCATTGTCTATAAACAATAAATAATTTATCACACATACACAAGTATATAAAAGATGAAACTTTATTTAATATTTCATTATTTTCCAATGCTAACGTAAAAACGAATCTTTTTGTCAAAGGTCAAATGCTCAATGAAATTGATATTTGTAACAAGGATAATGAAGTTAGAGTTTCACAGAATAATTATGTTTCAAAGGTGTGGAATGTAAGTATAAAATTTTTTAAAGTCTTCAACAGATGCTTATCCCCTGAACTATCCTGAGAAATTTTAGCAGATGTGTAGTAAACAAGGCGGAAATTCTCAAGTCTTAATTAAGTCTGGTTTGTTCTTGGAATCATTTCAAGAAATTATCAAGCAATAAGATATTATTATTCATACAAGATGGAGAAAAAATTACCAAGAAGGTCTTTATGTAATGATAAAAAATTTTTCATTCCTAGAACAGTCTAGTTGTTTTGCAAAAACAACTGCAAAAAGAACCTGAATTTAATCCGAAAGAATTAGAAAATAATAAGTTTTTAATGAATTTCCCCGTGATGTTCTTCAAATCTTAACCCACCAACAAGCAGTATAGAAATTTTAAATGAAGAAAGAAGAATATTGGGCAAAAGAGACGAAGCTTTGACTTTACATATAAAAGTGCTGAGGTAATTCAAATAGCAAAATCAAACATTAAATTACAAGCTCTATCTATTGCTTGGAAAATAAACGACAATGTCGTGTATCCAATAATCCATCTTCTTCATCAAATGTGGTAAATTCCTTCTAAACTTATATCACTAATTCCAGAAAAAAAGCTGTCAGTATCGCCAGCTACAATATTAATCGTACAGTTTGTTCTTTCTATACTTTTTCGAGCTCAATGTACTGTAGCTGGTACATTCGTAATTTGCTCAAGTCCAGTACAGTTTGCCCTATATAGCTTGTCGATCTAAACATACTGACTCTTATTCATCAAGCCGCTATCAAATCATCATCGATCTTGATTGATTTCCGGAAACTGGTTTAGATGCATATGTCACCAGCTTTTTAGGTATTACATAATCGTAAATATTCCTCTTCTTAAGGTTCTCCACTATTTCCCATACAAACTGTTATTAGCAGCTTGTAGTAATTTTTATCGAGATCATTTTTACATTCTGCTCTTAATGCAGTGTTGTTGCAATGTAATTTTCAAATATCCGAGCTTGAGTAAACCGACCGCTCTATGAACCATTTGACTTTAACTCCAACATCATATTACATTTGTAGAGCTTCCAAGTGCAATATATAATTATTCTTTGGTGATGTTAACATAGCTTTTTGACTTTACCTGGAACTTGCTGATGTTCTGCCGCTACAGGTAGATCATTCAGATAATCTTGAATTTCCGGTGGGATTATCATATCTACTTCCATTGTATATCATATGACAATGCATCCAAGTCTAGTGTTTTACATTCCTCTAATATCAATTCCAAACCAGTATGTACCCACTCAAAGTCTTTAAATGGTAGTTTTTGACTAAGAGCCCATCCATAGAGATTGTTAATATCAATATATAACAAATCTGTGTTTCATAGTGCGACATGATGTTATTAATAAATCAGTCGCACCTCTTATTCCCCTTCGAAAAAGGTGTACATATTATCCACAATACTACCGGTTCATCAATGACAACAAGGCTGATGCCCAGCTCAATACCCTATTTCCAAAGAAATTCAATGGTTCCAATTTGTGTGTGATAAAGATTTTAATCTAAACTGTGGAAAAAGTTGCAATAAATATACGTCTAGTTTCAAATAACCAACATATAGTCCAAAAGTGACTTGCAATCAGTATTTCCCACATTTCAAGGCTTTCCCATACTCTTCATCTGTAATTCCTTCCCATTTTGGTGGCATTGTGTTGTTTCAACCAGAACTTGCAAACTGGTTGCATAATTGTATGGATATCCCTTTGACGATGTAATCTTCTATCTTTAAACTCGTTTAACGTCAAAGGTGTCTCTTTTAAGGACTGTACTGCTGAATTGAGTGATGAGTTTATGAACTGATAAGAGTCTATAAACTGATTGTTGCCATTTTTTTCATGTACTATTAAACAAAGAAACTTTTCTGTTGTTGTTGGAATACAACTTTTTCCATTAAAATTTTCCATATTTCAAAATATGATGCAGATCAATCCCCGTAAATTATGAATACAACAGGTAGTTGCATTTTTACCTTCTGCTTAAATTACATTTTGAACATGCAGCTCCAAATACTGACCGGTAAAGTGATCATGATCACGGAACTGGAGCGGATATTGTTTTCTTACACAATAACAATGTGTGGCTGCTTGAAACGTAATTCTTGCGATCTTGATATTATCATTCTCTTATTTCCATTTTGCTCATAAGTATGGTGTCACTACAATCCGATTGATTTCCTGGATTTCTTTAAGGAAATTATATACACAATCATCGCCAATAAATTGCTTATATGTTGTTTTGTTGGTAAAGTTATTCACTTCCTGCCTGAAACCGGCATATGTTTTTTGAAAATGTACGTCATCAGATGGAAAACTATTCAACAATCAGACATATATAATTACGATGGAGGCGTTATAAACTTTGAGAAAATCTGTAAATTCCAAGTTTTTCTTCCAACGGCATAGTATATAGAGTTGTACCTGTTTGGACTTTATCACAAGTAATAACATGTTTTGTCAAATCGCTTAAGCCTAAAGCCATTTAAACAATTTGAGCACCAATGGATTCGTACACCAGCTCGTTTGACATCCCTATTGTCATCAGTCTGTTTAAATTTCATAAAGGCGGTGTAATGGTACTTACTGCCATCCTCTAGCAAACATAAATATATTACATTTTCAGCATCAACCACTTTTGATTTGCGAATAATATCAGAATTGGGATGTTTAAAATACTCTTGATCTCTATCTTCTACATCCTCAGAATTCACGAAAGGACATTGATTGCATAACCTGGAAATTTTTTCTTTTACAATTTATTAATATCATCAACCTCATTCGGCATGTCCGATTCATCATACCTCGTAGCTCAGACATGTATTGTTTGTTTATTTTATATTTTCATTGTATCAATTGAACTTGTCTTTTTTGAGAAATTGCTAAAATGCTGTAGATAAGCCATTTATTGTCAGTTGTTCTTGGTATTTACAATAGCTCTTTTACTTTTTCAAGATTCCTGGTGTGGGATGTAACTGTGACCAAAAGGTCTACTGATATTTCAATTTTGGTTAATTTTGAAATTAATTCAAATCCTGTTTCATATCCAGCCTGAATCCGAGCTCGCTTCTTGGGAAAAATTTAGTAAAAATTTTTTTTGTTTGAATTGGTTTAATTCTCTCTCTAAAATATCTTCAACTTAGTCGAAGTAGCCCTATTCGATATTCTGCAAATTTTTTTATCTCCCCATCTCTTAAAAATTCGGCGTTTATACGAATTTGAATTTTTACTTCTTAAATTCTTCAATAATACTATCAGATTATTATAAATTTTCAGTAAATATGATTTTATTCGTGTTTCCATCTTTGAAATATCAATTTGAATATATCAATTTGAAATATCAATATGAATTTTATTCGTGTTCCATCTTGAAATATCAATTATTATTTGGCGACAGCAAATATAATCTCTTTCGATGAACTACAACACTGTCGCCATATCCGGATTTAAAGCTCCAACCAACTTGAATATTAATTGCCTGCATCCAATGAAAATCTTTACAAACAATGTCCTTTTTTCATTCAGATTCAATCGATGATAGTATAAATTAAATCAGTTCCTGTCCATTATTGCTGTTCAGTAAAATAGCTATTCCGGTTCCACCTTTTGATTTTTTTCATCTTCCGAAATTACAAACCACCTTCTACGGGTTCTTTCTTGATGGAATAATTTCCGTTCTAACCTAATTCCTATTTGAAACGTCTGATCGTTTATTCAAATTCGCTATTTAAATTGCATTTTAGTAATTGCTTTTTATTTTTGCTAAATAGAGCTCAGGTGGTCTCTGTTGTGGTTAAAAAAAATTCATTTATTCTCCTAATCCTATGGATCACAATTTGACATACAAATATTTTTCTCATAAAAGCATTGGCCATAGGTATTTTACCGATGATATAAATGGGCAGTCATTATTGTGATTTGCACTGACACAATGGTTTTTTTGTACAATGAACATTCTCCTGAAATAATTATGAATAAAATATTTAGTAAATTAAAATGATATAATTTTAGTTAATTAAAATTTTTAATAACATTTTTTTCAATAAAAATACAGCCAATTTAACAGTAATGTCACATAGTTGGTTGTAAATGGACTGATATCGAATTTTATGTACACTAACTTGTTTTGAATAATTTCGATAAATGGGATACCAACTTTTGACGGATATAATAAAATGCCAATGGATAAATACTAATATACTTGCATGTTTATTGTAAACTGGCAACAATGTTTTCATCCAAATTGATGTTTGGTATAAACATATGGCTTTATCACTCTGAGAAATGGTTATATTATTTAGAGCATAGACACCTAACCAGTCTTGATCCAAGCAACTCTGATCCACTAATTCAATCTGAATAGAACTAATATGATAAAAAACATAATAATCTTATAAAATATTATTCATAAATATCTGAAATTCAAAATATATATACGAGAATGTTTGTTTACATATTAATATTTCTAGCAGCATTAATTTGGATATCACTTTCAACACTCATAAATGTATAACATATACCGGCCTCTGTCAATGGTTTTGCAAACTTGATATCTAAAATCTCAAAATTTCCATTTTGAGGAATTGACTTGATTTATATCGAACTGGAACAAAGCACAAATGGCAAAGAATGGAATTATTTGCTTTTAAATTCCCCAAGTTTACTCCACAATTCATATTCTTACGGATATCCATATTTCTAACTACAGACTGCATATATGTTGTACTAAGTAATTATGCTTCCAAGTCCTGATATATTTTTCGCGATAACTATATTTTTTGGAATATATACGAAGTAAGCATTGTATGTTGAACTGTTGAACAAGAGGTTTTATACTACAATTATATTGACTTTGGCATTAAAATGCAACAAAGAATAAGGTTGGTAACCGACGATCACCAAATATTTGCTCTTTATAAAATGATAACTATCTTTATTCAATGCAAAAATTTCACTATTTCCTTGATTTCTTTATTAGATAAACTGCATTTGCTTTTTTTAATTCAATTTGATGACCGGTCAATACCTGATGGTAATCTCGTACATGTCTTATCATGAGTTTTGCATGCAAGCAATGTATAATTGAGGTTTCATAAGTGCTGATTACAAACAAATTTTTGAAGATGCTATTTCATTTCAATTTTAACATTTACTCCAGGAATCAAGAAATATTCGGTTGATCCATAAAGTCTAATTGTATTGAATCGCATAGAGACATGAATTTTTAACATTTTTCCTTTTTATCTGCATCTGATCATATCCAATTGCACTTAGACATGATATACTTACTAACATCAAATAATTGATATATTTTTAATCAACGCTTTTAATATATACTTACCATTTTCCACCTTCAATTTTATAAGCACAATGTTGTAAGAATGATATCTTTTGAACCATGTGGTGAAAACATAAAGTTTGAAGTTACTAACATCTGAATTTTTTCATCAAAATCTTTAGAGATGGACTAATCAAAAATACATAATTTAGTTTTTCCGCAAATATAATAGCGTATCAAATTATAGTTTCATGAACCTTTCATTGTTTGTTTATATGCAATGACTACGAATTTTATTTCTTTTCTAGATGGTATGACTTATATGTCTTCTTTTGGGTTCATTTAACAAACTACTCAACAACTGCTGCTTATACTACACGACAACTATTGTACTTTCGTTATATACTACTTTCTTTTTAGTGGCAATGAAAGAAGAAACTACAATTTAACTGGCACCACTCTGCATTCTCTCAATGTTAGCAATACTTGTTTATTATTAGCAGTAACATCCTGAGCGGTTTTCATACTGAATGAACCAATACGTTTAAGAATAGGCCTAAGCAAATCTACCTATTGTTCTCAACCATCCAGAACCATACTGTTTCCCAACAGGTATAAAATCTCCATCCAGCTTGACTACGCCTAATGAACTAATTTCTGGGATTAACAAGCCATATTTACTTTTCTAAAATGTATGTTAAATGTGTTTTGAATCTTCAGAAAGTTTGATTAATTTTCCACTATCATCCCAAATATTAACTTCCATATTGTTTTTAACATGATGTCACAACTCGGTAAATACATGGGATTATCTACTCATTCATTTGCCCAACTACATCTTCATGTTGTTCTACTCCATTTACTGATTTAAGAGCGGGGACAATAAATCTCCACGCACTTACAGGTTGAACCAACTATTATATATGAAAATTGGCTGATGAAATTTTATTATTTTCGGTTTGGAAATTTCATATATTCGATAACCACTATATCTTAGTGTATACTCTTGTTTTCTTAATCCCAATGTTCCATCATCTAAATACTTTTGATATCTACATGTAGTTCAAAATTGAAAATACATAGTTGGAAAAGGGCAATTTTTTTTAAAGCTTCAGAACTATTATTATGAAAATATTTACTTAAGTGAGTTCACTTCTGATAATGTAATAATCATTTAAATTGAAAAAGTATGAGACTTGTTTAGTATAAGTTACTTTAATTTTTACTATTTCTGATGGGAATTAAACCATAAAATTTTGATAGTTCGTGAACATTTACCGGTTTTGTGGATTCGTTTTAATAAAAAATTGAATTCGTTTGCTATTTCTACACTTTAAATTCAATTACATGGTCTTGATTCATATGAAAAGTTAGTTTATTCTATTACCAATTTAAGAAATAGGATTATTAGTTGACGCTAATCACTTTCTTTGTGATGACTACCAAAGTTATATAGCGTTATCAAGCCTTATCATTTAAAAATTATTTCAATCTATTTAGTCGACAATAATTAAAGTCAATAAAGCGGTAATAATTTAGTTTTACAATTTCCCCGAGCATCAATAACATTAGAGTCAGAAGTCAAACTAGATGATGTCTGTTGGGATTATACTAATAATCGATTAAGGTTTCAAACTATTAGATACGCGTGGAAACATTAGTTGATTCAAGGTTCAAACTAGATGATGTCTGTTGGGTTTCACACTCTTGGCTTCCCCGACATAAGATGATCCCGATCAAACTATGACATGTTTCCGGTATTAGATGATTCCAGAATAAATTATTAGTACGCCCGACATAAGATGATTCATGACTCATAATATTAGAGACTCATCAAGGAATATTGGCTACTTTTTCATATAATTGGTGTCTCTTACGGATAAAAAAGGTGTCCCATATTATTAAAATAATGTTCCCCATGAAATTAATTTATTATTATTTTAATACAAATAGTATATATATTATTATTATTAAAATTATTATGATTATTATTAAAATTATTATTATTATTATTATTAATTATTATTTTATTAAAAATTATTCATGCATTATTTAAATATCAGTCTTATTTTCATTCTTTACATTACATTGCCTCATCCGGTAATGCACAGCGCTGCTATTCTTCCGACCGTTCACATCCGGTCTCAAGTTGTAAACTGCTGCACCGTTACATCCATCCGAAACCGTTCATTAAAGAACTTATCGAACAGCTTGTATAGTTCTAACTATACTAAGCTCGATTCGGCATGTCATCTCTGGTTACAGCGCTTTTCCGACGTTCACATCCGGAACTTATATCTACAATCATATTATAATTAAAATTTAATTAAAAGTAAATAAGAATTAATATAAATTAAAATGATTAATTAAAATCATGTTATTATTAAATACTTATTTAATTTGAATTTACTTAAAAAAAATGATTTAATTAAAACTTAATTAAAAATTTTTATAATTAATCAATTCAACTGAAATCATTAAACAATTAATATAAATTTAAAAAAATCTAAATAAAAAGTAACCTGTTCATCAAAATTCCTTCCATCTAAAAGTTTTCCCTTGAAAATTAATACTCATAAAATTCATGAAATTTATTCTTTATAAACATTCTACTTTCAATAATAATAATACCGATCTAAAAGAAAATTAACTTATTAAAAAATATCTATTACCTTACTTACTTAATTTTATAGGAAAAATTTTTCAATAATGAAATAATTAAATATTTAAAACAACATTTTTAAATTAAACTGAATATTTATATATTAATTAAATAACTAAATGAATTTTTAATATTTTAAGAATTTAATTATTTTAAATTTCCTAAATTAAGTAGTAAGGTTTAATAGGATATGTTGTGTAAGAAGTTTTAATGAAGAATTTTAAATATATTACCATTTTATAAAGCAAGTTTAATGAAAGAATTTTAAATTATTACCATTTTATAAAGAAAAAGTGTTTTTTTTTTTTTTAAATGAAGAATTTTATGAGAACACAGGTTACTTTTTATTTAGATTTTGTAATTATATTAATTGTTTAATAATCGATTTCATATAAATTGATATTACTATTTAAAAATTTTATTAATTTTTATTAATCATTTTTTTTATTTAAATTCAAATTTATAATAAGTATTTTCATAATCAGATTTTAATTAATTGAGGCGATAATGACTAGCTGTATTTTTCTTATAAGATATAGATTATGTAGTATTTGGCGTACATTTTGAGCCGGAATGTGAACGGTCGGAAGCGCTGTTAACCAGAGATGCACATGCTGAAATCGAGCTTAGTATAGTTAAACTATACAAGCTGTTCGATAAGTTCTTTAATGAACGGTTTCGGATGGATGTAACGGTGCAGCAGTTTACAACTTGAGACCGGATGTGAACGGTCGGAAGAATAGCAGCGCTGTGCATTACCGGATGAGGCAATGTAATGGTAAAGAATGAAATAAGACTGATATTTAAATAATGCATGAATTTTTTAATAATAATAATAATAATAATAATAATAATAAATAATAATTAATAATAATCATAATAATTTTTAATAATAATAATAATACTATTTGTATTAAAATAATAATAAATTAATTTCATGGGGAACATTATTTTAATAATATGGGACACCTTTTTTATCCGTAAGAGACACCAATTATATGAAAAAGTAGCCAATATTCCTTGATGAGTCTCTAATATTATGAGTCATGAATCATCTTATGTCGGGCGTACTAATAATTTATTCTGGAATCATCTAATACCGGAAACATGTCATAGTTTGATCGGGATCATCTTATGTCGGGTGAAGCCAAGAGTGTGAAACCCAACAGACATCATCTAGTTTGAACCTTGAATCAACTAATGTTTCCACGCGTATCTAATAGTTTGAAACCTTAATCGATTATTAGTATAATCCCAACAGACATCATCTAGTTTGACTTCTGACTCTAATGTTATTGATGCTCGGGAAATTGTAACTATTATTACCGCTTATTTGACTTGTAATTATTGTCGACTAAATAAGATTGAATATTTTTACATGATAAGGCTTGATAACGCAATGATATAACTTTGGTAGTCAATCACAAAGAAAAGTGATAGCGGTCACCGATAATTCCTGTTCTTCACAATTAGTAATAAGAAATGAACTAACGTTTTAATGTGAATCAAGACCATGTAATTGAATTTTAAAGTGCAAGAATCGCAAACAAATTCAATTTCCACTTTCAAAACAATCCGTACAGCCCTAGTTAAAAACTTTAACGAAACTATAAAAATTTTATTTAGCCAAGTTCGTTACCAGAAACAGTAAAAATTAAAGTAACTTTATACTATAGAAAAGTCTCATACCTTATCAATTTAAAGATGAATATACATAACAGGATGTGGTACAAATTAAGTAAATATATTGCAAAAATTTGTCCTAAAATATAGAAAAATGGTTCTTGATAAAGATAGTATTTCAATTCACACTAGCAAATATATCAAATCTATTAAATTTGATAAAGTTTTAGCAAGAACATTGGGATTAGAAAAAACAAGAGTATACGCGTGATGATATAAAAGTGAATCAAATAAATGAACTTCCAAACCGAAAATAATAAAGTATCATCAGCAAATGTTCATTATAGTAGTTTGGTTGAACCTGTAATTGTAGGATGTTAATGTCCCACTCTTAAAGTCGTATGGATAGAAAAGCATGAAGATGGTGATGTAGTTCAAATAATAATAGATAATCCATGTATTTACCGATTGCAACACATGTATAAAAATATAGAAGTTAATATTCGTGATGATAGTGGAAAATTAATCAACTTTGCGAAAGATTCAAAACACACATTTAACATTACATTTTAGAAAAGTAACAGATGGCTAATCCTGATATAATTTATTGTTAGTTCGTAGTCCTGGTGGAGATTACCCATACTTTGGGAAAACAGTATGGTTCTGGATGGTTGAGAACAATAGGTAGATTTGCTTAGCTATTCTTAAACGTATTGGTTTCAATTCAGTATGAAAACCGCTCAGATAGTCTGCTAATAATAAACAAGTATTGCAACATTGAAGAGCAAATGCAGTGGCTGCATTTAGAAATGAAAGTTTCTTCAATTGCCTAGTAAGAAAGTAGTATGTACGAAGTACAGTATGTTTGTCGTGTAGTATAAGCAGCAGTTGTTGAGTAGTTTGTTAAATGAACCAAAAAGAAGCAACATAAAATCAATACCATCTAGAAAACGAAATAAATCTAGGTCATTGCAAGTGGAGTAAACAAACAAATGAAAGGTCTGCAAACTAAATTTGATACGCTATTATATGCGGAAAAACCTAAATTATGTATTTTGATAGTCCAATCTTAAAGATTTGGATGAAAAATCAGATGTAGTAACTTCAAACTTAGTTTCACAACAATTGTTCAACAGATTATCATCTTACACATTGTGCTTATAAAATTGAAGGTGGAAATGGTAATAATATATTAAAAGCGTTGATTAAAAACTATTATCATTTTAATGGTGGATAGTAAGAAATTGTCTAAGTGCAATGGAATGGATCAGATGGCAGATAGAAAGAAGAATAGTAAAAAAGCATTGTCTCTTTGTGGATCAATACAATTGACTTTTATGGATCAAAAACCAAAATATCTTATTCCTGGACGTTAATGTTAGAATTGAAATTGAAAAGAGGCATCTTCAAAAATGTGTTGGATCAGCCACTGATGAGCCTCAATATGCATTGGCTTTTGATGCAAAACTAATGGTTAGACGTTGTTCGAGTTGAAAACCATCATATTGGCGGACACAAATTGGGAACTAAATAAGCAATGCAGTTTATCCTATAAAAACCAAGGAAATAGTGGCTTTGCAATTAGTAATATAGTTCATCATTTTATAAGGAGCAAATATTTGGGATCGTCGCTTGCCAACCTTTATTCTAGTTACATTTCAAAGTGGAGAACAGTATAATGTAGTTATAAAACCTCAAGTTACAACATTTCAACATTTCAATGCTAAAATCTGTAGCATTGTCGAAAAACATAGATATCGTAAACATATACTCAAGACTTTGAAAGCGATAATTATTAGGTACAACATATATGCAGTCGGTAGTAAGAAATTATGGGATAATCTCGATAAGAATATGAATTGCGGAATAACACTTGAGGAATTTAAATCCAAATATCCATTCTTCACATTTGTACTTGCTCCTGATTTTGATAAAAAACAAAGTCAATTACCGCAAAATTGGTAACTTGAGATTGGATATCAAGTTTGCAAAAACCATTGACATAGGTCTGCATATGTTATAATTTATGGAGTTTTTGAAGCGAAATTACATTATAAATGCTACCAGAAGTATAATAATGTAACAATATCTCCTATATTTGCAGGTTACAAATTATTATGAAGTAAGTATTTTTTAGATTAATATATGTTTATTTATATTAGTTCCATTCAGATTGAACCAAATTGGATCAGAATTGCTAGATCAGAATGGTTGGGTGTAATATCCGCTAGATAAATCCATTTCTTCCAGTGTAATAGTGCCATAATCGTTAATACTCAAACATTCAAAATCTGGGTGGAGAACATTGGATTGCGGTTGTACAATAAACCAGCTAAAATATTCGTATTCGATCCATTAGGATTTTATTATCCATCAAAGTTGGTATCGCCATTTATCGAAATTATAAAACAAGTAGTGTACAATAAAATTCGATATCAACGCATCCATTTACAACACTTGTGACATTAACTGTTAATATGGCTGTATTTTTTATTGAAAAAATGTTATAAAACTTTTAATACTAAGAATTATAATCAATTTTAATTACTAAATATTTTATTCATAATTATTTCAGGAGAATGGTTCATTGGACAAAAACCATTGTGTCAGTGCAACACAGATATGAACTGCCATATTATCATGGTAAAATACTATGGCAATGCTTTTAATGAGAAAAGTATTTGTATGCTCAAATTGTGATCCATAGGATGAACATGAATGTATTTTTCAACACACACGTCGAGAGACGTGAGCATTATGTTAGCAAAATTATATATATATATATCTAAAATTCAATTTTAAATAGCGAATTTGAATAAACGATCAGACTTTCAAATAGGAAGAATTAGGTAGAACCGGAAATTATTACATCAGAAGGGGGGGAAAAAAAGAGGGAGGGAGAGAAAAAAAAAAGAAAAGGGGAAGGAAGGGGAAAGGAAAAAGGAAGGGAAACGCGTTAGAAGTTGTTGTATTTCGGAAGATGAAGAAATCAAAAGGGAACCGGAAGTAGCTATTTTACTGGAAACAAGCAAATAATGCAGGAACTATCGAAGATTGGACTGATTATAATATCGTGAAGAAGTGAATGAAGAAGACATTGTTTGTCAAGATTCATTGATGATGCATATATTAATTTGGTGGAGCTTTAAATCTGGAATTGAAGATAGCGATTGAGTTTGAAAGAGATTTATATCGTTGCTCAAATAATAAAATTTGATATTTCTATGGAACATAAATAAAAATGTATTAACTGAAATTTGATTGTTCAGCTGATAAAGATTATGAAGAATTAAAGGAAGTAAAATTCAATTTGGTCATAAATGTTTGAATTTAAAGCTGGGAGAGTAAAAAAACTTGAGAATTCAATAGGGCATTCGTCTAAGTGAAGATTTTTTCGAAGAGGAATTTAAGCAATTAAATGAAAAAAATTACATCATGAGCGAGCTCGGAATCCAGCTGGATATTGAACAGGTTTTGGAAGTTAATTTCAAAATAACCAAATTGAAAATATCAGTAGACTTTGGTCACAGTTACATCCCAACAACCAGCGAATCTTGAAAAGAAAAGCTATTGTGAAATATCAGAACACTGACAATAAATGCTTTATTTACAGCATTTGGCAATTATTAAAAAAATGGGATTAATAAATCAATATAAAGAGCAACATATATCAACAATACATGTCTGAGCTAGAGTATGATGAATCGGACATGAGAGGATAATATTAATAAATTTGAAAGACAAAATCCAGGATATGCAATCAATGTCCTTTTCGATGAAATCCGAGTGTAGAAGATAGTGACAGAAGTATTTAAACATCCAATCTAGATATTATCGCAAATCAAAAGTGGTTGATGTGAAAATGTAATATATTTATTGTTGCTAGAGGATGGCAGTAAGTACCATTACACCGCCGTTATGAATTTAAACAGACTGATGAATAGGGATGTCAAACGAGCTGGTGTACGAATCTGTCAAAAATGGTGTCAAATTGTTAAATGGCTTTAAAGGTAAAAAGCATTCGACAAACATGTCTTAATAAAATTACAAACCGGTACAACTTCTACCGTTGAGAAAAACTTGGAGTTGAACGATTTCTCAAAGTTATCACGCCTCCATTCGTAATATATGCTGATTTTGAATCATTCTTCCATTGATGACGTACATTTGCAAAAACATATGCCGGTTTTGTTTGTAGTGAATAACTTTAACCAAAAAACAACATATAAGCAATTTATTGGAGTGATTGTGTATATAATTTCCTTAAAGAAATCCAGGAAATCAATCGGATTGTAGTGACACCATACTATGAGCAAAATGGAAATAAAGAATGATAATATCAAGATCGCAAGAATTATCGTTTCAAGCAGCCACACATTTGTTATTTGTGTAAGAAAACAATATCCGCTCCAGTTCGTGATCATGATCACTTTACGGTCAGTATTTGGGAGCTGCATGTTCAAATGTAATTTAAGCAGAAGTGTAAAATGCAACTACCTGTTGTATTTCATAATTTCGGGATATGATTCATATTTATATGGATAAATTTCACATGAATCTAAGTTGTATTCCAACAAAACGGAAAAAGTTTTTTGTTTAATAGTACATGAAAAGAAATTGGCAACAATCAAGTTTAATACTCTTATCATTCATAAAACTCATCACTCAATTCAGCAGTACAGTCCTTAAAAGAGACACCTTTGACGTTAAACGAGTTAAAGATAGAAGAATTACATCGTCAAAGGAGATATTCCCATACAATTAATGCAACCAGTTTGGCAAGTTCGGGTTTGGAACAACACAAATGCCACCAAAATGGGAAGGAATTACAGATGAGACGTATGAAAATCCTTGGAAATGTGGGAAATAACTGATGCCAAGTCAGTTTTGGACTATATGTTGTTTATTTTGAACTAGAGTAATATTTATTGGCAGACATTATCCAACGAGTTTAGATTAAGATCTTTATCACACACAAATTGGAACCATTTGAATTCTTTGGAATACCATGTATGAGCTGGTCATCAGCCTTGTTGTCATTGAATGAACGGTAGATAGACGCTATTGTTGGATACGATATGTTACACTTTTCGAAGGAGGATAGGAGGTGGACTGACATTATTAAATAAACATCAATGTCGCCACTAGTTGAAAAACAGATATGTTATATATTGATATTAACAATCTCTATGGATGGGTCTTAGTCAAAAACTTACCATTTAAAGATGTGAGTGGGTACATAAGGTTTGAATTGATTAGAGGAATTAAGAAACTAAGACTTGGATGCTTTGTCATACGGAGATAAATTGGAAGTAGATATGATAATCCCACCAGAAATTCAAGATTATCTGAATGATCTACTGTAGCGGCAGAAATCAGCAAGTTTTAAGGGCTAGTAGAAGTCAGAAAAGCTTGTATAACACATTCACCCAAAGAATAATAGTATATTGATTGGAAGGTTCTAACAAGTATATATGTTGGGAGTAAAGTTACCATAGTGGTTATAGGCGGCGGTAAAAGTTGTATCAAGCTCGGATATGAAAAATATACATTGCAACAAACACTGCATTAAGAGCAGAATTGTAATATGAGCTTCGATAAAAATTACTAACAGCTGACTTAATAACAGTTGTATGGGAATCGGAGAAACCTTAGAGAGAGAGAGGTAGTGTTACGATTATGAATACCGCTAAAAGCTGGTGAATGAGACATCTAAACCCATGTTTCCGGAAATCGATCAAGATAGATATATTGTGATAAAGGCGGCTTTGATGAATAAAGAGTCAGTATGTGTGTAGATCGACCAAAGTATATAGGGCAAATGTAGTGGACTGAGCAATTACGAATGCACGAGCTACAGTACTTGAGCTCGATAAGTATAGAAAAGAACAACTGTACGATTAATATTGTAGCTGGCGGATACTGACAAGCTTTTTCTGGAATTAGTAGGATATAAGTTTAGAGGAACTTAGACATTGATGTAAGAAGATGGATTATTGGACATACCGACATTCGTCGTTATTTTCCCAAGGCAATAGATAAGCTGTAATTTAATTTTGATTTTGCTATTTGAAATTACCTCAGCACTTTTATATGTCAAGTCAAAGTTAAGTCTCTTCTGCAATATTCTTCTTCCTTCATTAATATTTCTTATTACTGCTGTGTTGGTTGGTTAAGATTGAAGAACATCACGGGATAATCATTAAAAACTTATTTTTCTATTCTTTCGGATTTAAATCAGGTTCTTTTTGCAGCTTGTTTTTGCAAAACAACTAGAACCCTGTCTAGGAAATGAATTTTTATCATTACATAAGACCTTCTTGTATTCTTCTCCATCTTTACTGAATCTAATAATATCTTAATTGCTTGAAATTTTCTTGAAATGGATTCAAGAACAAACCCAGACTCTATTAAGCACTTGAGAAATTTCCGCCTTGTTTACTACACATCTGTAAATTTCTCAGAATAGTTCAGGGTATAGCATCTGTTGGAAGACTTAAAAAATTTTAATCTTACCATTTTGAACAAATTATTCTGTGAAACTTCAATAATCTTCATTATCCTTGTTTACAAATATCAATTTCATTGAGCATTTGACTTGACAAACAGATTTCGTTTTTTACGTTTAGCATTGGAAAATAATGAAATATTAAATAAAGTTCATCTTTTATATACCTTGTGTATGTGTGATAAATTATTATTGTTTATACGACAATGCAAGACAAATATCTGGACAATGGAATTGATCTGGAAGGAGAAAAACAGCAGAAAAAAAGCAAATGTTGTCCAGATAAATGTTTAATATTGTAAATGCAATAGGCATGCATAATATTTGCAACCCCATTACAACCCCATTCAACAAAATTCATGTGATTTGGTTATCAGATTATGTTAACAAGTTATATATATCCAGAATAAAATACACTTTTAACAAATGTTACGTTTACAAATTTATTTTAATGTCTCAGCGAGAAAAATAAAAAAATATGGATTGATGAAGAAATGGAAAAATTTTGACGCTGAAGAAATAATGGAGAACGTAGTTCAACATGTAGAACAAGACCTGAGGAGATGTACTGACTTGCATGAATGACAATATGAATATGTGAAGATCATCACAAGAACAACTGATATTGGTAAACTATTTCATTTCATATTAGCTTTATTTATTTTTTCTTTTAGAACAACAAAGCACGATATCAAAAATGAGGATGATGAATTAAAAAGATGTAAGTCCTAAGAACCAGTATTTTATGGTAAAATTTTTTATTTAGTTTAGATATGGCCAAACGAATATTTACGAGTTATATCCTGAACTCGTTAAAGTAAATGACAAGATTAATGGTCTCATATTTTCAAATAACTGCAATAGAAATTATTCTATTAAAGATACATTCGCATTAAGTGAGTTTGAAAAGGAATGCACTTTAGGAAGATCGCCAAAGGATGTCCTTAGGGCGCCTATAATCCATGGATTGAAGAATTTAGAATATATATATATTAATGTAAGTATATACAAATAAATGGTTTTTTATTTGGAAGGTTAGAACAAAATGAAATATACCGAATTCCAGAGATTCACCATTCTCACATTGAAGAACAACTACATATTACACATGTTGTTGAATTTTAACAACAATTATAAATTCAAACAAAGACTTTCCATCATCGATAATACTCCAAGATATGTCAATAATTTATCATTGTCTCAAAGATTTCTTTTATAATTTGAAATATTTACAAAATCTAAACCAATAAATAATAAATTTTATTTCATTCAAAATATATGAACCATGGTCCAGTATAAATGTTTTGTTGTTTGAATACTGTCAACTCTTCATTATTTTCAGTTTTCATTTTATTTTCCGCTCTAAATTTCTCATTGAGTAAATCACATTTTCTGTTCCAAATTATTTATTGTTTTACTAGTCTCATCTAGAAAAACAACCAAAAAATAATGTAATAACTTTTATTTGTTGATATCCTTTCAAATATAAAATGTACAAAAAATTTCACCAAAAGAAATAATAAAGTTTAATTTTGTTGCTAATAATTTTAAGAAACGATAAATATTTTAATTTAATTTTTACACTAATTAAATCAGCTCATTCCAACATTATTAATATTTGAAAATTACGCGATTATCAGTAATTTGGATCTTTGATTATAATTATAATTAAATTTATTTTGCTGATATCTCCCAAAATTATAAAATGTGACGAAATTTAAATGAAACTGAAACAATTATAAAATAAGTGAAATAATTTGTAGATATTGAACAATAAAAAATCCAGTAAATCGACGATTAAAACAATCACTTATCAAAATATCTGAGCGGAACCACAACAATTGATATGTCCAATGACTAAAGAAAATAAGCTAACGAAAATTTCCAGTAAAATAAGAAAAATCAGAAGAAAGAAGAAATATAAAAATCAACAAGAACTGTAAAGTAATAGTAAACAAATTGAAAAAATCCCCTTAAAACGGAAAAGTAGAGAATACAAGTATGATAAAATTATAAAAATTATATAAAAATAATATAATAAAAATTAATAACAATATAATAAAAAATAAATAAATCAGAAATCAAAAAAAATAAAGAATATAAAATATTAAACAAACATCATAACAGTAGAAGATCAGTAGCATCACTGGACCACATACCCTCTAGTGACGCAACCTAATACCGTGTTTTATGAAATTGATCCTTAATCATGTCATGTATGACGCAATAATGTAATTACGTAACAAAATTAAGTGTTTTTATAAAATTTTTCGAATTTTTTCTCTTTATTTATCAGATTTTTAAATTCCTTTAAATAATTTTTTATGAAATTAATATTAAAACAGTGAATTATTACAAGAATGAAATAGTTATCGGCTTATCACAATTTTAAAATCAATGATGAAGCATTATTTTTGGTTAGATAATCTTCCCTTCTCAAGCTTTGTACTCTAAACCCAGGTTTACTATCAAAGTCTGGTAAAATGTCCACAACAGTCTACTAAATCACGTCAAACTTTTAAAGACTTTTGACAAACAACGATCCCGATTTTGATATCGCGATATCAAATACTAGGAATCAAAATATTTCTCTCTAAGTCTGAAGCTAACAGCCAGATGACGCTTTTGGATAGATGAAATCTCGAATGAGATCATTGAGGTCGTTTGTGAGAAGGATTTGGTTTTTTCTCTCATGAATCATAAGTTTACTCACAATCTTGCCATATTCTTCGTCAAATCTCATGTTCGGAAATTTCAGAAGCTCCAGAGGTTGAATATGGATTGCAAGTTTGTCAGAATGCTTAACTGGTCGTATGATGAGGGAATGTTTGGATATTGTATCTTGTATTGTTTTTTCTTGTTTATACCCTTTAAGTTTGTATACAAAAAATAAAAGTCAGTTGCATGATTAATGGGTTCTCCGCAGGTCATTGGCACAGCAAATGAAATTTTACTTTTTAATTTACCAGACTCCAAAGAATTATCACAAATAATACCAATTACATGTAGTGCCGAATACTTTATCCTGCTCACCAATCTACATTGAAATAAGTATAATAATTTGTTTAATTGTGTGTTATTTCTTTTTTTTGGTCAGAAAGTCGGTAACGTCCACAAACATAACAGAAATATTTATTTTGTGCATACACACAAGTGGCATTTCTTGAAAATTCTAATTATTTAAAAAAAAAAATTAAAAAACATATATAATTTAAAATGAAATATTCGATTTTCTACTGATCCAGATGTGCTACACATATAACGTAATATACCAAAATTCATCATTTTGTAAGGTACTTTCGGAAAATTATTTATCTTAAACACCGCTGCAACAAATGCTGTGTTAAAAATTTTCTTTAACCATATATTTATAAAAACAAATCATTAAAAGTTAAAAAATACTTTATTTAAATTTATTTAAATTTATAATAAATTTAATATAATAAATTATTTAAAAGGAAATTGAAAAATTCCTTAGAATACGAAAACTGCTTTTGAAATATGCTTACAATAATCATTGCTGAAAATGCTACATTTCATGATTTTAATTATTAAAATATCGCCAATTGATAATGATGAGTTCTGTAAGACCTCCTAATTACAATTATAATTTATCTGAATCCTCCGAAATAAATATGTTTATATGCATTCGCTTTCTGTTATTATATTATTGTAACTACTTATATAATAAGTTGTATTTATACATAATTGATACTGGCTCTCTTATTCAGTTTCCATAACTGCGGTTTACACATTTCATTTCACTTTGCACTATTCCTTTATAACAGATTTCCAATTCTTGGTTTATTCTCCTTTTTTTATTTATTAATTTGAATTGCAATATTTATAGATCTGAAGTTCTTCCATCTTTGTTAGTGGTCTCTGATTTAACGTTTATTTTTTCTTTTAATTTAGCTTTTCGCATGTTTCAGCTTAACATAATCAATAATAATTTGAAAATTAATTTAATTATCTTCAAATAAATATGTTGTAAATTTATTTTATTACAAAATATTAATAATTAACTTGTTGATTAAATAATTGTTTCATTTGTATGTTTCACTTGATATCCAAATCTGATATTTTCTCTCACAAAGATCTCCTCCTAGATATTTCCATCTCAATGTTTGACTAGTAAATATGCCTGATTCAATATGTTTTCTATTTCTACATGTGCTTGGTTCTAAATTTAAAAATATCAATTAATAAATATCAATAATTCATCAATTTCTCGGTGCAAGTGTGTATAACATTGTTCTTTACTCCATTTCACTTCTTCCAGCATCATTAACCTTCTCAATGTAAAACAATATGAAATGTACACATTTCTAATTTGTAGATCAATTCTTTCTTGATTTGAACTTCTTTGAATTTGTTTGATTTGGAATTGAATTTCTAATAACAATTTGATAATGATTGGATGGACCATATTTTGTAATATTATGTTGTTTGTCCCATGATAATCTATTGCATTCAATGATTGATTATTTGAATAAATATTTTGTGGAACTGCTGGTTTAAATATTGAATAATCATCAATAATCGATATTCTAAAATTACAATATGTGAATAACTTGCTAAATTTTGTTTGCATTTATATTTTCTCACTTCTCCAATCATATTTCTATCGATAATTGGTATTATGTAGACAAAGTATTTCTGATTTGATGTAATTGTTATAATAATTGGTTTCATATTTTATTGTTTGATCAATCTGTCCAGCATTTTACAAGACAAATAAATGTTTTTTTTAATTCTATTTTCTATTGATTTTCCTAGAATATCAATAAAATGTATTGAAAAATATTGTTTGAGATGAGAAATATTTTACTGATTGAAACAATGACAAAGTTGAATATGATTTGTTCACAAATATGAATCAATATTAATGTAACTGTTTACATAACCAATAATTTTATCTTGAATATTTCATGGCAACCAATTAATTGTCAAAGAATAAGACAAAATTCTTTGTTTATTAAATTTCTACACATCCACTAGCTCATTGTTTGTTTAAGATAAATATTTGAAATGATAATTCCCCACCTTGTGGACATGGAAGAACATTGTGGAATATCCAATAACCATAACCTTTATTAGTTGGACCCCATGGTTTTTTTATCACCATCTAATGAACAAATTTGGATTTTTGTTTTTTGTAATATGCATATCTTGAATCTTCCATTCTTAATATTTCCATCTTTATCCGCTGATCTGATCCAGAATAAATGAATATCGATTGTAACAA
>JACMZG010001911.1:35830313-35870432 GCA_018340805.1 Microvelia longipes | reverse complement strand
AAAAAAAATTGTGCCAAGTTCCATTTCATTTATAAATAAGTTCAATTTTATGAGTGACTGTATATGTTTTTTTTAAAATAAGTTAATATTAAAAAATAATCTAATTAAGTTGAAATTTAGTACAAATGTATCCCTTTACGTAACTAAATATTATAAGTTTCGTTTCAATAAGGCAAGTATATCAATGGTATTTGTTGGATCATAAAAGTTTAGCTTCTGCAAAAAAGGTCAGTGGCTGAATGGTGATGGGTGGTTGCTGGGAATACAATGAATGTGTCCTTTCTGAGGATGAGTGAAGCCTAGAAGACCAAGGTACCCTGTACCCAATTTTTTGTTTTTGCCTTTACTAGAAATGACGCAACATTTTTTGGAGGGATCCGTAATAAAGTCATTTTCCTTGATCGACTACACAAGTATGGTGCAAGAACCAGACCGTATTTAATATTTGGGATAAAATAACTGGTTAAATGCGCTGTGTGTACATAGTGATGTACTGTCATTATAACATAATTAATACTTAAGTATAGTGTCTACGTTTATGTACAAGTCATTCAGGAATTAGTCTACTTATGACAAAATTTCCTAGTCTATTAATATTCAGTTGTCTAGTAAAAAATACTTATAATTACTTATTGGTGAAAAAGCATAATTTGATTTCAATATTTCTTTGCCATTCATCAAAGTTCAATTATAATCTGAACAAATGAACCTTTTATGTCATGTAGTGACATCAAACTTATTGATGAAGAATGTATTATATGCTCATTTTGTTTGTATTTTTTATAGCTATCGTCCAGATAAAGGAAACGAACTTTCTAATTGCAGGTAAGATTTTTATGTTATACTGAGTAGTTTTTATTATGACTAAAATTTGATCCAATATTAGGCTTAAAATGTAAAATATTTATCAATTATGAGTAATCTTATAATTACTATATAGTAGCATTGTTAATTTTACATAAAATTGATTTAGAAGAATTATAGAAATTTGACATTACGAATTACATTGAAGAATACATCTTGGAAGTGTGATATCACATAATGAATATGGCTTTTAATAAAGCAGAACCAATCAATTAGACTCTATTGTGTTTTTGTTGAGCCAAAACTAACCAATAAAATTGCTTTATTATTTAGGTTAACTTCCGTAATGTATAGACAAAATGTAATTTGTTTTATCTTTATGATTAATTTATTGTAACTGGTTTTGACGTATCTGGCCATTAATTTAAATATGTTTAGTTTGTTTTGTTAGTTAGTAGTTAGTTAGTTATTACATACAGTGTAACCATGCCCTTTAATTACCTATAATTTTTATTTATTTTTAGAAAAGGACTTCCTCACGTGATTTATTGTCGGCTGTGGAGGTGGCCAAATCTCCACTCCCACCATGAAATTGGACCTATAGAAACTTGCACTTTTGGATTTGGTCATAAGAGAGACGAAGTTTGCATCAATCCTTATCATTATGCTAGAATTGAACATCCAAGTATGCGTTAATTTTTTAATAGATATTTATTTCTCACCTTTACATTTTTGTCTGTTTGAAAAAGAATTAAGTTTTTGATTAAGTTCTGGGGGAAATGGAGTGAAGAGTTTAAATGGCACTAAACTTTAATTTCAATAAATAATAACTGTTTTTTTTAATGTAATTTTAATTTCAAATGTTTAAAAAGAGCAAATTAAAACACATTGCTGAAGAATTAATTTTTCACATCATTGCTGCAAAATTTTATTTTTTTTTTTAATATGTTTAAAGGCGTAGGAGTTATGGTTTCTAGAGTAGAAGTTGGTGTTGAAGGGACTTCCCCTGGTCCCACTGAGACTCCTCCACCTGGTTATATATCTGAAGATGCTGATAATATGGATCAATCGGATTCAGTTAACAGTTAGTATTTTAAAATATTTTAAGGTAGCTGAATGATGCAGGATCATTAAATGCAATGATTTTTTGTTGCTGTACCATATGCTCACTCAAACATCACAGCTCTTAATTGAAAGCCTCTATATACATTAAAAGTACCCCTTGATTTATTGCTTTTGGTAAGGCTGGAGAAGACTTCCCCCTTGTATGTGGAGTGGTTTTTAAAATTTTTTTGTCAATTGCTTCTATATTACTCATTCCTACTTCTGATGGATGCGGTATTTTAAATATTTTAGCTGTTCTTCCTTATACTCATTTGAAGCAGCCAAGCTCTTATTTTTCTCTTCCCCTTGATGAAAAATTAATTAATTTGAAATCCCCATTTGAAGGATAGGATGTTTAGAATATTTTGTGAAGAAACCCATTCAAGGTCCCTCTGTACAGGGAAGTATACCCTCTGTTCAGCTGTATACTATCAAATTTCCCTGCTGGGGATTAAATTTTCTTAGACACCATAGGCTTTCAAAGGAGTTACTGTCAAACTAGCTTTGATAGTCTTCTGAAGGAAGGCTTAAAGCAGAGCTCATAGGCTCTAAAGTAAAAAATGTTAAAGAATTTTTATTATTCATAAATAAATTTGCTTTAAAATAAATCTGCTCAACATTTTGCAAATAAATGTTTTTTAAAAAATAATTTATTTTTTTAATATTTAAGGGATATTTTCTTCTTTTATGTTTATTTATTTTTTTAGATTTATGTTTGACAGAATGAGTATTTATTTTTATTGCACATCTCTTTTATAACATATCCTCAATATATTTTTCATAAAAAGATACTGGCTCCATGATTTTGCTCTCAATAAACTGTAATTTTACCAAATATATTCTACCATTTATTTGTTAGACCCAAACACTTCAAATAGAATTAACTTATTCTGTAATAAAACAAAAATATGGGTTAACTTTTATGACTTATTAAAATTTGATCAATGGCCAAAAATGAGATAAAGAAATCTTCATTTTTAATTAAATTTAACTATGGTAAAACAGAAAAGTGTCATACATGAAAAATAATTGTATGGGGCATGGTTAAATATAATCTAAATTGTGCTTTTAAAAGTCAGTAATTGCAATCACAATTCAGTTTTATGTTTTATAGCTTATGTATAAATATTGGATTTTTTATTATTAATCTCTGCTCTAAAGTTGTATGATTTTGTTTATTTCAGGTCCTGGGATTGTTAGCTCAACTGCTATTGATACTCAACCTGTTATGTATTGTGAACCTATGTTTTGGTGTTCTATTAGCTATTATGAGTTGAATACACGTGTTGGAGAAACTTTTCATGCTTCCCAGCCTTCTATATCTGTTGATGGTTTTACTGGTTAGTGGTATTTACTTTATTCAATCATACCTCATAATTTGTAGTTTTCTTCCATTGTAAAAACTAATTATGTGTCCATTTTAATTTAAAGTATGTAATGGAGAAAACTAAAATGAAAAAAATTGAGTAAGTTGTTTCTCGGAACTTCTTCTTGCCTTATCGGATTTATAACGTTGATCCTCAATACTTCAGACTTTCTTTGCTACTCATCAGTGTATGTAAATCATCTAATATATTTTGCAATACCTCTTTTGTCTCACTTAGCTTGTCCTAGGATAGTAAAAAAAATGTTTTATTCTCTAGCATTAACAAAGTGGGAGCTAAAATAAGAATAGACCACTTGGTAAAATTCACTAAAAAGGAGGTCTTAAAAACCCCTGAAAGGATAATTTATGTGAAATTCAAATTTTTAGTTATAATACACTGATTTTCCTATATACCTACAATCTAAATGAGGAAAAGTAAAAAATAAACTTTTTATTGCTTTATTATCTATGATTATTTCTGGTACAGAAGTTTGCTTTATTTATACTTTTTATTTTGTATATCTTATAAAATTTTTATAAGATTATAAATTTAATCTTATTTAATTTTTAGATCCTAGTAATTCTGAACGTTTCTGTCTTGGACTGTTGTCAAATGTCAATAGAAATTCTGTTGTTGAACAGATAAGGCGGCATATCGGAAAAGGAGTTCGACTTTATTATATTGGTATGGTGGTGTTTGTATTATAATGAATTTACTTATAATGGTTTACTTGTATTTATTTATGATATATAATAGGTTTATTGCTCTCAATTTGTTATCATATTAAATGTATACTATTATCATTAATGAGATAAATTACTATTATGCCATAAATTATCAATATGTATAATAAATTACTACTTTGCTTTACTTGTTGTTATTTGATTTGTTGGGCACATGAACTGGAGTGCACTACTCTGCTCTGCTCTACTATTCTTCTTTACACTCAAATTTTTCATTTGGGGGAATCTAGGGTAAATTAGAGTAAACTCAGAATTAGATTAAAAATTACAATTAGACAAAAATTTCTTACAAAAATAAAATAACAAGCAACACGACATTTATTTAAAATCAATAAAATAAAATTCAATAAATAAATAAAATTAAATTAAAATAAACTATTCTAGTGAAATGATCAAATATAATAAAAATATGTTTACTTGTATTTAGTAAACAACAGTACTTTGCTTAATATAGTAGGTTAAATTATTTTTGATACAATTATTTATAAACATTTAATTAAATTAATAATAAATACAATAATTATTGGAAAAAAACATACTAAAACTCACAAAAATTAAATTATAACAATAACACTAAATAGATAAGTAAATATAAACAATTATATAACAAAATTATATATTTATAAATTTAAGATATAAACTTACATAACATAGATATAACCATATAACAATAATAACAAATTATTGTTATCACATATGATGAAAGTGGTTTTTTATTATTTTACAGCTTTATTTTACTCTGCTTTACTCAGTCTTTTAACTGTATTTAGAGTAAGAATCATCTTAGATTCTTCTTGCCTGAGATTTGTTACGAAACAAAGTGTAGTGCAGTTTGGAGTAGAACGGAGGATGTGACTGAACATAGATCTTACCGTAGGTTTCTCTAGTGTACACTGGAGTAACGTGCCCAACAAACTTACTTTAAAAGTCCCTGTAAAGTAAGAATAGGTTTGTGAAGTAACTGTTTTTTAAAAGAAGATTGCTTTCGTGTCTCAATATCTAAAACTGAAATTTGCTCTTTCTGTGAAGTCATAAGAGTCTGAGAGGGAATTTTTTTGTTTTGTTATTGAACTATTTTTTTATTTTAGGTGGAGAAGTATTTGCGGAATGTTTGTCAGATTCAGCTATATTTGTTCAGAGTCCAAACTGTAATCAGAGATATGGCTGGCATCCAGCTACTGTTTGTAAGATACCCCCAGGTAAGTACAATACTTGATTTCTTAAAAAAAAGTTTTATTAAATTCATATTCTTTTATTCCATCCTATGCAAACATATTTCAAAATGATTCCTTGAAAACTTTATGAAGTACGTTGCAAATACATAACTTATTACAACTAGGTACAAAATTATCTTTATACAATTTAATAAATTAATATTATAGTTTTAGATAATGCTTTAACCAGGGCTTATGTCCACCGGCCGCTTCACGGCCTAGGTGGAGATATCATTCTTAATATCTTTCTACATGGTCACGTGACTAAAAATCAGCTTGAAGGGAGAAAATGCAATGCTTGTAACACACTAAAAAAGAAGAAAAAAGTCCCTAATGCGACTTGTGGGGGCGATGTGTAGATGGCAGTAAGTCAGGTTATTTTACCCACTCCGCGGCACTTCTTATCTTATCTCTTTTATTCAAAACAAACATTTTTAACTAGTTTTTTATTATTTCTTGTTACTTTAAGCAGTTCTCTTCTGTATTGTTATTTTATAGCATTCTGGCATACTCAATCTAAATTATATTATTATTTCTTTAACTTCTACCCACTATAATTAATTATAATTATTATATAAAAATAAATGTATTGATGAGATAAATGAGCAGATGAGAAAGTCTGATATAAATTTTCCAATAATCTAAAAATCTTCATGGCAATTACTTTCATACTGGTTCCAAGACAAAATTTATTGAGGGACAATAAATTATGGACATTTATCTTTTTGTGATATAAGATAAGCTGATTAAAAGAGTAGGTCTAAAAAGTAAAAAAGTTATAAGCAGGAATTTTATTAATTGCTAAGATTAATTCTCAATGTAACACATTTGTGCTTAAGTGCTTGCCAAAAGTGAAAATATTTCTTAATGGATGAGGACACATGTGTTTAGAGCACGCCCACAGGGAGGTTGTACTGTGGTTATCCTGTGATATCACCAAAGTAACTGTAGGTATTTTTTCTTTCCTAAGTTGACACATGTTGCTTCTATTAAAGCAGTTGTTTTATTTATGTAGAAAGATATAGCTCGAGGAGAATTAGTACTACGTTTTTGTGAAATGTATTTTTTCCAGGGTGCAATCTTAAAATTTTTAATAATCAAGAATTTGCTGCTCTTTTATCACAAAGTGTTGGACAAGGTTTTGAAGCTGTTTATCAACTGACTAGGATGTGCACTATAAGAATGTCATTTGTTAAAGGATGGGGTGCTGAATACAGGTAAAATCTTAACTATCAAATGTTGTATTTTCCTCTATTGTATATTTATATTACAAACTTTAAGCGTTATTACTTAATTACTCTACTGTTTGACCTTAAACAGGTGGGTGTTGTGGGTGTTTTAGTTAGAGTAACGCTATGTTAACAGATTTTTCTCTGCAGTTTAAAACACAAAGATTCCTGTAATACTTTATGTAGTCAATCTACTTTTTGTACCTTTATTACAGGCTCCAAAGGCCAAAACAGGGCTCTTGCAAATTAAAGTCATAAAACAGCTTTATTTTTTATTTTTAAATTTTGCTAGTATTAGTGTTAGGAGTGGGGAGGTAAAGCTTGGTGAAAGACCAAAGTAAAGTACCACACTAAAGTAATATATAAACCAAGAAGGGAAATCATGTTATGTGAATCATCAGTGAATATCACAAGAATCTCTAAATTCAATTAAATCTCACCATTTTTACACTTTTGCACCTGAAATAAATTTTGCTGATGATTGAAAAGGATGTGTTGTTTTATTTTTTTATATATATTTTGGGCCATAAATATTTAAATAACAAATGAAGTGTCGGTTATCTAATTCTGGAGTTAACTGCATTATTACTTTCAGCCAGCCTCGAGTGTTAACATTATTATCTCCTAATCTATACACCTTAAGGGGAAAACTCTTTGCTACTGGCATGTACTGTAAGATTATGAATAGTTATTACTTCATGAGACAGATTTTGTTATCTAAGCATTTTTTAAATTTTAAATTCTAGGAGGCAAACTGTAACTTCTACTCCCTGCTGGATTGAACTGCATCTGAATGGTCCTCTACAGTGGCTTGATAGAGTTCTCACACAAATGGGATCCCCTCGTCTCCCTTGCTCTTCCATGTCCTAGAGGTAACAAATATTTCTTCTTGTGTTGTGAACGGCTTTTTACTAGTCTGACTCATACCACGTCTCCAGCCCTAACTTATATTGTAACATTTACTTTTTATCATATTTTCTTGGGTTGATGTTATTTATAACCTTGTTTTCAAAAACAAGCCAGAAATAAAAATTTCAGAAAAGTTTAAGTAGTGAGACTTATGTTGTTGAGATTTGAGATCTAATTTATCTATAATCTCTTGATCTAATCAGCTTGCGTAACTTGAGTCCATATCCACCATTGATTGTTATGTTGTATGTTTCTTCTGAATCAAACCTTTGAGTTCCAGTATATCTGAAAATCATTTAAAACATACTTTTTCAGAAAGTTGTAAAAACTTTCAGTAAAGCCACTAGGAAGTTTTACATCGTTTAATAAGAACACTCTTACTGGTTGTATTGGTAAAATCCTATTATACCTAGATGCACTTTCTTAGAATGATGAATACATTTCTGGTCCCAATATTAATACATCTGTTTAAGATATGTCAGTTTAACATAAATTTAAAGTTGTTGATACTAATATTTGCTTGTTTGAGATCTTAAGACTGTTTCTCTGAATTTCATTTTTAGGCTACCCAAAAACTCTTGTCTAATAAGTTTTATAATAGGAGTATTATACTATTATATTATATTTCTTTTGTACTGTTATTTTATAACCTTTCCTTTCAGTGTTCATTATCATTTAAATATTTTTACATTTTCCTCTGTTCCAGATTGTTATCTTCTAATTGGGCTTAACAAATTTTTAACAGTCAAGCAATTTCTGTATAATCTCTTTTATCAGATTTTATCTTTCTTTTTTATTATTATTGTTAGAGTTCCTAGTTATTCCTTTTATTTTTGATTTACTAATATTTAAAAAATATTAAATATATTTTAAAAATTAATCGTTGATTTATGTATACAAAAGAAAAAATATTTTAAATGTTACACAAAGAAATATTATTAAACAATCATGAAATAGTCAGCTGGAAGATGATCAAGTTGGTTTTATTTTTTCTAAAGGAATTATTTTTTTAAAGACATGAATAAAGAAAGAATTAATACTCTGTTTTTAATCATAAAAACTTATGCTGTGTGTATCATTTCAGATGTGCCAAGAGTAAATCCTAAAAAGGGGTTAAAACATAGATCTAGACATTTGAAAATGGTCTATACAACTAGTTAACTCTTTACTAGGAGTTTGTTTTTGAAGACCAATTACTAATGTTAACTTTAGTAATTTTGTTATAACTTTTAGTTACTATTAATAGTTAAACTTGAGTATGCCACAGTATAGACTGTTTTAAAAATAACATTCAATTCTAAGGAATTTTATTACCAATGTTCCTGTTATTTTTACCCAGTTATTATTCCCCATGTATAATCACTTTTTGTTTCAAAGCAGCAGAAACTATTAAAAATCTATAATGTGTTTCTTATAGCTTGGTGAAAAATTATTGGAATATGGTTATAATTAGTATCACATTTCTTACGATTTTAGGGATCAATCACATTCCTAGGGATCAATTTAGTAGGAGTAAAGACAATTTCAAAGGTCTAAGACCACTTTTTTTTATCTTTTACAGAATGTCTTGGTGCATCTGAAATTTTTAAGATAATAATATAACAAAAATAACTCATATATCTTGTTTAGTGTATAATTGTTTTGAAATGGTCTAAATAAATCCAGTCCTGTTAAAGTGTTAGGTTTGACTTTTTTTATGAGTCATACTTTTGTAATTAAGTATATATGACTTTTAATGAGAAGTTATCACACTAAAAACTAATCTTATCCCATGAAAATTTTTAGATTTTTGTTGACAACAGTTTTATTTTCATTTTTTAAAGTATTTGTTTAATACTGAAACTGTATGGTATAAGAATTAATTTTTTTTGTCAATATGTCTAAAACCTAAAATAGGACATGCCTGTTGCCTTCTTTCTTGTTGTTTATGGTATAATTTATTTATAGTCTTATGTTATGTAACATGTAACCAATCTGATGCTGGAGTAGCATAAAAACGAGGATAAACTAGTATCAAGGAGATATAGAGTAGCAGTAGCATATCTTGACATGTTAAGATAAATATGAAGTAAGTTTAAGTTTTGTAGAAAAGCATTTTATACCAAATTATAAACTTGTTATAATTTATCATAATCTCAAGGTACATTTATCTATATCTCCTTGATACTATTTTTTATGGTTTTTAGCAAATTTTCTTTAAATTAAATAGGCTACAGCTATCCTTTATATTCACCAATTTCTTTCACAATTTTATGTTGTTGTATTATAAAGGGTATTCATACCTTATATACTGATATTTCATGGAAAAATAAAACTGAGACATCACTGACTATTTTATGCAAAGATTATGTATCCCCCTTTTTTGTTGACATATTTTCCAAAATTTATATAAAAGAAAATTGAATTTCTTTTTTAATGTGGTGCTATTTTATTTTATTGATTGTATTATAAAAATTAAAAAAAAAAAAACTATTACTGCCGTGTTTTAATAAGTTAAATGTATACTGTTTTTTATTTATTTATTTTTTCATATAGAATTAAAAATTTGTCACGTTTTATTATTAATTATATTTTAAAAACTAATTTAATTTTCTCTTTTAAAAATTTATGAGTCATTAGTGTTTTTTATCAAATAATTTTTAATGTACTAAGAGTTTCTAACTTGGATTATGAAATTATGGTTAAATTGATTTTTTAAAAATTTATTATAGCTCTCCCAGTTTGTTAAAATCGGCAGGCCTGACTAATGATAAGGATATAAAAATGTTAATTTAAATTTTTTCAAATTATTATACAAGCTTTTTTGCATCTTAGATTAATCATATGATCTTATATTTATTTTGATATAATAAAGTCTTAAATATCTTATTTCATGATAAAAGACAATTTATATGAGGGCCACAATCTTAAAGGATTGGGTGTTCAGAAAAAAAAAATGTTGAGCTAGAACCTTCCTCTTGCTAGTTATCAGCAGGTCAGCCTTGTTCAGCTGTCTCTATTTAAATAGCTGGTGCATTTTGGAACTCCTTAATTAATTAATTATTGATTAGCTTAAAAAACAATAAAGATATAATTATTAAGTTTTGTAATTTTCCTCTTATTTAATATGTGTGAAAAGGGCGAATGTAAGACTTTCATAATCAGGGTTAACTATTTTGCTAATTCAGAGCCAACTAAAGAATGAAACTAAAACATAAAAAAATAAATCGTGAAGGAGCCTAATGTCTGAAAAGTCAAATTGACCATGAGTTTAGTTTTAGATTATTTTGATTCCTTCACATTATTTTCCTTTTCTAATTTTATTTCTATTTGGCTCTATAGAATAGAATATTATCTAAACTCATGCGTGTATGAAGTTTCTTATTCTCCTTAAGCTTACATATGAAATTTTATTTTGAATAATTCCTTGTGAAGTATTAATATCAAGTGTCGAGGTTCATTAAAATAAATTTTAAAAAATACTAGTCTGTTGTTTTTCTGATTATAAACCAAGTTAGAATTAAAAACTCTTATTAATAAAAATGTATTTTTATTCTACTGTTTACTTATAAATATCAAATTATTAGTTTAGCTGTATTCATTTAATTAAGAATGTACAGTTTTCATACAGTTTAAAAAATTAGATTTAACTTTATTGTTAAAAAAAATAGATGTAATAAATTGAAAAAAGAATGATTCAGATTATCTCTTAAAAGTTAGTTTTTTTTAATGTTAACAGCATTAGTGGTTATCACAAGATATAATCTAATTTTTAGCAGTGAAATATTGTTTAGGGAAGTAAAAATATTAGGTTGCTCACTTTGCTTAACATAATCCATCTAATTTGATAAACTTTTTGAAGATTGTTTTTGAATAAAAAAAGTAATTGCAACATATTAAAACAATAATTCATATTTTTACTTTTCCTCATTTATACCTTAATACATAGGAAAAGTATTGTGTTTGCAAAAAATCCGAAACCGGAATTATCCATTTCAGGTGTTTTAAGGCCTCCTGAGTGGTTTTCACAAAGTTATCTGCCTGTATGTGAGTGTGTCTGTTATCATCGTAGTTCCCAGTGTATTTATGCTTGAGAGTTTAAACTTTGTACAAAAATCAGTCTAAAGCTGTTGTGCTATTCGAAAAATATTTTTGTATGATGTCATTTTTTTTTATCTGCAATAATTTTGAAAATCATAAAACACGGAAGAATGATGAGGTCGGATTGTAATTTGGCATACATGTAGCTATGTATTAAATTAACATATGTGCCTAGTTTCATCTCATTATCGGCATTAGTACAATTTTTATTATATGACTTGTGTACGATTTAAAAAAATTGTATAAAATCAGAAAATAATCCAATTAAGTGAAAATTTGTTACAAGTTTTATTTAATAAATAAGTACACTAAGTTAAGTTTCAATACGACAAGTATATCTATGATTTTTTTTGGATCATAAAATTTAAGCAGCATCGAGCATGGTCAGTGCCTGGATGGGTGACTGCTTAGGATGATCCGAATGTATATACTATCTGAGGACGAGCAAAGTGAGTTCGAAGGCATGCTGCTGGAAAAATTTGGCAAATTGTATATTCTGAGGACGAGCTATGCGAGTTCAAAGCATGGAGGATGAGTGTAGCAAATCCAATGTGATGAGGAAAAGTTCTGATTTTTTCGTGAAAAGTACCCTGCACCCTTTTTTACCCTTTATTAGAACCCACTTGTTTTAACGTTAACTTTCTGGGAGTCAAAGATTGCTTTTGGTTGGCATTTTTTTTAAATAAAGTTAACTGAACTAATTGACTTCCTACTTTTGATTTAATTTTAAGCTATTGATCATCTTGCTCGTTAAGTGCATGAGAGGGTCCTATGAAGCAAAGATAATTAACCTTTTTAAGTTGTATGTCACTTGTGAAAAGAATGAACCATTGGGTGGCTATTTTAATGCAAACCTGCAAGACCTCTTCTCAAATTGGAGTCTCAATTGAAATCAGAATGTTTTGTTAGAATTTAGCCCTATGACTTTTTGACAGTTAATTTATTTCCTTATCAGGTCATTTTTACTAAGATAATAAACATATTAAATATTGATACTTATTAAAAAAGACCAGATAACAAATAATTATAATTATTGTATAATATAGGGATCAAAAGTAGGAATTATTTAAAGATACAAAATATTATAGTATATCTAGTGCTTTTTGATCCCCAGGATATATTTGAACCCAAAAAGTTTCACTTCATAATATTGAGCAATAAATTATAATAACCCAGGGGAAAGAATGATATTGGTTTTTTTTAAAGAGTGACATTGTTACTTTTAGTACCAAAAATCCTGCAAAATCAAGAATGGACGTTTCTGCTACTTCTTCTCGGAGATATTTAACAAGAGTGCTACTCTATAATTACATAACTGGGCGTTTTAGCTACAATATTCATAATTAAAAAAAATCACTTTAACAGCTTTTCGCGTAAACACAAATTATTAAATTTTAGTTGAGTTGACAATTTTTGATTATAGGATTTTAATAGAAATGTACATCTACGTGTATGTACATCTTAGGTAATGTAGCGCAAATCACGCTTAAAACAATGTTAAACACAAACAATTGTTAAAGTACAATCACGTTAAAACTATTATTTTTAGCTAAAATGCATGGTCGTGTTTTCGACGAGTCGCTCACAATAAATCTTACCTATTCAATGATTGAGCCCTACAATAATTAATGAATACTTTATTTATAATTATGAGTAAAACTGATATTTTTACAGCCAACGTATTGAATATCAGTGTAACTATTACTGATTGTTTTGGAATAATGACTGACTGTTAATCAAATATAGGAGTCTATGGAAAAATTCTTGAAATCCCAAATTGCAGCATTATTTAAAAACTTGACCATAAATATTTCTCACTGTATCTTACAATTATTATTAAAATTAGTTAAAGAACCATTTACAACTAAAATGCTTGGTCTGGCCAATCTATAAAATAAAATGGAGCATTTGCTTGGCTGGCTCTGACTCGCTACACCTCCTCCTTTCTGATACAGATAACTTTGTATCCTTTTTATTCTTATTACACTAACAATGTTTATAGGAACATAAATGCCTAAATTCTAAATAAAATTAAATTTACAAACTCTAAAGAACAATTAAACAATCTAATTTTATGTAAGAAGGTATTTAAGCTAATTGGTATTAAAGCATTGAACATGTTAGACATTTGAAAGAAAAATATAATAGGGATTCTCCAATACTTTTAAACTTCTGAATCCCACTTTTTATGAAAAATGCGAAGTTTTTCTGATAAACTGTGGTTATACAATATTGCCCCCCCCCCTCTGGTGTCAGTGCAGCCATTATATTTCAATAATTTTTTACTTACTTAAAAGAACTTTTTGAGGTAATCTATTAAGTGTTTAGTTATTAAGATACATTAGAATCTATAAGATAAAAACACAAGATAACTTGTTCTAGGTTTGTTTTTGAAATTTACAGATTAAAAAACTATTGTTCATAAAATATTTTTATATCAATGAAATTTTAACAGTTTTTAACCATACATCAATATTTGTTATAAAGAATTTTTAAGTAGATTTACTTACTATAAATTTTGTAAAGAAAATGTGAGAGTTGTAGTTCCCTCTCATAGTATTGGTTTCATACGTATAAACTTTTTATTAAAAACATAATAAATTAAAAACTGATTGGCTCAAGTGTAACTTTTAATTAGTCTGAGCATTGTGTATGATTTTCCTCAGACAATGTTTTTAATGTATGTTTGTGCCAGGTTTTAAATTTTAGTAAACCTATTAAAATTTAAATGTTTTTTTATTTTATTTCTCCTATGAACATTTTTCTTAAGCAAATTTTCAGAGAATAATCAGCTTATGGAAGGGGGTGGATTTATGGAAGGGGGACTCATTGATCAAGTGAGTCCCCTTTACATAATCGATTTGGTTACCTTGCTAATGTTTCAAACCCTATTGTTTATGAAATATGTATGATGTCATGAACCCACAAAAATGACAGCGAACATTTCAACAAATCATAAAACTTCAAAAAATTATTTGATTACTGCTCTAAAAAAAAATAATCATTGGATATTGGATAAATGATGGAACAACAGGGAGAAAATTCTAGGCTCATTAAAAAAGTTAGCATTATGAAAAATAAGGAAACAATGTGATTGTTAGGATTAAAGATAGCATTATTAGAAGTTCATTTATCAATAAAGAATTAGATTATTTAACTATCATAAGTATTTTTAAATCCAAAAATAAGTTCTATTGTATGTATTAGTGTTATGGTTTTGTTAGATAAAAGTAGTGGGAATGAAGTACAGTATTGGAATCAAAGCTTTTGCTGTATAACAACTCCAAGTAACTTAAAAAAGCCACCTGCTTTACAGTATAAAACATTTTGAATGACTCGGAGGACTGATTGATAACACAAGTAGATTTTTACTTTTCCTCATTTATACTGTAGAAGTATGGATAAAGAATTGTGTTTGCAAAAAGATCTGAAGCTGGCATGTCACCGGAATTATATGTTTTAGGTGTTTTAAGGCCTCCTAAGTGGGTTTTACAAAGTTGTCATTCTGATATGTGTGTTATCATCATAGCTCCCAGTGTATATATGCTAGAGAGTTGAAACTTTGTTCAAAAATTAGTCTATAGGTGTAGTTGTGCTCTTTGGGTTTTTTTTTATGATTTCATTATAATAATAATAATTTTTTATTCACCAAAATTTACAGAAAACAACATTATAAATATAATCGAAATGATTCAATTTTGGAAAATAGGAAGAGCATTCAGCCTTTGCTGATCTTCCATGCTCCCCTTAGTAGCATTACAAACTTATATTATTTACATTAATATTTTTACAAAAAATAATAACATATAAATAAGTAAATGTTAACACCTAAGAATGTACAACCATCTGGGTTGCCCCTTTACTTTGTACTTTTTCATAGTTTTGATTGTTCCTAGAGTAAGATATTTACATTGAACAGATAAGTAAAAGATACCTTTTAAATAAAAATATCAACTTAATTAAGTTAACTTATGAAAGTTAAACCAGGTACCCATACATAGGTATGCATTTCACTTATTTATTTCTGTATTTTACTGACAATAAAATTTGGTTGGACATAAATAAAAATAATAAATAAAAATAAAGAAAGTTTTAGATACTTAGCAATATCTTGGCAATTCATAACCAGAATTTTTACTACAAAAATCTTATTCTTAAATACAATTATTTGGTTTATGTTTTATACTTTTTATTATTATTTACTTATTTCTCCCCTTTTCTAACTTAAGAAATGATTTTCCCTTTTTTCAAGAGATTGTACAGTGTATAAAAATATGGAGTTGAGTTTCTTGATATTTTCAATTCTTAATAGCACAACTAGAGGATCTCTGTCTGTGCTATTAAGAGTAGGTGTAATATACTTAGCTCTGAGTACCGGGGGCAATCAAAAAAGAAATGAGTTAAATCTTCCAGTTTGCCACCATTACATTGTTCACAGATATCATTAGGATCCCATTTGTAATAAATACCTTTATAATAGAATCTTATTTGATTGGCCCACCCTACTCTTAGTTGACCAACAACCCTTTGTTTTACTATATTTACTCTCCAAGTTAAATAGTCCTCTGCCCCCTCGTTAATTTTTATTTCTTTATACATTGTGCTATACCCGGACTCAATACTCTTTTTAAATCTTATTCTTCACAGTTGTTTTTGAATCTTTTTATTAAATTTGAATAATTTTTCTTAATTCCATTTATATTTTGATTTTCCCACAAATCCTGAAAGCCTAATGATGACAACAAAGCCCTTAGTTGTGAAGTCCAGTTGTACTTCATTTCATTTTTGGGTGAAGTATGTAGTTATAAGAGTCTATTATATACAGACTTAGGTGTACGCATTGAGTCCATTTCCAAGATTTTCATCCACCATTTTAAAGTTTGCTCAAAAGCTTTGCAGCTCAAGCTACTCATTCCTGTTTCCAGTCTAAAATTATGATTTCATTAACCCCCAATAATTTTTAAAAATCATAAAATGCGGAAAAATAATGCGATCAGATTGGGCACACATGTAGCTATGTATAAGACTAACATATGTGCCAGGTTTCATCTTATTATCAGTATTATTTCAATTTTATCGTGCAACTTGTCTACGTTTTTAAAAAATTGTATAAAATTGGAAAATAATGCAATTAAGTTAAAATTTAGTAAAAGTGTATACCTTTACTTAATAAATAAGTACACTAGGTTTCATTTCAATACAAGTCTATCCATGATTTTAAAAGTTAAGCAGCAAGGAGTGTGTTCAATCATATCTCATAAACGAATTATATTAATGCTTTGAAAATTTTGTTGAATGCTTGTCTTAAAGTAACTCCTAAAAATTGGGAGCTCTTAATTTAGATTTCTTCATATTATAAAAAAATATTAAAATTTTCATATATTTTTAAGAAACCCTAAAATTTGGAGCCCCCATTGCCCCCCAAGGAGCAGTCATAGAGTAAAAGTGTCAAAGGGCCAAATGTAGCTCAAAGCTTGCTTTAAACAAATCCGTTCATATTTTGTTTATTTTGCGAGAACCGAGTATTGGCTGCTTATCTGAAGGTCAAAAACCACTAAATTTTAGGGTCGGAGGATCATAAAAAATAAATATTGGTCATTTTTTGCTCACCATAGATATGGGTATCAATAGCAAAATAATTACCAAAATACATTTTTTCTAGCAACTTTTATTATTTTTTTGGGACACTTGATATGGATTGACCCAAGGATGTTGCATATTATGTGATCATCAGAAAAATTAAAATAATAAATTATAAATTAATCATAAATAAATAAGAATCATTGAAATCAGAAATATTAAATTTATTTTTAAAATTATCACAATAGATTGTAGTTTACAAATATACAAATTTAAAAAAAAAAAACTTTAATTACAACAGGTACGTTAGATTAAAATAAATAGTAACCACAGACATATAGGAGCAGTTGGTCAATGACAACACATAATAAATTATCTCCTTATTGAAATAAGGAGACATACAAAATTAGAAATAAGGTTCATCATTAATTATACTGACTTTAGTTGAAACTATTTTAATATCTGTAGCCTCTGATTAAAACACAGATTTCGTAATCCCTTTATTGTGTGTTGTGACCAAATTAGGTATCTATTTTTACTTTTCCTCATTTATACTGTAGGTATATAGGTTTATGGGTGACCGCTGAGAATGATACGGATGCATTTACTATCTGAGGATGAGTGAAGCGAGTCCAAAGACATGTTGCAGAATAAATTTGGCGAATTGTGTATTCTGATGACGAGCAAAGTGAGTTCGAAGTAGGGAGGATGAGTGTAGTGAATCCGATGTGATGAGGAAAAGTTCCGAGGTACCCCGAGGTCATTTTTTGCAACACGAATATACATTTTTGCCCGATGATATTATAAATAAGTTGACACTAGCAAGTAGTACTCAGCAATACTGATTATATTTAGAAAATTCATTTACGAATATACCATGCTCTAGTTTTGAATTTATAATTTTATGCATAATATTTTAACCAAAAAAGTACCGCAAGCAATACTTCTAAACTTCAAAGCCAGACATTTTCAAATCCTGCATACTATTTCTAGGTTGGAAGTACGAAGTATCCATTTCATCATCAGGCTGTGGAATAAATGGAGCAGTTTGTGAATAAAGACAATCCCACTTAACATTACTAAACAGAGGCATTGATTTTAATAAACCTCCATCTGCTCTAGCTGAGGGGTCCAAAGTAAGTAAAGATTCTATGGCATATCTCGCTGAGTCTGATAATGCTTCATCTTCATCAGGCCACTCAATCACTCGTCCAAGGATGTTAGCGAAAATTGCTTGAACCGTGTTATCACTAAAAGGTGAAATCCCCACCATAAATTCATAAGCACAAACACCTAAAGCCCACCAGTCTACACCATAGCTGTGCTCTTTTGATTCAAGAAGTTCTGGAGCCAGATAATCTGGTGTTCCTAATATTCTAGTACTGCTATAACCAACCACATTTCTTTTAACTGACTTTGGAGTTCTGTATGCATTAGAGCTTCCCTGGGTTTTAGGAGTAATAATTGGGCTCATCGGTGGTTCAATTTCAGACATATTTGTGCTATCAACTTCAAGATTAAATCTTGTTTTCTTAGTAATAGGAATAGAATCTGAATTGGATCTCTTTGCAGCTGAACCCACAGGAGTTGAGACAAACATTTGTCTATTGCTATAATCTCCTGAAATACATTTTTTTAGAACACCTTTCAAAGGGCTGCTTCCTTGAGTACTCATTTCTATAGATTTATTATTTCTCTTAACTCTCTTAGGAGTAAAGCACATTACATTTATGGCATCTGTCAAGCCAGTAGAATTACCAGTCGGTGTTTCCACCAATATGCGTTTTCGAGACTCACGAAATGATAAATAACTACTATTCGCATTATAACTTCTCCTAAGAACAAAAGATTCATCCTTCTTACATTCACAATCAGCCTCAGTGTTTGAACAGCTTCGACAAGAGTAAAATGTTTCAGTGCAATTGATACTACTAGAGGTGAAGTCCTCAATACTCTGCATGGGATCGATTCCAGAGAAATCTTTTTCAGAACATTTAGAATCATCAGGGCTACCAACTGGACTGTGCATGGGGTCCTTAGATTTTTTTGCAATATCAGCAGATCCAAAAGATATATGTGATGTAAGGGATATGAGCTGACCAGGTGTACGGCAAGAAAAAATATTGGGAGAACAATTCACAAGATCGTTCACATTTAAATCAGAGTGAATAGTGTGTTGACTGAGGCCAAAGTCTGTGAGTCTAACGTGACCTTCACAAGTTAAGAGCATATTATCTGGTTTTATATCCCTGTGGATGATTCCATGACTGTGTAAATAATCTAATGCCAGTATAACTTCAGATACATAAAACACTGCCATTTCTTCATCAAAAAATCCATAATGAGCAAGAAGAGACTTCAAATCTCCCCCTATTAAATATTCCATAACTAAATAAACATGTGTAGGTGTCTGCAAAGAATAGAACAGCTGAACACAATATGGACTACGTGATATGGCAAGCGCATTTCTTTCCTTTGTCACTTGATGTGATAAATTTTTCTTTAACATTTCAGATTTTTTCATAACTTTTATAGCATAAAGAGTTGAAGGATTACTATGTTTATATCCCAGAAATACTTTACCAAAGGCACCACGACTTATAGGCTTAATGACATAAAAATCATCGATAGTTGGCATTTTAGTTGTAGTATTTTCTTTGTTATCTTCGCACTCCATAGAGCTATCCTCTTTATCTATTAAACTACTAGAACAACCCGTTAATAAATTATTGTAAAAACCAGAATCATGCACGTCAGTGATATTAGTTTTTGAATTGACATGGTGGCTGCAATCCATGGCAATGGTATAAATAAGCGGCACAAAATTAGACTTAACACTAAGTAAAATCTCACACAATTAAATAACACTATTTAACCACAGTTGAATTTCTTTATATTAAATTAGAGAAATAATAAAACCAGGAATAATCACGCTGCGCCGTTACATTTCTGACATTTCCCGGAGTAAACAAAATTCTTCTTAATCTTCCTCTTTCTTTATGAAACGTTAGAAACATTTATTTCAATATGGTGGACGCATTATAATTAATTACTTAATATTTTAACAAACACTCATATGAATAAATATGTATACTATTACTTAAAATACGGCTTTAGTCATGATTTTATAGTTCATTCTTTTGTTGTCCACGTCTTATCCAGCATATATCAATCTATATCCTGTGTATAGATTCTATTTTCTTTGCAGACACCAGTAGGCAATATTTTTCTACACTCGGTCAATACGTAGTATGTTAATAAAAACTAGTTGCAAGCCATGAAATTTTTATGAACAACTAAATTGAATTGTCTAAAAAGTTGTAACTAAATTTGATATATGACTGTTCTAATATAAAAGTAATCTTTTAGCTCATTCTTTGTTTTATTGCGATATTAATTTTAGCAATGAAAATATTAATATTTTCAACTTGATGTCATGCAACATCTTTTATCAAAAGCATCTAATGCAATAATAATAGAAAATGCTGGCATAAAAGATCAAATAAATTTATCTCCAGAGATTTATAAGTGTGTATGTTGTAAAGCTTTCAAAGGTGATCTACAAAAATAGATAACTGTAGTAACTTGTAAATAACTTCATAACTTTTGTGGACCTAATTTTAAATACAGTAAATTGGCCTTTTAAATTGTTCCAAAACCCTAAAAAGCGAAACAACTCTATTGGTCTGCCATTTTAAATTTGGTCTGAAAACCAATAATAGAATGGTTTCCCTCATAGGGGTTTCACGTCATTCATAAGACCAAGTCTAAATACTAGCACTGTAGAACTATTAACCTCACCACATAAGCAGTTTTACAAAAAATTTTAATAACAATAGAATAATAGTTTTATTCAACTTACTAATGCAAGTAACATATCTTCAAAAAAATTATTAATTTGTCCTGGCCTTACAGTTTTTACTAAGCTTACCTCTATATAAACCATCTCTATCAACTTAGATCATTTACTGCAAATCAAATGGGTGAAAAAATCTATTAACAGTAGGTATCAATAAGGTATGAACAAAATAATTAAAAAAATATATAAATATATTATAACTGAAATAAATAAACTGACACTAATTTAATATCTTTTAACAAGATATTAAAAAAAAAGTATGTTGGTAATATATATGAATGACAGTACAATTAATTTACAATACCAGGTGACTTAAAAATAAAAGTTCAAATGATTAAAAAATATTAAATACATTCTTTGTATCATAAAACGATATACATAAAACAAAATCTAAATTTTTTGAAATTATATCATACAAAGTGTATTGATTTAGCAATCATAATAAATGAACAACACATAATAAGACCATCACAAATCAAACATAGATTGTTAATACTACTTTTTAATTAAAACAGTAAATTTTGTGGACTGATAATTAAGGCAGGATAAATACAAGAGTAATTAAACATACAGATTTAGTTTATTTAGTGATAAATTGGTGCCAAGTAAGATATTATGTATTCTATAATGTAAAGGTAGGGTTATTCAAGTGCTACAGAATGCTGGGAGAGGAGTGTGAGGGCTCTAGTACACAGCCTCCTACAATATCTTCCATATTTTGCATTTACAGTATAGCCTTGAATCAATATTCTGCAACTTTATCCTCTTATAAACAAAAGATCTAAGCTACATCCCTACAATGGTATCTTGCTCTACAACACAGTAATTAGGCCAGCAGTCCCATATGGAATAGAAGTGAGGGAAACGCTGTAAAATCCCACCTAAATAAAGTGCAAAATCAGCACCTAAATAAAGTGAAAGCTCCTTGGTTTATAAGGAATTTAGAACTCCATAAGGACTCTAAAGTACCAAGTATCAATGAGTTCTACCTAGGAAAATATAATAACCTCAAGAACAGAATGTCAAATTCTTCAAATACGTTTTTAATTTGCTCATGGCGTTCTAAAAACCAAAATTCACAAAAATTCTTGAGTTGCAATTTAGAGTAAGTCAACGCTAAAATAAAAAGGACTGTTAAATAGTGCCCAGTGTAAAAACATTTAAGTGCTGTAACTTGGGACAACATAAAAAGACTGACTCTGCAGTGATGGAATGCTAGTTTGAAATTTACACAGAGTTTCTAGAACCAGTATAACTTTTTAGTCTTTTACATGAACTTATTTGTTTAATATATTACACAAAAAATGTAGTTGAAATTCCAAATCTGTTAATAATATTCTTACATAATTTTGTTCAGCATATTTAATTTAATTGTTCTGTGGACGATGAGAGAACAAAAAGACAAGCATAAAATATTTTAAGAACAACATTTAAGTAATTTAATAGACTGTGTTTGCATAAATACTAAACCATCAAAAGTAAAACAATTGAAAAATGTTAAACCCCTTCACTCCTTATACATATGTTATGATCATGGGCGTAGCCAGGGGGGGGGGGGGGGCCCGGGCCCCCCCCCTAGCCGAGCAGGGTTGTTGCAAAAATTATATAAAACTATGGTTCAGGCAAGGAAAAACATTTTTTTTTATTTTATAAAATTAATTTAAATTTTAATATTATAAAAATAATTAATTAATTTTATAATTTTTATTTATAATAATTTAGAGCTTAAAGGTAGCTTTTGTCTTAAAAATTAAATTTGTTTTTTTAGTTCGACATATTAACTTTGTGGTTTTATTATTATTAAATAAAAACCATATTTAGTTAAGTTCAGTTTAATAATAATTTGTATTTTGTTTTAGGGGATTGTTTTTTGTTTTTCATTAAGACTATTTAAAAAAAAATTGTTTTGATTTGTCCTCTAAGAGCTTTGTTTTTTAGCGAATTTCCTTTGGGAATAAAATTCGCTAATGGAATAGGCATCAGTTTCTTGTAAAAACACTATCTTTCGAACGGATTTATATTTTTTAATCAAACTTGGTACAAAAATCAACCTTCGGAAAGACACGAACCCTATTGAAAACAAGGTTTTTGTAACATCATTAACCCAGTTTGCTGAGTCAGCAAAATTGTCAAAAAATCAGCAAAATTCACAGGGTTAATATTTTTCGCCGTAAAAAAGGTCAATGCATATGTTTTTTTTAGACGCTGAATCAAATAAAACCGGTCCGAAGTCAATGCAACCACTCTAAATGACCAAAAAGTCGAAAAAACCATTGTAAATTACCGGGAACCAAAATTTAGGTCGATAAAAAATAAATAAATTTAGAGTAGGGTGTCGTTTTCTATGTATTTTTGGGCACTGAATCGAATGAAACCAGTCTGAAGTCAATACAACCAATCTAAATGACCAAAAAGTCGAAAAAGCACAAAAAATTACTGAAAACCAAAATTACGGTTGATGAACAAAACATTATGGGTAGGGTGTCGTTTTCTATGTTTTTTTGGGCGTCGAATCGAATAAATTCGGTCTGAAGTCGATACGGCCACTCTAAGTGATCATAAAGTCAAAAAACGGTGGTTAATGCAGGAAAACCTAAATTTTGGACCCTAAATAACATATTTCAAGTGGGGAGTCGTTTTCCATGTTTTTTGGGCCTGTGTGTTGAATGGCAGTGGTCCGGAGTCGATGCAATTACTCAAACTCTCTCCTGGGTTTAAATCCTGGTTGGGACGATATTTTTTATCGTTTTTTTTTGCATAAAGTTTATAACTACAAAATAATTCTGGCGTGGTGGTCCGCATATCGGAAGATTTCCTTTGGTATGCGTGCTTCCTTGATTAACAACAATCCTGGTAGGAACGTTAATTTTTATTCTTTTTTTACATTATATATGTATATAACTATATACATATATAGTTAGGTCCGCTGTCGGGCGAATTTCATTTAGAATTCGTGTTTCCGTGCTTAACAACCCATTTCTTGTTTAAGGTTCCGGTTCATACTTCAGAACCTAAGCAGTTACTCACTTGTCAAGTACTGCTCGTAACTCATAAAACCTTTGAAAGATAACTGACGAAGCTTAAAGATAAGTAACTAAGCTTTAAACTATTTCAAATAATAGTGCGTACTGCTAACTTTAGAGGCATAGTTTTGTATAAACAACTGGATAATTATGTGCATTTCCTTTGAAAAATACAGACCAAATGAGTTACGGGCAGTGCTTGACAATTGAGTAACAGCTTAGGTTTTAAAGCATAAACCAGAACGTTAACCAAGAAATGGTTTTTAAGCACAGAAACACGCATTCTAAATGAAATCTGTCCGACAGCGGACCACCGCGCCGAAATTATTTATTCAGTAGTTGTAAACTTATATAATGTAAAAAACTATAAAAATGATCATTCCAACCAGGATTGTTGTTAAGCACGAAAACACGCATCCAAAAGAAATTCGCCTGAAATGCGGACCACCGCGCCAGAATTATTTTAAAAAAAATCATAAACCTTACATACACACAGACACTCACAACATATATATATATATATATATATATTATATATATATATATATATATATATATATGATGGGCCCCCCCCTGGGGCAACCCTGGCTACGCCCATGGTTATGATACCTTTACATTAATATCCCATTAAATTTAAACTCAGGTATTTATCTTAAATAATTAAGACTAAAGTGATGTGGAAATGTATACAGTAGGGGGTCTATAAATTTCACACACAGAGTTCCAACTCATCTGGAATAAGCTGTTTTAGACCGGACTTTTCTTTTAATTTGCCCTTTTCTCCAGAGGAACAGGTCAATTCACCTTGTCCCACATATACAAAATAATTATTTCTTCATTTTCAAGATTAAAATTATTTAAAGGGTATTTTAACTATGTTGATAATCTTAATTATTTTAAATCTAAAATGTTCATAAAATATAATCAAAATTAGAAAAAGATGTGTTATTTTTAACTAGACCTGATATCATGATAACCATAACATGCAAAAATCTAAATTTAATTTACGTGTTCATAGTGTTATGTTTATTTGTTTATCATATACATAAATAGGCGTCTGGATTTAAAACTGAACAACAATAATGATAATAGCGGCACAAGGTGAAAAGTAGTGCTAGGTGCTGTAGTTCATGCGACTAGCCCCTGTTTTACGGCCAACCAACTCCCTCAAACCAGGGAGGTAGGTGGAACACTGTATCCCCGTCCCTGTATGAAATTTCTGTATGAATTTCTACATCACTTTAATTAATACAATTATTTTTGCAGCCCAGTTTTAAGATAACGGTTATAATAACCAGTTAAAACTAAATCACTTTTCTCTTTTTTTCAAGAAAACTTTTATTCAATATTTAAGTCGGTGAAATACAAAAGATTATAGTTGGAGGTGTCCAATACTGGAGGCATGCAGCACAAGTTGTAATTAGAATTGATAAATCTATGCTTAGAAGTGTACAAAATATATAGAATTTTTATAAAGAATAAAACAAATACATATTTAAATACGGCTAAACATTCAAAGGCTCCTTGGTATCATATACAATAAATGAAGTGAAAAAAATTATTGCACATATAAGAACAACAGCCAAAATACATTTAGGTCTTCTTACTCTCTTGTACATTAGATTTGAAAATAAACGTCGAGGAAACATCTTAAAATATTTACTTTTAGTATACTTGTTATCAGCATCCTTATCACTGAGAATATTCTCAAGAGAGAGCTTTGAACTTTTTGGAAAAACATTAATAGAAGTATACATATTACGATTAACTGCAGTATTGATACTAGGTGAAGATGTCACATCACTAGGTGGCAGAGGAGGCATTGGGTCAAAGTCAATGTGAGCTGAATTGGCAGATAAAAGTTGGGTACGAAGAGCATGTGCTAGAGGAGAAGCAAGGTTCTCCGGAGGCATAACTGATTCACCACAGCAAGGACAAACAGCTGATGATTCCCCAAAGTCCATCATGTACTTCTTTAGGCAGCGTAAATGGAACACGTCTAAGCATACTAATCTTGCACATTCTCCCTCATCTAAGAGTTTTTTACACAGGAGACAATTAGGATCATAGCTACAATCCTCCAACCATTTTAAATAAGATCTAATGACACAGTCGGAATGCTTTGATACCATACAATGCTGACAAACATTTACACGATGTTTATAACAAAATAAACTAGTAAATTCTTTTTTTGGGCATTTGCACAATCCCATAGTAGCAGATTTAATTACTCACATCAATAAAGTATACCAGGGTGTATTAAACTCTTAGATTCAATGCACAATGAGATCTTAAAAAGTAATTACATAAAAATTTAACTAAATGAAGTCTGAAACCAATAATAAAACAATTACATCTACCTACGTAACTTCATGAACCGAACATCCATCTTGGTTTGATAACAAGTTGACAACGACCATAGAGATGTTATCACTAGAAGGGCCCTTTTGGTTGAATTTTGAAACATCGAAAAAATAACCTGACCACCTTCGACTATCAACACAATCAAATAAAGAGAACAAAATTACAGTAACTTATTCAGTGAAACGTTGAAAACCCAAGTCAAAACACAATCAATATACGACAAGCCGAAAACAATTAATTTATTTAAACCTGGATTCACTCTTAGAGGAAGTTTTAATAAGGTTACACAAAGCCCCAAAATTATGGTTCAGGCCTCTTATTGTATTGTGATAGGCTGTGCCCTCTCTAGTAATATATCTCTACGACAACGACAATCTGGATGTTCAAAAATCCATTCCTATAAAATCACCTTCCGTCATGAACTAATATTTTTAACTTTATTAGTGGATTCTGTTCGACTGTACATGTTTTGCAAATATAACCTATCACAATTATTGTTCTCAGAGATCCCTCAAATATTATATTAAAGTAATGATTCGTAGTTAAATTACTATCTTTCCGTCTACCATAAGTTCCACCGATTTCACCTTATGTTGATTGGCTGGTGTTCGGAATTCAATCTTTATTTGTAGAGCGCATTGGCTTTTGCAGGTTGTCGTTCCTTATGAAGTTGAAATCTTGTCGGCTTGTTTAGGTTAGTTTGTCGAATGATTTTATGATAAATCTTGTGAAGTTTTAATAGTGTATTTAGTGTTTTTGCTGTAGTGCATGATTGCCGCATTAGATCATAAGTAAGTATTATTAATGGGGTCAATATTTAATGTAATTTAAGTTGGAGAGCTGTGGAATCATGTGTTGTGTTTTGTTGAGCAGTTAATAGACTACAATAACTGTTCCTTTTTCTTTTGCACTGTTTTATTTCTTTATTTTCATGTTCAGATGGCTCATCATGACGACGGACACGATATGCTCGACTCTCTAGAGAATGGAGACGACGGTTTGGGTGAAAACGGCGAAGACATGCACGGAATGGGCGATCCAGCTGACGACCAGGAGCTAGAAGCTATTAAAGCTCGGGTTAAGGAGATGGAAGAGGAGGCAGAAAAATTAAAGCAGATGCAATGTGAAGTAGATAAGCAAATGAATTTAGGTAGTCCCACAGGTACAAATCCTAGTTTGTCTTATGAAGAGAAAGTTGAAGCTGATTCTCGGTCTATTTATGTTGGGAATGTTGATTACGGTGCCACTGCGGAAGAATTAGAAGCACATTTTCATGGATGTGGTGCCATCAATCGAGTCACAATTCTTACCAATAAGTATGATGGTCATCCAAAAGGGTTTGCTTACATAGAGTTTAGTGAGAAGGATTCTGTAAAATTAGCTACTGCCATGGATGATTCACTATTTAGAGGTAGGCAAATTAAAGTTTCATCTAAAAGAACAAACAGACCGGGTCTCAGTACTACTAACAGATTCCCTTATAGAGGTGTTAGAGGAAGAGGAGCAGCTTCGACTAGAGGGTTTTCTCGGGGTGGATACATGTATCCTACGTATCGTCCAACAAGGAGAGCTAGGGGTAGCTTTCGGCGTGGTTTTATAACTCCCTATTAACAACTCCATCCCCCACTCTCTTTTCTTGTATTACACTTCCTATGAAAAATGATAAATATTTAATTTATTGATATCCGCATTTCAGCGTGTGGATAAAATTATTTAAGTATTGGAATTCAAGTTTAGATTATATGTCTCAATCCTTCATGGAATAAGATCTTACTATTGATTCTTAAGGAATGAATTGCTTTTGAAACCTTGTAGCTGGAAAATACTATTAAGGTACAAATATTTTAACTCTTAAGTATGAGTTTTTTTGTAGTTTATTGTTAAATATGAATCCCATAATCCAATATCAATTCTCTTTGTAAATTAACTGGTGCTTGCTTACCTGTTTTTAGTTATTATTTTATTAAACATTTTCGATAAACAATTTTTTAAAATGTTGGATGTATGTATTAGACAAAAAGGTTTGCTTCCTTTCATAAGTTTTCATTATTTTGATTGCTGTTTTAATTTTACTTGTAAATTTCTCTGTGTTATTTCTAAAATGGGATATTAACTTTGAACTTAATCAATTCTCAATTCTATGTAAAATTGTAGGATATTTTTTCTTTAGTGTGAAAGGTAATTGTATACATATTAATATTTATAAGTAAATAGCTTTTTTATTATGAAATAGGTACACTATTATAAACTCTTCTTATAATGTATTATGTCAAATACATTAGTATATTAGTAATGTTGTTTTGTTTTTATAATTACAATTATATGTAATAAAATATTAATAAACAATTTACTCTTTAATGAAAACTAAAATTTTATCGCAATGGTAGCATCCATTAAAAAAAATTAGCTCAATAATGTATTTTTCTAATATTTGTTCCAGTAGCATTTAAAGATCAAATTAATTTCTCCTTTTTATGTTGTTGTATTTTCTTTAATTTATTTGTTTAAAAGAAGTGTAGGTTATTGAGATTAACATGAACTGGTGAAACTAGTGAGTTTTTAAAACAATTGTATTGTTGTTTATTGTGGACTAATTTTGGTCCTATTATCAGAAACCATAAAGTACATAGTTAAAATATGTTGTTCTTTTTTATTTAATTGAAAAAATTCATTTCTTTATAAGGAAAATTGTTCTAATATCTTTTATTTATTGACACAGTTCATCTATTAGAAATGTTCTAAATCCGTTGTTTCTAAATGTCATTTGTGTTTGAACCCTTAATACTTCTAATGGTACTGTAAAATCTTGTATCCAAAATATATTTTTAAAGGTTTTTTTTTGTAACTTGATTTTTGCATTCTGTCTTTCTCAATATTGTTAAAATTTGTTGATTACAAGTTAATATTGGAAAAATTTCACTGACTAAAAATAAAGACCTACTTCTCTAAACTACACTATTATTTTAATTGTATAATATGAGGCTCACATTAACTGTATGCTTGTTATTGCTGGTTTACATCTTTTAAGTTGGCCGTGGTTACAATTTTTTAAATTTGGCCCATATACAAAAAAGGTTGTGTGCCTCTGCTGTAGGTGTACAAGATGTAATCATAGATGGTGAGCTCTTTAGTGTTATGAATCAAACTATGGACTACTAATAGACACCCAGTGGCTTTTGTATAGACCACTCTGGTAGAGACCTCAACAGTAGGTTCTTATTATTGTGCAGTTATAAACTATTTGACTTAGGCACAAAGTTGCTATTAAGTTGTTTTGTATTTTATTTTCTCATTTAATAAAAAAGATATTTGAAATTATTATTTTCATTTTATTTTAGATTATTTATCCTAAGACATTTTGTACTCTGATATTTATAATTTGATTTGACAAATTAATATTATGTAATCTAATATCATTACTTTGATTAGTTATTTTGACTTAGTTTTCACGGAAAACTATAGTCTTTTTTATTTGATTTTTTTTAATATTGCAGTTTTTATTTTTTTAAATAGTTTATTTTTTTTTAATTTTGAGGAAAGATGTCATGTTTAGAATAAAAGTAATTTTAAAATTTAGTATTGTTTGATTTTGTGTAAATACACAAGTTTTTTAATTATAACCCAATTTAGGCAATGATTTAAAATCCATTTTGTTTTAACGTGTACATACTTTAAAGTTAGTATTTTTCATCCATTGATAATTATACCATACGGTTTATATACCTTTAATTCGTGTAGTGTTAAACATTTTTATTACCCTTTAGCCACCCTGGTATCTTAGAAATCTTATGGCACTTTAAGTGTTTTTAATTTATAAATATACATATTTCCTGCATCTTTCCTTGTAAAATACTATAAACGTATAAATACTATGATTAAACCATAAATAATAATATTAATGAATGAAAAAGGATTTCTTTATTTTTTATCATAGATTGATAACTTTCTTCCAATACCATTTATTAGCATGTAAAAAAAATATATTAAATTATGAGAGAGAAAATGCATTTCACGACAGTATACTATTTATTACAATTATTTGGGATTGTTAAGTTTTTTTTTACTTTATAGTGTGTATATCCTTTCCTTTTAAATGTTCTGTGGATTTTCTATGCATATCTTTTCCCCCTATATATGTTCATACTTTTGAAATGTTTGCTAATAGCCAAAAACCTGATAATATTACGATATGCTGTAATAAACTATTCTGCTCTCTTAAGCTTTGATGTCTATATTTTGATTAAACTTAGGTATTTAAATAGAACCATCTTATTGTATTTAGATTATTAATCAAACCAGAAGTAAACAATTATTAATTATCTGTGGAAGTAAATGTTCCTTATTCTAAATACAATATCTTTATTGCATTTATTTTATGTATGTATTATGAATACATGTTATGTTTTTTTAATTTTGATTAATTTCTCTATGGATATTCTATTTAAAAAATGAGAATTTCAGTAAATATAGTAAGAAGAGCAGTAATAGTTGGTGTTTTGAGCCACCTTTAATGTATAACATTATTATTCCTAACTAATCTATAGTTAGTTGTAGAGCATATCATTTAATCATAAATGTTTTTGTTCTACTATCTTTATATTCTTAACTATTTTTGTGCACTTAAAAATAATATATTCTGCAGGTGTCTTATTTTCTAGTATTTGAAAAACACTTCAGTGAATTAATTAAAAGATATATTAATCATTTATAAAAATTTTAACACAAGTTATAAAAAATATCATGTCAATATAAAAACAAAATAAATAACTTGTGGAATCTAAGCCCCCTACTCGACTTGGACATCTTTATATTCTTAATTATTATTGTGTTTGTTTAAATAAAAGTATTCTACAGATGAAGGTACACTTTTAAGCCTTATCTTTAAGTTAAATATATTTTTTCTTCAAATGAAATGTATTAATTTTCTAAAATTGTTTCAATATAAAATTTTGATTCAATCAACAGTATTCACTAAACACAGTCCCAATCTCATTTTTCATTTGGAAATTGGCTGAAAGAATCTCATGAAATTAATAATTTCTTTATTTTACCATAACATTACAACTTACAATTCAATATTATTATTAATATTGTTATTTAAATAAACATATTTCTTCTTAAAAGACATGATTTAAATATAGAGCAAAAATGAATAATGTTTACAATAACAAAGAATTGTTTAGGAATTGAACAATTATTATTAATTGTTAGATAAAAGTTAAAAATGTTCATAAATGCATTTAATAATTTTTTTTTGTTTTTTTTTTTAATGTAATAGAATAGAGATGAATGCTTGTCATTGTATTTCTTAAATGGTTTCTTAAGGTAGCACTAATGAAATCAAAATGTTTACATTCTGAGACTGCCCAGAAAAAACAAGGCGTAATTTATAATTTTTGGTAGTGCATACATGACAATAATTGTTTAAAGCATGTAATCAAAAGTATTATAAGCCTATGAAATTACAAATTTTAATTAGTTTTAACTAAAACAGGAGTTAATAAAAACAAGTTACTGTTCTTTATTTACTAGAGAATGTTAACTTTAATAGTTTTAACAACCAAATAATTTGTTGGTTTAATTTGATTTTGGGTGAAAAATTATTGTTTTGTTGTAACCCTATCTTATTTTGCTGTTAAAAAGTTTTGAAGATCTGGCTTAAAGACTTGTTTCAGTTGGTAACATAAAACTTAATGTTACTCTATGTCCTTCATGAAGATAAAATGATTTTGTTAATAAACAAGGATTGTGAATATTATAATGTATCTTGTCATGAATTATACTCTAGGTGATTTGGAAGAATGTTTAATCTAAAAATAATGTATTTATATATAAACAATTTTTTTTAGTTATATGTTTTTCTAATCCTTGTCCTAATATTTAAGTTTTTATGCTAGTTTAAACTGTATATTTGCTTTTATAATAATCATGTCAATGAAATAAGATGTTGTCCACAAGCATAAGTTTAAAATGCCTTATAACCAGGACCTGTCCATGCCGTTTGGCCCTCTGAATGCCATATATTTGCAGCTCCTTTTTCTCTATTAAGTGTTACCTGGTGTTACTTTGTCCAATTGAACCCTATTTACAAATTCAAAAATACTATTATGTATTGGTTAAATTCAAATTCTTACTTTATAAAACATTTATTCTTTATTATCCTCATTTATACTGTATTAATATTTAGCTGAATTCCATATTCTTAGGGCAATGAGAGTAAGTCCAAAGTGGTTAGGATAAGTAAAAGTACTTGACTTAATTATGAAAGTACAAGTTAGATAGAGAAAATACCGAGGTACCGTATACCTGATTTTCACTTTTCCCCATTATAAGGTATATAGGAAAAGTATTGTGTTTGCACTAAAAATCCTTAAGCATCGTAGAGCTTTTACTTTCTGAGGACAACCAAACTATGTTGAGTTGAATCACCCATGACTACATAAATTGGATTAGATAGCTTCTATTTTGCTTGGACAAAAAATATATAAATAAAGAAAGATGGTCTTGGGATTAATTATTTCAGACAAGAAAAGGTTAGTTTCATAGCCAGTTAACAGGAGCACTAATATGTAATTTGGTAGTTTCACTGTGCTAATTATGAGAATGCACTCCTGTCATATTTAGCACTTCGAAAATTTATCCAAATATTTTCTTAACATAACAATGACCAATTTCAAAAAAATACTTTTGCCGTTATCATTGTAATAAAGAGCAGGATGATTTTATGCTAATAATTTAGAAAAGAAGGAAGAATTTTATAGTATGAAAGGTTTGCTCTAAAGCTGCTGCTATAGACCAGCACCGAGTTTACTCCTACCTTCTGTCTGACATTCTATACCTACTATACTCTAAGATTTGGTTGAGCAAAAGTTCCGAGGCACTCAGTACCCGATAATTAATCTTAACACTTCTCAAAAAGACCTTATTTATAGATACATTACAACAGAAATTACTTAAATTTTTATTGCACTAGATCACATGAGTGCATGCACACTCATCAGAACCTTATTTCCTTCTGCTATTGATATAACTTACCTTCCTCACTAAGGAAGACACCATGATCACTTGAAAGCCAGGATGCACCCTGCTTTCTTATGACTCTGCAAACTTTCTTTTAGTTAAGAGTTGGTCATTATCAGGAATAAAGTTGCTAATTCTGAAGTAAAAATATTTGGAAGTGTAGAGTGTCTTCTTTCTTCCTTTGTTTTTAAATTAGCAAATTTCAAAGAAAATTTTACTAGTGATGTCGTCGGCATAAGAGGAGGAGTGGGGGATCTATTCTGCTTGTTTTGAGTTATATACACTCTGCATCACTCCATGGTGTAACTATTTATTAAGGCATATTTTTTGATATTTTTTTTTTAATTCTAGGCTGTTTTTGTTATTGACTATTAATAATGGAGCTCTTAAATGTTTGCTGATGTATTTTTTAAGTTGTATCCTCATAAAAATAATGACTACTTTGAAGGCTTATATTATATTACTAACTCTGAAGGCTTATGTTTCATATGGATATTTTCTCTTACTGGGTCTTTAAGAATTTTAAACTGAAATTTTTAATAATATTTATCCTTTTTAATTCAATCAATTTTCAGGGTACTGAGCTCATGCACAGTATACCAACTTATTAAAAAAAAAAAATACTTCTATAATAAGAATCCGGAGCCTCGACTTATTTAGTATGTATTCTTGAAGCAGTGTTATTTTATATATAAATGTTGAATATAATTTGATTAGGAGTAGACTAGAAAGTACGAGGGCTTAAATGTTATTCAGGAATATCCATTGTTGATCTTTACTTAGAATTTATGTTACTTTTTTATATTTTTGAAGGCTCTACTTTAAAAAAAACACTTTTTGTTTTTACTTTTCTTTCTATTTATTATTAAAAGAAAGTACACATTTACAAAAATATTTTTCTATATTTTCTATATGACTATGATAACAACCGTGTTAAAAAATAAAAAAGATAGTTAACAATGAATAGTTTAAATATAAAAAAATCACAATCATAAAATTAAACTACACTGATCTTATTCTATGTTGACATCTTAGTGAATGATGTTACCTGCTGAGTGCTTCCATGTACTTTATCAACTTAAAATAATGATTATTATTTTCCATGTTATTACTTAAAATAATGATTAACAGCATAGAATTCTAATTTTGTTCATTAATTGTTTCATTTGTTTTACTTAAAACAAAATATGTTTGAGGACTTCATTTTATAGCTAAATAGTTATAAAATAAGCTAAGATAGCTTATTTAAATATATATATATATATATATATATATATATATATATATATATATATATATATATATATATATATATAATATTATAAAATTAGCTTTAAGATAGCTTAACAGCTTCTTTCTAAAATTTCAACTTTAGGAATATCTTTTATGGAACCAAGTACAGTTTTGAACCTCAATTACAATTTCAGGGCTCATAGTAATTTATAAATATTTTAACATTTAGCTAGGTTGCTTTGTCAGGAGTATTAGGTTATAGTGTCAAATGATAGTTTAATTTTTTGATCACTTAACTTGAGCTTTTGGTAAAATAAGTTTAGAATGATTTACTGGTGTGGTAACTGTTTGCTTATCTAGAGAAGCGCTTAAAAGATGACTAGAATGACGTACTTCTTTGAAATGTGAGCCTTCCAAGTGCTTCATGTAGGCTAGGAATGATGTCCATAGAAGACTAAATATACTGACAAATACTACTCTGTTTTTTTCTGCTATTAGTGTATAATTAGCTGTTTGAATAACTGGCCAAACCAATGCTCCAACCTGAGAAAAAATAAATAATTGAGAACTCAAAAGAAAAAATGTATTACGCAATATATTATCTTTTCTTCAAAGTAAGTTGATGTGAAACATATTGAGGCCTATTTATGGGTTTTAGTTAATGAAAGATTTGATGAATAAAACAAGATGCATTATTTTGAATCTTCCTACTGGAGAGTATTGAAAAGTGAACTTGAAAAAATATCCATATAAAATTAAATGAGTCATATAATTTTAATTTCTTAATGAGACATTAATTCAATGTCCTTATCTATAACTCATAAAACATATTAAATTAATTACACAATGGATTGTAATGATAAATAGTACTGTTTACTGACGACTCAAAGGGGGAAATCTTAAGAGAAGCAGAAACATTTTTGCGTGTTCTGTAGACTATGTAAATATTTAGTGTTTATGTTTAATTTTAAAATAATTAGGGTCAATAGATTTTTTGATATTTGTTCAAAGTATTTTGTAATTGGCTAGGATACTCAAGCTATTTTTGTATGATTCTACCTAAACGATTAAACTTTTAATATTACATTAGTAATAAATAATTATTCTGGCAGTGTGCCTTAAAACATGTCTTGAATTAGTAGACCAGAATTTATTTATAATAAATAAATCCACGTGCTTTCTTTTTCTAGGCTTAATTTGTGGTCAGGGAGCTACTTGGGTAAAATACATTAGTATACATTTGTACCTTATAAGTAGGAATAAACTTTTCAGCTACTTCAGACGATGCTTTGGAAAATCCCTTTCCTTCAAGTAGTGTCATTCCAAAATAAAAACTAGTCATTGCAAATGGAGTGTAAGATATTTGTTCAATAATTGCCTAAAATAAAAATTTAAACCATTTTAAAAAACTATTTTATTAGAATAATATTAAAAGATATATATATATATATATATATATATATAGTTCCCTCCTCTTTCTTGGAGAATAAGGAACTTAGTTTGCCTTTTCTTTAAAATGATAGCATAGAACTTTAAATAAGATTTAGGTACTCTCTGATCATCATAAATTATGATCAATATTGATCATGATCATTAATTATGTTTTTTCTTTTTCGAATTTTCATCATGAAAAAATACATTGAAATTCTTTCTTTTAAAGATGTACTACTGAGGCCGCAATTTCACCAATTGGATTAATAATGCACTTTTTAGGTAGGGTCGATATTGACATCATTATTTTTTCCTCAAATGATTAACTTTTTTCACAGTAAACAGATTAAGAAATCTATACACAAATGATGCATTCAGAGTCACTATACCAATATACTTTACATGACCCTAAAAACAAGAAACCATTGAGCACAGTATTTTAGAATGTCAAAAATACATGAAAGAATAACGATAATATAATTATATCATGAAAGATACGAAGACAACCGAAATAGTAAAATTGAGGCATATTATATCTTCCAAACGGCGTGTCTGCTCAGCCTCATTGAGGTGTTCTCTATGGTTGTCTTGTCCTTTACCTTTTAGACCACTTTATATTGAATCGTTTCATCTCAATTCACTTAGCATACTGTCTAGGTACCGCTATATTAAAAATCTTGTTGTGAAGTATAGTACAACCTCCCTACAATATTGAAAAGGTTACCCCAACCTTAAGTTCGCTTTAAGTAAGATCTTCAACTTATTTAACTGATTTTGTAAGAAAGACCATATTATATAACTCCTGGTGATACATGCATAAATAAAAATTGGGTACGGGGTACCTCGGAACTTTTCCTCATTACATCATAGTCTTATACATGCGTGCCAAATCTCAATCTAATCCCATAATTTTTCCGCATTTTATGATTTTTCGATAAGTCATTATTGCGGGTTAATGACGTCATAAACAAATTATTTTTCGAAAAGTACAACTACAACAGTAGGCTGATTTTCGTACGAAGTTTAAACTCTCTAGCATAAATACACTGGAAGCTACGATGATAACAGAGACATACAGACAGAAAACTTTGCGAAAACCACTCAGGAGGCCTTAAAAACACCTAAAATAGATCATTCCGGTGACATCCTGCTTTCGGATTTTTCCTATAGACTTACGGTATAAATGAGGGGAAGCAATAGGAAGTTAAATGGTGGATTGCACGAATAGAAAGTTAGTTAGTGAGGTAAAGTCATAGAGATATATTACTAGAGGGGCCCTATTGGTTGAATTTTGAAACATCGAAAAAGTAACCTGACACATTCGATTATCATTATCATCAAATAAACATAACAAAAAAAACAGTAAATTATACAGTAGAATGTTTAAAATACAAATCACAACACAAACAATCTGCGGTAAGCCGAATACATTTGATTAATTAAAACCTTAACTCCCTCTTGGAGGAGGTTTCAATGAGGTTACACAGAGCCCCTGAGAGCCCCACTAAAAAGGTTTCAGGCCTCTCAATGTATTAAGATAGGCTATGCTCCCTCTAGTATATATCTCTATGGGTAAAGTGATATAAACCAAGTAGGGAACCTCCTACAAACCTGTGTAAAAAATTAAATTTAAATAACAGCTCGTTAAAGATTTTCGTTTTTTACTTAATTTTATTGGCAACCCTGATAACATTTGGTGAGTTTTACTTTTTATTGTGTTTTCGTAGTTTAATATGTCCAAGATAATTTAATGATTTAAATTATTGATTAAATTCTGTGAAATAATCATTACAATAATTTAGTTAAAGAAAAAGAATAACTGTAGAAAGGTAAATCACATGTTATTATTAAGATTTTGAAGAACACATGGAAGACAGTGCCTTGAAATTACGATTGCTTAGATTATATTCAATAATTTTTTATATATTTCAAAAAGTTTTATTTTATATTCAAAAATTTTAAATAATATTTGAAGGGGAAAACAAACATCACTTGCAAAAATGTATTAAATTGAGTAGTGGATACGAAAAAAAAGTTTATTTAGCCTTACAAACGATCAATTCTAAAACATCCCACAATTACAATTTTAGGACCTATATCACCTTCTTGGCAAGCCCTATCAGAAAATATGAATCATATAGAGTAGTGATCCTCAACCCCCTGAGTCGCAGAGAATTATTGTTGGAATACGAGACAATGATTACCAATACTACCAGTACATTTATACATTTTTACCAACAATATGTTGGTATACTTTTGTAAAAATATGTATAAGTTAAGCTATTCCCCTTGTAAAAGTTATTTAACTTTTGCTCTTCATTAGATACATGCGGCTACATATAATGGGAGTTTTCTTCGTCCTAGAATTTTTGTTATCTATCGTAATAATAAATTTAAACAGTAAATCTTCTCTAGAGACACACTGTCAACAGAAAAACTACTTTTGCTACAGCTGAACTATGTAGTATGTTGAGAAATATATAGGACTTTGCCCTAAATATCACTAGCATTCCCTTAAACTTTAATTAAAATCCGATCAACGGTCTTCGTAAAACAAAAGTTAAATAAGTCTAACCCTACAAAAAAATTAACCAAAGGTTGTTAACACAATATACGATTTTTTTGTTTTCAAGATTTTCCTTAGAAATGGGAAATTTCTATTTTATGCGGATTTAGCTTTTATTTCAATATAGAAAGCCCTTAACTTAAAACGAAACTAGAATATAATTTTTTTGTGAAATCGTATTTGAGATACTTGATTCAACAATGTAGGTTAAAGTGTATATATATATATATATATATATATATATATATATATATATAATATATATATATATATATGTATATATATATATATATATATATATATATATATTATATATATATATATATATATATATATATGTATATATATATATATATATATATATATATATATATATATATATATATATATATATATATATATATATATATATATAGTAGTTATTACATTTGAGAGTCTGCATTCAGTCTCAAATGTAATAACTACTAGACTCAAAAAGAAAAAAAATTTTTTCTCACCGGTACTGAGGATGACCTTTATTTGGTTGAAAGCCGGTTTTACTATCATTATATGCTTACAACTATATTTGTGGATAGACCTTTATTTGAATCCTTATAATATGGAATCCACTGGCGCTAACGTCACTCATATTATATATATATATATATATATATATATATATATATATATATATATATATATATATATATATATATATATATATATACATATATATATACATATATATATATATATATATATATATATATATATATATATATATATATATATATATATATATATATATATATATATATATATTAATATATATATATATATATTAATATACATATATATATATATATATATATATATATATATATATATATATATATATATATATATATATATATATATATATATATATATAACCTGCTTTTATGAAAAACATATAACTACATTAGCTAAAATTTGGAAATTTTTTTTCTGCTTATCATTTCTTCTGAGTTTTGAGAAAAAATCTCCTACATTCACAAATTTAACTTGGTGAACATAGTTTTTAATTCAATACAAGATAAAGGAATTTAAAGTCATTTAGAGAGGACTTAAAAGACCTTAAACAACGGCAGTGGCTGGTCATCTTTTAAGAACTCATGTAGGTCGATCTGTAGTTAACCGTGTATTCACAGTTTTACGTGCTCAATTGAGCACGTTTTACAAATAGTGAAAAATAACATATATTTTATGTATAATGGTATACCACGGAACATTTCCTATTGAGGAAATGTTTGATATATTGATGGAGAATTCGCTTTGCTTATTCCATACTTAAAATAAGTTCGCTTCCCTCATAAGTTATTCAAACCCCACATCTAGCATGTAGAATACGGGCATATAAAACCCTTAACTGATAAAATCCCAATCGTGCTAAATTTACGCTTGATTCGATATTTTTATGCTCTAACTTCTAAAATTGGAAAAAAGCATATTTTGTTTATTAATGGATCGAAAATATAAACTGCTATATAGTTCAATAATGGAAAAAAACTGGCAAGAAGTTTTCAGTCCTGGAAGATGTTAATTATAACTTTTAAAGTTTTTAAAAAATTGTTT
>JACMZG010001911.1:35805313-35825313 GCA_018340805.1 Microvelia longipes | reverse complement strand
GATTCGCTCCCTTCTTCGGACCCGCTTCGCTAGTCCTCAGAATTTACAAGTCGTTAAATTTGTACTGCAAAACTTCTCCGGAATTGCATACCAGACATTGACTACGATCGATGCTGCTTAACTTTTTTGATCCAACAAAAATCATAGATATACTGTTGTATTGAAACGAACCTTAGTGAACTAATTTATTACGTAATGGTATACACTTGTACCGAATTTCAAATCGATTGGATTATTTACCGATTCTTCACATTTTTTAAAAAACGTACACGTAAAAAAGTCGTACTATAAAATTTAAACTAAAGCTGAAACTTGGCACATATGTTAGTCTTATACATGGCTACATGTGTCATATATTTAGTATAAAATTTCAGAATAATTTATGGCCTCTTTTATTAATCCTTCATCACTTATGACCCTATTGAATTTTTCAAACTTGAAACTATGTTGATCCTCTGAAAAGGTGAAGGGAAGCAGTCCGAGGAAACTACACTGCGAGTATTTAGAATAATGCATGTGTAAATTCGCTTACATCGTGCAGTGTGCCACTTATTTAAAATAGTTAAAAGACAAACTGGAACAACAACCATGTGGCACGAAGTTGCCCCCCCCCCCAGTGCTGGCGCTGCATAGAGGTTAAGAGGCCTGATTTTCAAAAACGAATTCAAGTCATTAAAACAATTGCTTATAATAAGATGAAACATGGCACATATGTTTGTTGGTCTTATATATAGTTACATGCGTGACAATCGCCAATTGATTAAAACATTTATCCTCAAAAAATTCTTGTTGAGTCATTGCTGGTCAATGATGTAATAGTTATTTGTGTAACTATGCAGGAAAATGGAACGTTACTGACTAGTATCGAAGTTAGCCCCTGAGCCGAAGGCGAGGGTTTGCTATCTAAATTACCTGCAGAAGCGAAGCAGATAATTTTTATTTTGACTAACAAGGCAAAGCCGAGGAAGGCAAATATACGAGTCAGTAATGTTTCCTTTCCTGCCTTGTTCCACACAATATTTTATCTGTGAACAGTAATAAATCAAAACTAGCATTGTTGAAAAACTTATTACGTTTGTATAATGTTTTATATTTACATTTTCTTTGACTGATAATACAGATCTTATCATTGAGAAAGTTGACCACAGAGTAGCGCTCGATTTTGTGTTTGACAGTTTTTTTAAATACTCTAACACAACGTTTACTTACATTCTTTACTTTTTTCTCTGAGCACTATTCTTTGAACACTTCATATGCTTTGAGATACCTACTTCCTGATTTGCCGGGTAGTAGCCTCTCTTTGGCATTTGTAACTATTTCAAAAACATCCGGCGGAGTATGTTCGAATAGTTCGTCTATATCTTCGACGATATTCATCACACAACGCTATAGAATAAACTATCTTTTAAACTGAATTAATACGGGTTCGTATGATAAAAGTAGTAAATGACTTGACAAAAAAAAGTTGAGATAATAAAGCCAAGACAAAAAGTGTTGCCTTTAATATAATGAATAAAATTTATTTCTAATTAAAGATTTACATTAATGTAATATCATAGTGTAATATCAACGTACATCAATGTAATTATTCATTATATAAATTATTAAATAAATTCAATAGGCTTTTTATTATTAACTAATCATGTTTACAAAAATTATCCATTAACTTTCTTTACCGGCATAGGCAGGGGCGGCTGGGAAACGCTACTTTCCTGCCTAGGCAGGTAAAGTGCAGTCATTCATGACTGCATTGCCTAAAATTAGTTCAGTAGTTCTTCATTTTCCTGCCGTGAGCAGAAAAAAAAAATTCTCCGGAAAACACATGTAGACCATAAAAGATTGATTTTTATTGAAGTTCCAACTCTCTAGCATAAATATGCTAGGAGCTACAATGATAACACACAAATTGACAGATAATTTTGTGAAAAACCACTCAGAAGTCTTAAAAACACCTTAAACTGTTAAAAGCAGGTGATATCCGTTTCAAGATTTTTTTACTAACACAATACTTTTACTATCTTATACCTTCAGTATAAATGAGGAAAGGTAAAAAGCAGATATTCCAAAAGAAATTCGCTAGATTGTAGACCTCCGCGCTAGATCATCATGGAGCTTCATCAGGTCATCACTTGTCTTGCATTATAAAATTGTAAAAACATAATGAAAATTTTTCTTTTCCTTTTTTTTTCATTTATACCGTAGGTATATAGAAATTCTGGCCCAGTGGTTCGCATGTAGGGCAAATTTCTTTTGGAATGCGTGTTTGGGGGTTTAAAAATCCATTTCTTGTTCTCCGGTTTATGCAAAAAGGACTGGTTTATGCTTTATAACTTGAGCACTACTCAAAACTCATTTTTTCTGATTTTTTCAAAGGAAATGCGCATAATTATGCCGTTGGTTATACAAAACTATGCCTCTGAAATTGGCAGTGCTCACCATTATTTGCACTAGTTTAACACTCGGTTGGTTTCTTTAAAGGTTTTAGCACATTTGCTTATTTGAGTTCTTATTGAGTTATTTATATTTTGAAAGTTTCACAAAACGTATTTTTTCGTGATCAGGGACCTTTGAAACAGATTTGTGTCATGCTCCAAGGTTTGGCTCCCACCATTTTTGACATTAGCAAATTTTTTCAAAGGAAATTCGCTAAAAGAAGTATTGACTTGGCTCATAAGAAGTTCCAAACATTTATAAAACCTCAAAAAGTAATCTAATCGGGTTGAAATTCAATACACATATACTGTTGTGAATTTTACACTAATATATAAAGTTTAATATATTTCTTTTAACACTACAAATCGCAACAGAAAAACAACCATGTGCCCAAACAGCGACCCCTAGCATTGATTGTAGGCCTCTTTAACTAAGAGGTGTTTTTGCTTAGATACAGACGAGAGGTGAATTCATTTAACTACATTATTCATTTCATTTACCCAAATTTTGTTATTTTGCCATTGCTTCAAAAATTATCCTTGCATTTTTGTCTTAATTTTAATAGACACACAGACACAGATATTATATATATATATATATATATATATATATATATATATATATAATATATATATATAATAAATATATATATATATTAACTTTAAAGAGACTTATTATTGGAATTAGGAGCCCTATAAGATCAACCCCCCTCACATTTCTGTAAGGCACAATTTACTGATGAAAATTATTGAGGTTGTCAATGCCTTTAAGTATCTAGGTGTTATTGTAACACCACAGATCTCTTTTAACAATCACCTCGATAGCAAAATCGAAACCTGCAAGTTTTCACTTTCAACGTGCTGGAGTAAATTTATGGGAAAAAATGTAATTCCTNCTCCGTTAGCCACGCTACTGCGAATTTGGCGCTTTGTCTTTTGCGCTCTCTCGTCAGCCAACAGTTTGTTGGTCTTACTATCTCGGCCAAATTCCAATTTCTAAGTTTTAGAGCGACGTCTTCCAATCATTTTGCCTGCCGTACGATTAGTAGTTCCATTGCGCTCTTATTTTTCCAGACGGTTCTCTTTGTTCCTTTTCAGAACTGATAGCCTGCATTATAGTTCATTTGATTGGTCCAGTTTCTTAGTTTTTTTTGAATCAGGTAGTGTCTGCATTCTGAATAATTAATTGATTAATGTTTATTACACATATTTATTCTAAAATTAATCGCTTTATAATTTGGGAATATAATAATCATTAACTCGCTAAATTGACAGTTTGAACAAGATTTATTATTTAATTCGCTTAATGATTTTTATCATTTACAAGTAGTTATAGAGAGAAAAAAAAATAGTTGTTCATGCTTATTAATCGTTTTAAGGCTTACCATATGGACGTGAAAAAATAAATAGCGCCGGCCCCTCTGTTATTAGCCTAGATTATCGTGTGAGGGATATATTCAAAATTAACAAAACCGAATAAGGTTTATAAATCGTTTAATTAATTTTACAATTATTTACAGTTAATTCAAATTACCTTTTACAAATCGGTTTTGGCTCTCGCCAGCTCAACCTGATCCCTCTTACTTTTTCGGGTTGATTTGTTTCTCGAACATAGGTAACATTTTTTCATTAATCTTCTTTTCTTTTAATAATAAAGATTTAGTTAATAATCTTCCATTATTTCAACACAAAAGATCCTTGTAAAATAATTAGTGATAAATAGGAATTAAAGATTATAGAAAAGATTGACATTAGTTTTTTGTTTGTGATATAAATTTTTCATATACAAAATTTTATATAATCAAAGGGAAATTGAACTTATTTTGATTGCAGGAGAGATTAATAAACTTAAACTATTTATTATTGAAGCCAATAAAAGAATAATAAACATCTGTTTTTCTGAAAACTTATAAATGACTCTTGAACAGAAAAAAAAGTAAAAGTATAACAATAAGATTTTTGACAAAGATAATTGTACCTTTTCTTTTTTTAGTATCAATTTATGGATCTTTATTTTTAAATTTTATTTCTTTATTTCTTTTAATATTATTATAAAGAAATTGACTGAATTTGAATTCATCCTCTTTAAAAGAACATGGAAAATAATGAGTGGGTTAAATAATAATGGCGTTATTAAACAAAATTATTACAAAGAAGAACTAAAAACAAAACTAAGTGATCTTTAGATTAGTTTGATTTTTGAAAGTGAACCTAATTATTTAGATGAAAAAAATATAATAAACAGATGGAAACACTTTGATCTGGAGTTAGACTATACAGATATTTTTAGGGTATTGTTGGGTGCAATCTGTTGTAATATTAAGTTTATTCATCATTAGGAGTATTAACAATTTTCTTTATTGATAACAATATACATAACAAGTATTCCATTAGGCTACCCGTAGTGCATGATACTTAGTAAAAGGATTAATAAAATCTTGAAAGAAAAGTATTCATGAATAATTTTTAAAGATAACAGAAAACCCCCGTAAACAAACGGTTTCCTGTTTCATCAAAAGGCCACTTGATGATGATATTTCTAACAGATGGAAATATAACAGCAAGAATTATTGGTAAAAGATTATAAGATTATGATAAAAAATATGAAATGTTTAAAAAGGAAAAGAAGATGTTGATTTTATTAAAGGAAAAAAAAAAAAACGAATTAGAGACTTGAAGAGTAAGATAAGAAAAAGATAAATATAAATAGATTATTTATTATTTAATAATATTATTTAAAAATATATTTAATAATACCATTTAATAAATGTTTCATTTTAATAAACATTAAAAATTAATATAGGGCTTCTAAAGGAAGTCCTCTAAAAAATATATATTTATATAACAAAATGTAATTTAATATATATCTATATAATGGGATTACATTCCATTATCTTTTTTTCACCTTCGGCGCTTTTGCGTTTATTAAATCTAGATGGGACCATATTCCTCTAATAAATAATTGTTAGAAACTCTTGTTTGATCTAAACCGTTAGGATGTAATTTGAATAAATGACTATAATTTTTTTTAGTACTTTCTGATGATTACAAATTTTTCCTAGGTAAAGACTATCTAGAATTTAAATGGATATTACTGATGCCAAATTTTATAAAATGCAATAATTTTATTTACATTACATTTGGCTTTTTTTTTAAAGTTTGTATCTGTTTTATTAATGCTTTATATAGTATTTCTACCATATATGTACCATGTAGAAACATGAATATTTCTTTTATTTTATTGTTATCTTTTTTTCATTCAACATCATTTTTAGGATTAATAAACTAAAACTCTCGAAGTCTTTAGATTGTTTTCATCTTTGTATCTTGATCCACAAAAGTATTTATTAGTTTTCTACTCGCTCTAAAATTTATGAATTCATTATCTTGGAATTATTAATATCTGTGAATTGGGTTGTTGTTATTACTGATTGTTGGGATTGGATTTTCATTACTTTACGGCTCCTTATGCCTCGCGGTGCTTGCGTGATTTTCATTTATGATTATTTTCATACCTTCGGCTCTTATTACTTATTTGCCTGCGGTGCTGCGGTGCTTGGCGTTTATGATTTTCCTTATATCTATAATTTAGGAATCTATATTAGAATCTATATTAAGAATATTCTTTATCCTTAGACTTACTAAATTAAATCTTGATCGGTATAATATTTAAAACATGGAGGAATTACCATTTTATTATTTTTATTTTTTCATTAGATTTTCATTACTGTCTTCATCACTAGAAAATCTCAGCCCATCATGATTTCAGAACTATTTAATAAGTTTCTTTGACTTTTCGCTTCTTTGGGATTAAACCTTGGCTTGTTTCTCTGTTCTAATATTCTTCTTTGCCATTTCAATTTCTTCAAGTTAATTAAATCCTTTTTTATTTTCTTTTTTGGTTAATTTATTTCACTACATTTTGTTGTTCTTCTAACTGTTTCTAGTTTTTTCTCTTCTAATTTCTCAGATGCTTTTTTTAAAATTTTTCTACTTTAATTTCTGTATGTGTTTTAATAAATTCAATTAATGAGTTGTTGAATATTTCCTTTCTAAAAAGTTTAAGAAACTTGCTTATAGATTGTTCCTTGATGGATTTGTTCTTAATTGAAAATTTCATTATTATTTCTTCTTGAGTGTGTTTTGGTGGGACTTTTTAATTGTACACTGGACATTGGTAATAATATTCTGTATCAAGACTTTCATACTCTATTTATTTCTGGGCATATTTGTAAATTTTATTCATATGACTGATGAGATACATGTATTGTTTCGGTTCAAAAGGTTTGAATTGATTATTGGTTTGGTAAGAATGTGTTTGGATGCACCATTCATTAAATTATTTTTAATATTTGTCTGTAATTGTATTTTTCTTTCAAAGTATTCTCCTGCTGCAAAGGGCTTCTTGCTCTTCTTCTTCTTTGGCTAATTTGGACTCCTTCAGAGCCCTTATATTGTTTTTAATTTTTAGATTTAGAAGTTGATGGGAAGATTTACCTACGGTCTTTTTGCCTGCCGTGGCTTGCGTTATTGTTTTTTCATATTATATATATTGTTTCCATTATTATTTATATTGTTTTCAATTATAATTTATATTGTTTTCACTTATTATTATCATATAAGGGTTTACCTATAACGGTTAGCCATAAACAGGATTACCTAAGGCGCTTTGGCTTCGGCGCTGCGTTATATCCTGATTCTTTTCTTTAACATAATTTATCTATTACGTTCACGACGTTTCTTCCTCCGCAGTCTAGGTTCTCTTTTAGCTTGTTCTCGTTGTTCATCAGTTTATATTTTGCTCCTAAATTATTATTTTTCTTTTTCATTTAAAATATTGGTCGGTGTCAATGAAATATCTGTACAAGAGCTTTCAAATCAGAATTAGTTTCATACGAATATTCCAAATTCAGCATCACTACTGGTTATTTTCTGTATCACTCATTTTTTTAATAGAGATAAATTTACGATAATTCTTGGTGAGCATTTGTTGGTGGAGCCAATTACTGGTGAGCAATTCTTGGTGAAGTTATTTTTTGTAGTAAGCAATAATTTATTATATTTTATTGGTTTACTAATTTTATAAAAACAAGTTTAACCAGAGGGAATAAATTCATATCGTTAAAATATTATTTTTATGTACAAATTTTTTTTGGTTTTTAAAATTTTTTTATAAAGTAACCATTATATATTTCCCGATTGCGGAAAAATATTTGGTGGTTAATTAAAGAAGATGCATTTTCATCGGATTTTTCGAATTTTTAATTTTTCTGTTATTTCTAAATTTTCAGAAATTCAATCTCATCAATATTTTGAAATTCTCTGCTAATTCTGTCAAAAGAAGTTTACAATTAACTAAATATTTGTAGTTTATTACAATAATTAGCAAATTTAATCATCTTAATTATTATTGGATTTCCTATAATTTAATCTTATTTTTATTTTTTTTACAGGTATTTTGAAATTTATCTGCTGTTACCTAATTCTTTCTTAATTCATTACAAAACTTTCCACATTGTTGTCTTGAGATTAAATCCAGTTACAGGCAGCTTTTATTTACTATTATTATTCCAATAAACTAGGATGTATTTCGAGGACATTGCATTTTCTGATATAGGCTCCTATCACTAAACCTCCATCAGTTCAAAATTCTCTACGGTGATGATTCCCAAGTCAGTTATATTGGGGTTACCGTAAGTTGAACTAGTTATTGCATCATTATTTTGTATTATTTGGTAAAGGGCTCTGACCGGGGAGTCCTTTCTAAAAATTTACGAAGCAAAGACTTTGGTGGATTAATAAATAACACTTGTTTCAAATACTTTTTTATGTGAAATCTTTTTTCTAATTCTTTCTTGTCTTTTTATTTGTGCTTGTGAAAATTCTTCTTTTATTTTAATAATTTCTAGTTCTTCTCCGTTCTTTTTTTTTCTCTCGGTGCTTTGTTCTTTCTTTCTTGTTTTGGTAAGTTTTCTTGGTGTTATATTGGAGTTTCGGCTATGTGACCTTCGGCGCTTTACGTTGTTTCTCATATTCCTGCAACAATTAGAGAAGTCTTGGTTCTTGGGGTTCTGGGGTTCTTCTAAAAAAATTTTCTGACAATATTTTCTTCTTCTGGAAGATCTTCTTAAAAAATTCAACAGTATTATTTTGTGGCAAGTATTTCTAAAAATTTAATGGTAGGATTTATTTTATTTGTGATTCTCACGAAAGGCGCTTGCGTCATAACTTTCCTCAGATCTATAATCTAATTAGTGGTTTTAAAAATTGTTGTAAAGCAATTACAATTTTTCTATTGAATATTTAAAAAGTCTTGTAAAATTGTACATTCTGTAAAAGATTAGTTATTTGGTTGTATATCCATGTTTTATTAGGGTCTTTGGAATGTATCCCTTTTTTAAAGATAAAATTTTTAGTTTATTTTATTTATATAAATATTTTTTAATTTATATTTATTCTTTATTTATAATATTAAAAACATCGCCCTTGGATATTAGTTAAATTAACAATTTGGTATTTCATCTCGCCCATTGAATACCATTTAATTTTTCCATTTGGTTAGAATTGCATTCCACCGCAAATCTCACATTATATATTATTTGCGCACTGTTGGCCAGGTTTTCAATTCCATCATCCGCGATTTAAAACTTTTGTCATCGTAACATATTAATGCCAACTGTGTTTTGTAATATGAAGTTGTATTTATGGATTATGAGCTCTTAATGAACTTATCTTACATTTAAATTGATTCATGATTTATTGCTTTTAATTTTTTCTAGTCCTAATTTATTTAAACGATTACTCCTTTATTTCTTTTGCTTTTTGAATTTGGGCTCCGAAGGGTCCCAATATTTTTTTAATTCTAGGGTGTTATTTTTATTTGCGAATTATATATTCGTTTATAGTTAGATGAGATTGGGGAGCTATGGCTTCCGGGGCTCTAGCGGAGCCTCACCAATTATTCATAAAATTAACTTTTTGCTTTCATAAAATGCTGCTTCTAAGATTTTCTTCATTTGGTTTTTCATTTTCATTTAAAGAGTTTTTTCACCAGTTAATGCATTAAATCTAGGAAGATTATTCCTATTTAATTCTCAAAAGCCAGAATCCGTGTCGGTATATAGGATTTTATGATGGAATATCCTTCATTCTTCATTTATAAATCTATATATACAATTTCTTGCATACTCGAAGTATTCATGAATCCTATATTATGGAAATTTATCATATTTAAGTTTTTGTATTCTTCTGATGAACTACGCTATATCATTCTTCATCACAAGATTTATATCTCTTTTGAATGTTTAATTTTGCTGCATAAGTTTTCATATCTTTTTTATTGTGCAAATTTCTACATGACCAACGATTTCTGATATTTTCTAGAGTTTTTCCATATTATACAAGAATTATTTTAATTTATTAAAGATAATTCTCCAAATTATCATATTATCTTTTGCCTCTTTCCTAAGTCTATTATTTATCAACAAAATCTTTTTAACCAAGAATTGTTTTATTTTATATTATGATAAAAAACTTTTCAAGTATCATTCCTTGTTCTAATAAAATGTTAAGTTTATCTGCCAGAACTATATAATGGTCTTTATTGAATGATTTAAGTGTCAACTTTTGTATTATCTTTTTGAATATTTTTTATCGAAACTTTTTGATATGATTACCATTTCTGGTTGTATATTGTTATCTGATTCTGGAGCAAATGGATTTAATATTTACCTTGTCGTGTATCTCTGGTGGGATATAAAGTTTACTTCATAGATGAAATTATTAAGTTTCCATTGGATCTGGTTGTTCAAAAAACTAAATCAAATTACTGCAGAGATATTCCTATGCAAAGTTGGGGTAAGGTTCATCGCACTGCATACAAGGGAATTTCGCATCCACATATTTTAGAACTTTTCTAGGACTCTGATGATTCCTATTGGTGATTATTTGATTGGATTATTAGAATTGTTCTATGATCTTATTAACTATTAAATATTAGGATTTATTTAAATTAGACCTATAGGCTCTTAAAATCATATAGAGATTATTTAAAAAATTTTTTATTTTATGACCTTCCGGCGCTTGCGTGGTCTCCGAAGGAGTATCTTAAAATATCGATAGACCCCACAAACCCCCGAAAAAGCCACGCGAATTCCTCGTTCTATTTTTAAGAAAATATTTGTATTGTTCTTTTGCTACAATATTTTAAATTTTAGCTCCTGATTTTTTAGTATTGTTTCTTATTTGCCATGAAATCCTGGTTAATTGAAATTTGGTAACATTGGATCGATTTCTATTTCTTGATAAACAAAGTTCTTCTAACAGTTTCGGAAAAAGTCTTTGCTAAACATTAATACATCCAAATTTCATTGTAATAAGTGTTAATTCTAGGGTCGCCTTGATTTTGTTAAATTTCTATGTAGGAATTCTTATAGTCACTTGTCGTTTTATTCCTTTTTTTATTAGTTTGCTATTAAAAATTCTGTTTTTGTAGGAATTTGATTTTTATTTTTAATGTAACATCTTTTAAGATCTTCTCCGTGGGAACATACTCGTTATGTTGGATATGGGTGCTTTTTTTTGGTTTTAATTTTCAAATTGAATCTAGAATTAGGATGTTTTTAAATTTTGTTTAATCTCTCTCCCATTGTCTCTACTGATATTCAATGGGACACCATTTTGGAAGAGTCTATGGAATTTTATTTCTCTTGTATGAAGGTTAATTAATTTTCATCGGATTTTTCGGAATTTTGCTATAATCTTTTAAAACTTGTTTTTTGTAAATCGTTTAACCCAGGCTCAACCAAAGAAAATGGTGATTATCATAACCACTTGCATTGTGAAAATAATTAATGGAAACACGAAAGTAGATCTTTAATAGACTTTTGTCATTGAAATTGCAATTGTTATGAGCGAAAACACGAATTTCTCTTGTAAAAAAATGCGTTTTGTGATTCTTTTACAATTTGGGCCCGATAGGGACTCAGAATCTTAAGAATGATTTATTTACAATAATAAAATTTATTCTTTTTGTTCTTGAGTTATAAGGAATTCTCCATTTTTCATTCTTTGAGGTATATCTTTTCTTGGAATGGTTTTTATATATTCAAGAAGATACTACTTCTTCGGTTATATAATTCGAAATTAATTTGAAAAAGTCTCTGTATTAGATTTTTTTCCTGTAAAAATACTTATAATGATTTCAATATTTCTGTGATATAAGCTTGAGAAAAAAGAGTCCTAAAGATTAATGGCTTTGTATCTTCGACAATTTGGTATGCTTAAAAAAAAATCTGCATAAATTAGCAAAAGGCACATTTATTTTTATTATTAATTCTGTAAACTCTAGATATTCTTTATCAGCAAAACTAATTTGCAGCTGGTTTTATGATGAATGCAATTCTTTTTTGATTGGAATCTCTAATGCCTTGGTGGTTCTATAACATTTCATCACAACCTAGAGGACATAATTTTTTGAATTATTTTTTAATTAGCGAATACATTTAAATTTCTAACAAAGTTATATATAGTTTTTTATTTGTTATAGAGTAAGAGATTTACTTTTAGTTTTCTGGTTGGTAATGGCGTGCATAATTAATGAGAATTCGATTGGTTGTTAAATTATGGAAAGTAGGTTTCTGATTAGGTTTTAAATTACTAATTTTGAAATTATTATCTTTGAAATTATTTTTCGTTTCAATTTTCTATTATCCTCTGTTTTAGGAGGAAAGATTTATAATTCCTTTATGCATTAAGTATGGAGCATAGTTGTAAATTTCTTCTGGGATTTTTGACAAACATGACGCTGAGCAAGGATTAAATGATAGGAAAACATTTGTCTGTCGGTTATTTCTTATATTTGATTACTCCTTGTTTCTAAATGGTAATATTTTTATTAACAACTTCCTATAAAGGATTGATATGTTTGAAAGATGAAGTTCTATTTGAAGTAACTTTATTTATATTTCCAACCTGAAGATTTTTGTTTTGATACTTTCTAATTTGTTGTCTATATCTATAATAAATCATTCAATAGGTATTGTTGTGGAGTATTAATGCTTTTTATTGTTTTGTTGAAAAATGAGCAATTTGAGTTAAATCTTTCTTTTCCTATTCAAATTTAATATAAATAGTCTTGCGATTTATTTGTTTTCTGTCCTTTGATTATTTTTTGTCATTTTCATTAATTCAAAACATAAAATCTGGTTCTAAACGAATTACATTTAAAAGATTTGAAATATCTCGTTTTAATCCAAGTTTATTATGAGTACATTGATTATGGTGATGGAAATCTTTGATGTAGAGTCTTGTAAATAATGATCCGATTTAGATTTCTGGTTATGCTCTCATAATAAATTATATTTCTTCATTCATAATTTGGTGATAATCTGAAGCCAGGAATCGGATGATCATATTCTCTTTCATGTTCATGATACATTGGATACATCCCTGATATTAAAAGGATTTCCCTTACAGAATTTTTTCATTTCGGATTCGGAAATCTTGGGGATTTTCTTTGTTTGTTTCAGAATCTGAATTCCGAAAAATTTTGTTACTATTATTTCTAGATAGATTTAAAGTAGTTAGATTGAGAGCGCATGCGAACGACCCCTTCCCCCCTCTTCGTCGGCAAGAATTGCGGCAAGAAAAAATTTTTGGAGTTATCGTTGGATTTTTGATCGGATTTTTTTTTGATACGGATTTTTGATCGGGAAAATGTTTGATCGAAAAATTTTTTTTGATCGGATTTTAATTATTTTTTTGTTTTTAATGGGTGAAAAATATTAAATTTTTTGGCGAGAGTTTTCAATTTTTTAAATTTTTTGTTTTAAAACATTTTTTTAAAATCGCGACGTTGGGGTTTGGGTTGAAGGGTGACGGTTGCTAAGGAGTATTAAATTGTTTGGAAAGTGAGAGGTTGTTTATTTGGGTGAGTAGGTGGAGGGGTGAAGAGGGTGATAGAATTGTAGCGATTTTCTAAAAATTCGCGACGAGTGGAACCTGTGGGAGTGATGGAGTGAGGTTGAGGGAATTTTCGGGTTTTTCGATGATGGATTTTTGATCCAGGGACAAGGAAAGTGCTTATGTATTGTCAGAAGGACTTATTGGGTTATGAGTCTTGTTTTTCCTGGAAATGATAGAAGCGCATTGCCGCAAAAACGTATGAGTTATCGCGCGGGGACTTGTATGTAATAACTTTTGATTATTTGTGGAATGGATTTTTCTGGGAGTTGGTTTGTTGGAAAGAGGGGAGGAGGTAGAGAAAGAGGATTAGTCGGGGAATGGTTTGAGATTATTGATTATTTATTTGGATTTTTTGTATTGGGAGAGGAAAAAGATAGTAAATAGTATAACTTTGGTTAAAATTAAATTTTTCCGGGGTGCGCATTTTTATGGAGGAGAGAGACTATTGAGGAGGATGGATGTTAGGTATTCTTCATACTGACAATTGATTTTTTCAAAATCAACACAATTTATTTTCTCGACAATTTTATTTAATTATTAAAAAAGATAACATATAACATAACATAAATAGAAAATAATTTGATAATTAATAATCATTTCCTTGATTCCTATTGGATCAAATTAATTATCATTATTTATTTCCTTATATCCCCTTCTTAAGAAACTTTCTAAGTTTTTCCACATTCCTTTCTAATCGCTGTCCTGTTTTCCTTGCACGGCATATCTTCTTTCGTGAATTTTTCAATTATTCGATAAGGACCTTCAAATCTGTCTTGGCTTTTATTTCTTGTTTCTACCTTGATGAGTACATAATCTCCTACTTTGAATTCTCTATTAGTAATCACTTCTGAAACTTTTTCTTCAGTTCTTTCTGAAACCTCTGATTCATACCACTTTTCTCTGCTAATTTTCTTTCCAAAAACGATCTCCGCCGGGCTCTTTCCAGTCGTCTTCTGCTTTGTTGCGTTCATCGTAAATTCTATTTCCGGTAAAAGATCTGCCCAATCTGTTGTTTTTCTCTCCTGAAGTGTCGCATTAATTAAATCTCGAATTGTCCTAAACTGTCTTTCAATTTGTCCATTAGCATTGTGATGATATGGACTCGAAAAGCAAAGTCTAATATCTAGCTTCTGTGTAAACTCTCTCATAACTCTGGATTCAAAGGCTTTTCCACAATCTACTCTTATTTCCCTTGGACATCCAATCTCAATATCCACTTTTCAAAAATAGCTTTTCGTATAGTTTCTTCATCTTGTCTAGGCAGTGCTATAAGAACCAGATATTTACTGAACTGGTCAATTATTCCAAGATGTATTTTTTTCGCCCGCTTGTTTCTCGCATTGGCCCACATATATCTGTGAATATAACTTCAAATAGATTGGTAGCTTCTAATCTCTTTGTCTTCTCTTTAGTTGGTGTCGTCACTACTTTGATCTTCTGACAAATTTCACAACTACGAACTATCTCCTGTATTTGACTCCACAAATTCTTCGCAATGTATTTATCTCTCATATATTCGTATACCTTCTCAACTCCTGCGTGACATAATAATTTATGTAATTCTTCTATTGTTTCATGTATTTTCTCATCCGAAAGTTTAATTTTCTTTATTATATCATTTTCTTCAGAAATCTTCAATTGATCTTTGCTTTCTTTTTTCAATTGTATTCAGTACTCTTGTTTTAATCTTCCCTTTCTTGGCATCTTCATGTGACATTTGACATTGTACACATATCTCACATCTTGGTCTAGATAACATATCTGCATTACCATGTTGAATTCCTTTTCTATATTCTAATGTCATGTCTAAACTGCTTAGATAATTGATCCATGTCTGGAATTGCGATGTAATCGGTTTCTTCGTCGTCATCATGAAAGTTAGCGCTTTATGATCTGTTCTTAGAGTAAATCTTCTACCGTACAAATAATGCTTGAAATGCATGCAAAAATAGTAAACAGCCAACAACTCTTTTCGTGTGATGCAATACCCCTTTTCATGACTCGTCATAGAATGTGATCCATAGGCGACAACTCTTTCTCTTCCTTCTTTATCTTTCTGTGACAGTACTGCTCCAATCGTATCGAAACTCGCATCGGTATCCAATATAAATTCTCTATTTATGTCTGGAAACACAATATTGGTGCAGTCATTAGAGCATTCTTCAAACCCTCAAAAGTATTGTTTAATTCATCTGTCCATTCTAACTTCTTGTTGCTTGGTCCACTACACAACTGTTCTAAGATCCTTGATTTTCTTGCGTAATTTTCTATAAATTTCCTGTAGTAATTACAAATTCCCAAGAAACTTCGTAACTTCTTTACGCAGTTGGTTTGCCAAAAGTTCTTATCGCTTCTATTTTAGACGGATCAGTTCTAACACCATTTCTGCTTATTATGTGTCCAAGAAATTTGATTTCGCTTTGAAGAAACTGACACTTTTCTGGATTAATTCTTAAATCAGCCTTCAATATTTCCGTCAATACTCTGTCAATTACTTCGTAGTGTTTATCTTTGATTCGTATATTATCAAATATCATCAAGATATTTACCATGGCTTACATTGCCTCATCCGTCGGTTAATGCACAGCGCTATGTATTCTTCCGACGTTTCACATCCGGTCTCAAGTTGTTAACCTGCTGCACCGTTACATCCATCCGAAACCGTTCATTAAAGAACTTATCGAACAGCTTGTATAGTTCTAACTATACTAAGCTCGATTTCAGCATGTGCATCTTCTGGTTACAGCGCTTCCGACCGTACATCGGTCTCAAATGTACGCCGCTACAACGTGATCTATCTTTTTGAGAATAAATACAGCTAGTCATTATCGCCTGCAATGGCTAGACTCAGATCCGCAAAATGGTAAAAAATTATTAAACTCGACTTGATAAAAATAAATGCATGATTATTAAATAAAAGAAAAAATCAATTAAATTAATCATTTAAATTAATATTGTAAAGTAAAAATTTATTAAATACATATGTTTATTATTGAAAAATTATTTAAATTAAAATTATTATGAAAAATTTATTGGTAACTAGCATGTATTTAAAATTAACTTAAATATATTATAATTAATTGATATTTATAATTAATTTCGTATTATCTTATTTATTTACATATTTATGATTAATTTAAATTTAAAATTTATTAATAAGCCATTTCATTATACATTGTAATTTTAATTTATATCATTATAATTTGAATTTTAAAATTCATATTATAAATATGTAATTTAATTTGAAATTTCTTAATTAGATTAAATTTAATTAATATTCTTATTAAATGACATTGAAATTCATATTATAGAAAATGAATTTATTTTGAAATTCTGATTATAAAATTTAAATTTTATTTTATTGTTAATTTTTATTTATATTCATAGTATTAATTTGAATTCATATTTTTATATAAATCTTATTATAATTTGAAATTTCTAATTGAAAAACTTGAAAGAATAATAATTAATTAAAGAATAAGGATACTTCTATAAATTTTATTGAATTTTAATTCATAATTAAATTTTTATTAATTTTTATAATTAAATTTTTTTATAATTAAAATTTTTATAGTTTAAAAACTTTAATATAATTAAAAAATCAAATTAAAAAACTACCTGTTCTTTTCATTTAAATTTGAAAATCTTCATTAGAAAAAATTGCATAAATCTTCACAATTGTTCGCTAAATTTTCTTTTAAATTTATTATAAACATTTAAAGTTTTCCTTTGGAAAAAATTGTATCTCATTAAATTCATAATTAAATTCTTTATAACATTCTTCTTTCATAATAATTATAACCTGATCTAAAAAGAAAATTTAAATTTTAAATTAAAATTATATTCTTATTACCTTTACTTGCTTAATTTTAAGGAAATTTTTCAACATAATTGAAATTCTTAAAATATTTAAAACAAACTATTTTTAATTAATGAGATATATTATAATATTTAATTTTAATTACTAAATGATTTTAATATTTGAATTTGATAAGTACATTACAATATTAATTTAAATTATAATGAAATTACTTTTATAATTAATATTTATTTTCAAATAGTCGATTAAATTACTCAGGATTATTATTTTATATTATCATACATCATGATTGGTATCAACAATTTAATTTTCAATATGTGATTTATTTGTTATATAAATTAAATTTGAATGAATAAATTAATTGAAGTTCTTTATTTTAATTAATTAACAATTATTAATTTAAGTTTTATTACTATTTTAAATAAACGTGATTATGTTTAAAGAACAATTATTGTAATTTTCAATTAAATCCACTATTTTTGTAAAACATTGAATTTTATGCAAATTAAGTCATATTACAAAAAATTTAATATATGAGAAAGAAAAAATTTGTACCCGATATATTGAAATTAAATTTAATTAATTATTTAATCAACTTTATGAGATTTAAAATTAAATTTTGGTTGATTGATTTATTTTGAAAGTAAAGATTAGAGTGAATATAGAGTTGACTATAATGATATTTGATTAATATTTTGATTAAACCTATTAACTGTTTATTTGTAAATTTAGTATTGTTATAAATTTACGCGCTGTTGAAATAAATTGCAGAGTGTGAAATAAATTACATGTGTTGAAATAAATTGTTAGAGTGTTGAATAAATTGCAGAGTGTTTGAATAAAATTTGCACAGATTGAAATAAAAATGTAGAGTGTTGAAATAAAAGCATTGTTAATTGAGTGTTGAAATAAAATTGTACAGTGTTGATGATATAAATTTATAGAAGTATTTAAATAAAGACAAATATCATTAGATATTTATATTATTAGCGGTGTTAAGAGCTTATGTTATAAGAATTGAAGAACAAATTATTCTAAGTTTTGGTTAAATAGGTATTAATTCGATTTAATGTCAATTTTTATTACTTTTTAAGAAAGCATATTAAATCAATATCATCCGGGGTCGAACTCTTCAACCTCAGGACTCTGAGCACTGAACTCAGACTTCTGACTCGAGCTATGAACTCAAACTCTGAACTGAATCTCAGATCGAAGATCTGTGCTCGAAACTCTGAAACTCAAAGCTCAATCATTGATTTCTATCACTTTGTGCTTAATATCAATATTTTTCTTCAGTAAAACCCTAACTTAAATGAATAAAATCAATTGTAGTTGATTGTATTTATCGTTTACTCGTCTTACTCAGTCTCACTTGATCAGTCTTACTCTCTATTTTTTCCTTTTGGTACTTGAGTGCACGTGAGTGGTACTCTATTAGTTGAATTAATGAATAATTTAGTAAAATACTACAAATCTAATCTTTGAAGAAATTTCATGAAAATTTTAATAGTAAGAAATTAATGGGTCAATGAATAAAGTAGGGCTTACTGACAAACAATATTGATTGGTTTAATGTCTCTTATTCAATTAAAACTTGTGTTTTCCTGATAAAACCAGTATTTTCAGATAAAACTCGTGTTTTCTGATAAAACAGTATTTTTCTCGATAAAACCCATATTTTCAATAATGATGAAACCATTGGTTTATATTGTAATCTTTGAAGAAAATATTGAATAAGTAAGAAAATGATTGAAAAATAAAGAAATGGTTGAAATATGATATTTTGTACTTTTCTGTTACATAGTACCATAAATATCCTATAAAATTTATTAAAATCTTATATTTATAGTCTCAAAACTCTATAAATTAAATATAAAACAATGTTTACTGATTCAAGAAGAAAGACTAGAGTTCCGTGAGTGGGACTCTTACAATAATAGGATATTTTTGCTATACAACACATTAATTTATCTGATGAAACTGATATTTTTTTATTGAAAAACTAATATTTCCATAATAAAGTCTCACTTTGATTAGTAAACACAATAATATTTTAGAAAAAAACTTAGAAAAATTTCATTAAAAGTTAATTAAAAATCCAATTAATTAATTTTTATTAGTCACTCAAGGTAAAAATTTTGATGATATTTAATGTCTTAAGTTTTTCTGATAAATTCTTGTAATTTCTGAGGGATTCTCAACAAAATATATTAATTTTAAATTTTTCAAGTTTTACCCTAACCTATTCACACCAGGTAAGTATACAATAAATTCTTACATTTTTTATCCAATTAGATGGATTAATATGAATAATAGTATGGGGAATACCATCAAATGGTCTTATATTTTTATCAATAAAACTATTATTTTCTAACATTGTCTTATTAATTTGCTCACTTGATTATTCTTACTCTTATTCCTTTAAGTACTTGAGTGCCACGAGAGTGGTACTCTATCAAATTTGAAGAATATTGACAAATAAGGGCAAATTTAAAGAAAATATTGAATATGTAAGGAAATGGATAGAATTGTAAAGAAATTATATGTCAAAATTTGATTAAAAATTGGTCAAAATATGGGAAATCTGAAAAAAATGATAAGAATCATAAACCATTGTGAACAATAAAATCATAGAAAAATACTTAAGAATGCTATTATTACATCACTCAAAAACCTTATGGAAACCTATTGTCAAGATTGATTACTAACAATGCAAAATAAAAGGAAAAATTATCCAGAAAACAGTAGAGCAAGCAGGGTTGCAAGGACAAGCAGAATTCGCC
>JACMZG010001911.1:35427247-35804313 GCA_018340805.1 Microvelia longipes | reverse complement strand
TGTTCACACTTGGCAGCACGGGCTTCGCCCATGCCATCTGCTGTTGTTTTCGCTATTCTTTTGTTATATGATAAATTTGTATTTTTTTTAAATTAAATGTTAATTTATTATTATTATTATATACTGATGGAGATTTTGCTAAATCTTAATTTACACTCTCCGATAAAATGTTTATCAAAACTATGTTCTAAACAGCTTCAGTGAATTTCGCATCTGTAAAGTTCATCAGGCAAGCTTGCTTTCATTTAACTGAGATCCACTGGGATGGTTGGACCTTACGTGGTTCAGTGGGCTGGGAACTGTTTGGGATGTAATAAAAGAAGAGCAATATTATTATTTCATGAGTTTATTCAAAATAAATATTAGAAGAATGAAATATCAGGGATAAGAGTCAGTTAATTTTTAAAACTAAAGTAATTATTCATGGTTAAAAATAATTGAACATTCCAATTTTTAAAACATACTTTTAATACAAAATAATTCGTTAATAATAATAATACAAAACTTGACTTTATAAATACTTTCATATTTTTATAGAGACTCAAAAAATTTTTTTTATATTTATTTATCACAGTGGCATTATTTCGTAGACGAGTTGAACAGGAAAACAATGAAAATAAGAACTCTCATACAAACATAAGAGATTATAAGTATATTGCCAACTAAAGATACTTGGAAAACTAAAGAAAATATTGATTATTGAGCAACATGACTGATATTGTATCAAATTATAAATAACTTTGTATTTAAATAAATAAAAAATCTACTAAACTTAATTAAAATATTTTAAGTTCATTTTTTCATACAGGTCAATCACATTCTTTAAAATTGTAAAACTTCTCACACTGTCAATTCCAATCTTTAGTTGGGTATATAAATGTCCTAAGAGATTATGTATTTATCACTACTTCATTATTCAAATAATGGTAAATAAAAATTCAAAATAAATAATAGAATTCAATGTCACACTTAACTAAAATTAATATTTAAAGACCAAGAGATTCTTAGCATTTAATGTGGAGATATTGGATTGTATAAAATTACCTTCTTATAAGAATCATTTTTTTATTAACTGAAAAAATAGATTATTTTAATTATTCTTAAAATAATAATCAGATTAGTAATATAAAATTTGGTAACATAAAATGAATTTATTTAAAAAAAATTATAGAAACCATTAGTGAGAACCCCACCCTTACTCAATGATTTTTCCCTGGTCAAAATATTATAACACATATTGAAAAAAAAAAATTAAAAACAAACTTGAAAATACTTGAAGAGAACTTTGTTTAAAAAAAAGAAGCATGTTCATAAAAAGGATAAAGAGATGTTTTCAATTATAATAAAAATAAATAAATTCCAATAAATACTAATAACTAAACCAATATGTCACAGAAAATAATTAAACTTCATGACTTTATCCATCAAAACAGTAAATAGGAAAAGATGATACCAAATAATCTGATTTATTAGTAGTGACTTACACAAAATATACACAACAATACTCACATTGAATTATAAATACAATTTTATGCTACATAAAATCAAGAAATAGAACTAATAAAAAGGAAAAAGGTAAAAATATTACAGCATCAATTAAAACCATGAAGGAGTTTTAAAAGGCTTAAAACTTTAACATTTTATAAATAATACTGGTGATAGTGATTGCAGAATATTCATTGAGGATAAAATATTCTATGGAATTGCTATATTTCTCATAACGTCTGTAATTACGCCTTTATGGTCAAGAAATATTACATGAAACAGGTCTAAATTTAAAAGAAAAGTAAGATTGGGTGTTTAATAAAAAACACATGAGTTTTAAAAAATCATCTTTTAAAACAGGTCAGTAGCTAGCGAATGCAGCTCCCCAAAAAATATGACCCATTGAAAGGCTGAAATGCAGGAAAAAGTTCAGGTACAATCCTTCCTCTGGGATTGGTCCGCTCTCGCCTTAAATTTTATCTTGCTACCGGCCTGTTTTGTGTTACGATTAAGACCTGTTGGGTAAACAATGCATACTCAGGTAAATATTGAACTCTGACTTAGTTTTACCATCGTTCATTATTATTGTATTCTACCCGCAAATGTGTTAATCCCTCTAAATCGTAATAATCTGTCAACTATAATCATGTTAAATAGAATTTCATAGGAGGAAGTTACAATATTCATATACCATATTCAATAATTCACCTTTCCTTTCATGGTTTTAATTTTGTCACTTATGAAACATAATTATAAAATAACTATACACTAATAAAATAAAATAAGGCAGGTTGATTTTTGCTTACAAATCTTCAATTGAAACAGCATCAATAAATGAATTGATGTTGAGCACAAATAATGAAGACAATGATATTTTTATTAAACTTAGTAAAATAAGGACTAGAGATCATTGTAATGTTTCTTGTACTCCAATAATAAAACCTGGAAAAAATCATTAATTTGAGAATATATTAGACGGCACTGAAAATACAGTTTTATTGTGCTATGTGCCTACATTTAACAACTCTAATATAGTTATATATATATATATATATATATATAATATATATATAATATATATATATATATATATATATATATATAACATAATATATTATATTATTAGGTTGCTCTAAAAGCTTTATTAAAATATATAGGCCAATAGCCGAGCCAAATAGCCAAGCGAAAGAGCTAGAGAAGGGGCTGAACTGAAGTAATGTACCCAGAGCTCAATTAGTTTTTTCACATCCCCCACTTGGAGAATAGGTTTTTTATTAGGAAAAACTAGTAAAAAAAATCAGAATGTTTTCCTCTTTTTTACTTGTTTTAAGCCTCATCCTCCTCTTAAATCCTTTTTTAAAACAACAAAAAACTGGCAATGCCAATAACCAACACAACCTATCAATAATCACACAAAACCATTAAAACTTGTTGACGAGATTGACTCTGGTCAGTAAGATGATGGAGTAATATTAATCACCTCTAACCCCTTCTATTTCTGAACGTAAAGATAAAAGCCACTCTGCACAGTCTGGTGTCCTGAATGCACCCGATATGATATTTTGCCTTTAACACCGGGCATAAATTATATATATTAAAAGTGTTATAAAAAGAACATTAAAAGAGTCTTTAGTGTCTTATAAATACTTTTATCTTTATAATGTATAAATCTTACAATTTAAAATAAATAATTTTAAATAAAAGTCCTGAACAATTTTTTCTGTTTTAAATAAATATGCTGAAACATTGTCAACTTTTTTGTGGTTTTAAGAGCTTGAAAATTTAAGACCACTTATCCAAAAATAAAAATTTAAATAGAAGAATGAAAGTTTAATATGCAATTCAAATTGAAGATACAACAGAAAAGATAAAAGACCAATTATAATTTAAACAAAACATAAAAATTAAACTTACATTTTCAGTAATAGTAATAGATAATTTTGTAGTATTACCTGTTATAAGCTATTTGTGGGATTCATTTATAATCCTAACATTATTTGTGAATAAAGTCAATGGATGCCGAATTAATACAAAACCGTTTCCTTGTCGGCAGTGGACCATCCTCAAACACATGACCAAGATGAGCCAAACATTTAGAGCATTGTACTTCTGTCCTCACCATTCCTGCACCACGTTTACCCAGCAATAACAAGATGTTACCTCCCACTTTGCACAATCAATAAACGGGTCAATGTTAGACGTCACCTCACTTATACTATTAAGTTTATCCATAATTACAAAAAAAAATAATCATTCATACAATTGAATATTTGAAAGAATACAATACTGTACTTATTTACATATTTGGTAAGTCTAATTAAATAATCTAATAAAAAAAGACCTGGAGGGTTTTAAAAGAGAAAAATGTATTCACATGGAAAGAGGAGCAACAAGAGAAATTATACACAAATTTGAAAGTTTTCCAAAATTAGTTTCAATTAAAACCATTAGGGGTTGCTGAGGCTGAGATAATAGAAAACATAGAAAACTATCAGGCTAACGCAATTGCGCCAGTACATTAAATATTTTTTAGACTGTCATCAAGCATTTTACTAAAAAATAAACTTAAATTTTATTACTTCTACTAACTTAACACAAAATTTCCTTTATTTCCCTGGGTTAAAAGTAAATTCACTACTAGAAGGAGCATAAATAATATAGGCAAAAAATATTTGAATTTTAAAACTTTCAATATTAGTTATAATTAGTTAACAACAATATTCAATCAAACAAGTTTACAATAGTGATTTAAAAGCATTATTCAATTTAATATACAAATGTCTAATTTCAATTCAAATAAAGTATAAAACCATGCAAATCACACAAAGCCACTCACTCATATAAAACAAAAGCAGAGGTGTGTAACACATTGACCCGATTAAAGGCAACCCAAAATAAGTAATTCTAACTTAATGTTGAATAGTAATGATGATATGAGCAATCAACAGAAGAAGTCATGGATAAAGATACATAGATAGTTTTGGAGGGATTGTGATTCTTATAGAATAACAACATAAATAAAACTATTTAGATTTGAAACCTATTGGCATAGAATTGGAAAACATATATTTCAATTCATTTTGATATTCCAATAAGTTAACTGAAATGATGCCAGCAATTTTTGATTTGCTACAGTTGTTACTTGCTGTTGGATATTCATATCCAACAGTAAGTATTGACGCTAGCTAATTATTTTAATTTGATTAATTTTAATCAGTTTCTCAAATTGATCACAGCTTTTAAAAACTTATATGTGTTTTGTATTAAATTGTATATATAAAATTTATTACACAAAACCACTTATTGGGCCCAATAGGAGTGGCTTTAAACTTCATATTTCTATTTAAAACTAAATAATCATAATTATTTTTTTAATTAATTATTAAAACAATACCATGATCTCACCATGTACTTATAATTTTCAATTAATAAATTTTATACATTTTATAGATTATATATTGACAAAAACTATTTCCATCACATTAAGTTAGAATCATCATACAAAGTAATAAATAAAATTATTATTTACCTTGGTTTGGAAATATAACTAATAAAAGCATATCATGCATTGACCACATTATTTCCAAAAACAAAGCTATAAATTTGTTTTAATAATATCAGGAAAAGTAAGAACAATCTTGCATAAAAAATAATACGAAATGAGGGGATAAAAATCCAATAGCTCAAGTACCATATGCTAATGATTATAAAGTTTTGATAAACTGGTGAAACAGCTTGGACCAAATCAGGAAACTACGTGATTACTCCTCTAAATAAATCAAAGAATGATTTACATACGTTCAAACTAAGATTTATTTTAGAACTTTTCAGTACAAGGTTGTTCATACCTTGCTTGATAGTATTAACATAAAATAGTATAAACTATACCCTTAATAAAGTCGGATATAAAACAGTTTTCTCAGTCATACACAGAACAGATAGCACCCCAGTACGAGATGTGTCTCAATTTATAAGATTACATTTCAATTGTTGTTGTTTTTTAGTTAAGAATCAAGCCATAAAATAAATTATTTATAAAAATTATGTATGAATTATTATAAACTTATTATGTCTAAGTTTAAGATCTAATAAGTAAGAATAATGACCAATATAATTAGTTTTCAACTTTACATTAATTACTTTATTAATTTTTCTCAAATCTATATTTTTGTCATGTAACTCAATCCAGGGGGAGGGGAGGTACAATATGAGCAATATTCTTGTTCCCAATATTCTTTAGTTGAAGACAGTAGACTAAGTTGAAAAAGCATCAGTTATCATATACATTAACATTATTATGTTAATGTAAACGTTGGTTTGCAGCTAGCTCTGTCTTTTGCTTTACACTAGTATTAAAATAACGGAATTGGAACATGAGAAATTAATTTTTTTGTCATTAACATTTAATTTTCACTGACAAATGCTTAACATTACATATGGGTAAAGAAGTACAATATATACAAAGCAAAGAGTCTAAACTACTTAACATAATATATTAATACCCCTTGGCAAAAGGTTGAATAGTGAAGTACTTAACAATTGTTTGCAAAAATAATTCAATGTAATAAAAACCATTATGCAGTGATACTATTTGTAAGTGCTCTATTTACAACACAGAACCAACCAATAAAATAAATGCACAACATATACTGTTTGTTTTAGATATCAAAGCAATAATATTATTACCATGGCACATAAATATATTTGGGATATCATTTCTTTTAAATTCTAAAATATTTAATCATAATAACATAAATTTGGAAACATTTATTTTTATGAATTTCGTAACTCATATTCCTTAAAAGACGGACCTTTGAAAATGCTATCAAATTAAGCAAAAGTTATAATTAAAACAAAAATGAATGAAAAATATTTATTGACACCACTTCTGATTTTTTTCCGGTACAGATTATCTCCAAGGCATTTAGACCTCTTATGTGGGTCCATTGTGCCCAAACACACACTGATTAGTTTACTATTGATAGTTTATATTAACTTATAGGCTACACATTTAATTATTAACATTTTAAAGATTAGATAATAATAAAAAGGGTTGAACAATAAAAGTTATTATTATGTTTAAAAAATATTGATAATGCTTGCAATTAATAATTAAATTGATAAAATAAAAATGATAAATGCTGGAAGATAAGAAATAAGTATTTGTACTTATATAAAGAAATTGGTAATGTTTCTAAAATAAATAATTAATAAAGCTTTCACCGGCATTGAATATTTTTCAGATTCAAATAATACTTCACGTAAAGAAAATTTAAAAAAAATGAAAACAATTAAACTTCATATTTTTTGTAAAGTTTCTAAGGAATACAGATAAAAAGGTTTTAAGCAAAATATAAGAGCTATTATGTATGTTAATTGTGAAACACACAAGTATTCATAGAAATGGACAAATAATAGAATTCAAAACTGTGATAGATATTTCTCTCAGACAATGATTCAAATGAATGACAGAGGTGACAGAGAGTATAGAATTTTTAATGAGGATGACAATAAAATAACAATAAGGTTTTTCAAGGCTTATTTCAAGGTTAGGACAAACTGACCTACTGCACTCTACAATACTTTCAATATGTGCATACATCCATTGACTCTTTACTCCAATATATTTTTTCAATTGATATTTAAAAAAAATAAACACTTTTAATTGATCATTCATTGTTTAATATAACGTTTAAACATTTTTATGAATATAAACAATGACTCCCACTGATTCTCTCCATCCTTTTGTACTAAAAAGTAGGAGATATCTCAACAAATTTTTAATAAATGTAAAAATATCTTGTAAATTATCAATAAAGATATGATTAAACAATATTACTCCAAACATTTCAGTGTGCTTTAAAATAAATGGAATGGAATGTATTTGGTATGATTTAATAAGTTTAAATAAAAGAAAAAATAGAAATTAAAAAGGCATAAAAGTTAAGAGGCATAAATGTAAAAACTCTTCAAGTAAATAGTATAGGCAGGTAGTATGAATCGCAAAATTAAAAAAAAAAAACATTTATTCCATACAAGCATCCTAAGGTCGACTAAGAAATAAGGTCAGAGTAGAGAGTTGTAGGTGAGTTATCTAACTATCAAATTGATTTAACCTCAAATAAAAAAAAATATTTGACTGTAAAGGAAGCTCAGGTACTAAATTTCCACTGAGAATATTTGAATAAGTAAAGTGTTATAACACTCATTCAAAGTGAAGGATTTAATATTTTTTTAAAATACAATACATTAATGTAAAACCAACCACAACACACATTTCATGTTTGGTTTGTATACATATAATACATTGGGACCAAACAAAACCAAATATGTCTTTTTTCTTGTTTTTCATTTTTCAAAAAAATATATTGTCTTAAATCCAAACCAATATTGTTAAAATATTTAAAAAACATTTATATAAATGTTTAATAACAAAGTTATAATAATTAAGTATATTTTAAACAGACTACAAAAAAAATTGCAGTAAAATTTTATATGATATCCATTTAAATATAATTTTATGACAATAAAATAAGTCAAATAAAAAATGAATACATTACAATTCTAACTAATTTATACTGTTTACTTTTAATTTAAATGTTCCCTCTTATCTAATGTTTAGCACAGTATAATAGTGACACTTGGATAATATTAACACATTATCACATCTTATGTAACGACCTTTCTTGCCATTAAGCGTGGATTCAATTGAAATTTATAGTTATAGAGATTTGAAATTGTTTCCTGACAATGTACAATGGATTGTTCTCATAAATACAAATATTTATTATTGCTTTGGTATCTTAACAACAGTCTACCAAGTATTTTTGTTTGTACAAGAAACAAAGTATTTGAGGCAACACACACTTTTATAAAGATCAAAGATTATGTGGTACACCTTTGATGAATATGTGTTTATACATATACATAATTTATATATATATATATATATATATTATATATATATATATAATATATTATATATATATATATATATATAAATGGTGTGTGTATCTATGTGTGTTTTTCTTGAAACAAGAGAAATAATTACTATTTTATAAGGACGAAATTCAGACAGAATAATAATAAAAAAAGTAAATAAAAAAAGAAATGTATAAGCACTAAATTTTCAACCTAAAACTTTTTATTAATATAAGCAAGTGATATTGTTAACTTTAGGGGGTTATTTCCTCAAAAAAGTTCAATATTGAAATGATATTTTTCACAACTGAAAAATGAATTTTAAAAATGTTATTGGTATTTGGTATGGTATTTTAATATATACTAAAATGGTTTTTATAACTTTTAGAATAAAATATTTTCATGACCTGTATTTATAGACAATGTTCAATAAAATGTTTGAGTAAATATCTTCTATTATAAGTTTTTCATATTTAAGTTTTCATGGAATGTTTACTCAAGTCATACTTCAGATAAATATTTTGTAAACATCTAAATTCAACCAATTGTTAGCTAAGTTAGATACTTGTTAAAACTTCTGAAAATAAAACCTTTTAGCTAATTGACAGTAATAATAGCAATCAGGGAGTTTTGGATTAAATGAGTACCAGGTGCCATGCTGATAACTTATCAGCTTTCTTATTGTATTTGTTTTGTTGTTACATTGGTTTAGTTGTTATACATGTTTATACCATCGCATATCTAGATTTCTACATTTAAAGTGTTCAAATCCAACAACAAGACTTGCTACAACTTAATAAATCAAGAATATAACCACTATTCTACGCAAAACCAACTAATTAATGAATAAATTTAAAATAAATTAAGGTAGGTACATAATTTTTATTACGACATCCCAACAAAATTTCTACCTCATAAAACATTTAAATGAGATAGGTAAATGAATAAGATATTAATGAAAATTTAGGTATTATTAAATAATAAGCATAGAAAGTTATGAAAAATCATTTTGATAACTTAGGAGGCATTAAATTTTGATTATTATTTTTTAGTGAAACAGACCCCAGCAACATATTAAATACACTTCAAGTAATATGTTGTAACACTAGATCTTGTTATAATTAAGTGAAGCAATTCAAGAGTAAGAGGGTCCTTTTAATTCATAGTTTCATAGTTTTAAACAATATTTTGATGGTTAGAAATCAAACTCAGTTGATTACATACAATACTATGGCCATCAAGTAAGAAGTAACAGATTTCAGTTAAAAAAAAATTGAAAAAAAAACAACAAATCATAAAATATAATCTTACCTCCAGAAGTATCTTTCGATAGTTTAACTAAGCCTTTATCAAGAACGTCATTAAATGCAGGCCAGCCACATCCAGAGTCAAATTTAGTTTCCGAAGAAAACAAAGCTGATTTACATACTATACATACATATGTGCCAGGTTCAGAGTATTTATCATATTTACCAGTAAAAGGCCTAAAAACAAATGAAATGGTTATTTTAAAACACACTTTTATAAAAAAAATATAGTAGTAAGAAATTATGAAAAGTTTGGGTAGTTATTGATCTAAAAGCTCCATTTTTATAATACCTCACAACTACAATATTAGAATAAAACAAATAAATTAAACTGTTTCATAGTATAATCACTACAAGCAACCTCCATGACTTAACAAGAACCAAAGCACCTTTTGAGTAAGATTTGTAAAGTAGTAAGATGTTTGCATCTAACTACATACTTTAAGATGACATTCCTTGAGTAACCCTCGAGTTCTCTGAAATTAAAATCTTCGATGTCTAAGACAGGAGTCTATTATTTAGTCAAGGAGCCATATTCTAACAACTTTCCATTAAGCGGACACCTGATAAATTATTTGTAATTCAAAGCCAAGCTGTAAGGTTGATAGCACAAGCAAATGACGTTAAAACCTTGAATGATCAAATAATTTGTACCATAGGAAACCAAGTTTTTTGTTGTTATTATTATTATTATTCTATCCTTAATTATGAGCGTTTATAATATTTTTTTATCAAATAATAATGTTTTATTAATAAATGGATGAAAGAGAAATTGCTTTCAATAGTTAAAAATAACAAAAAATCAACTTATTTTCTTAAGAGTTCTTCATAAAATAAAGGGCTATTAATACTTTTTAATAAGGTATTAAAAAATTAGGTGAAGAAAGAAGGTAAAAATTTAATTTAGTATAACTTCTGAATAGACCCATAGTCCCCCTTGACTCTCAGCAAAAATAGAAAAATGGATTCAGAACATGTTTTTTTAAACTTTCTATTAATCTAACCAATGCTATAAGCCAGTCAGAAATAAATAGATAACAATATTTGTATACAGTTTAATTGAAGAACAAAAAATACAGCTCAATGTGAATCTTAATGTTTTAATTACATACAGATACTGTTTTGTAAAAGAATGTCTCTGATAAATTATGTATTCATGTCATTAAAAAATTATGCATTCATGTCATTAAATGATAAATAAAAATTAGAACAGCATGATAAATATAAAAACACATCTCATTTCACTTTCAAGTTCTGTCAACCTTGAGGAACCAACGTCTCACTCTTACCTTCATTAGACTAAATATTAATATCTAACATTTTCTTTTCTGCGACCATAATACAAGAAATATTAAAAAAAGGTTACATACAACAACTCAATTATAACCAAATGGAATACTAAGACAGTGGTTTATGGGATTGCGGGGCCGGAGGAGGGGGGGGCAGCGCAGTTAGAGGCCAGTTGACATAAAATGTTGTGCTACATTATCTTATTTAATTGAATCGAGCTCATGCCCATATTTTGTATCGGTACCGAAAACAGTATGTCAATTAAATTATCCATTTAAGGTGTTTTCAAGACCTCCTGAGTAGGATTTACAAATTGTCTGTCTCTATGTGTGTTATCATCATAGTTCCCTGTGTTTAGATTAGACACTTGGCATGAAATTTAATTTTTAGTGGTACTAGTACAATGTAGAAAATAATTGTTGTATGACGTCCTAGGTATTCATTTAAGTCATTAATAATGACTCAAAAAAATATGAAACACAGAAAAATAAAAATTATATATATATATTTATATATATATATATATATATATATTATATATATAACACATAATTTTCTTAAAATATTTATTCATGATTGGGGACGTCTAAAACAGATTTTGGAGACACTTCTGTCCCTACTCCCATACACAAGCCATCTCATTAGCAAATTTTTTTTTAAAGAAATTTCCTATTCAGAATTGAAGGAATTAGTATTTTCATTAACCAAATATATTTTGAATAATTTAAAATTATTGCTAATTTCTTTTTGGTTAGTGAACAAGCTTGTTGTCGTAGTTTATAGTTGAAGTGTTGACGTTATAAAATCAGGATCCCAAGATCAAGATCGCCCTCTATGTTCCGTTTGCAAACTTTAATCTTTATTCAAAAGTTTTACGATAAATAATACATTAAAAGGTATTGTAAGTAATAGAGAGACATAATACAACTACTCTCGGTAATTTCAACATGGGGGGGGGGGGTAAGCACCCAACAATATAACTATTTTTAAGACATATTTTTTTTCAAACAATGTTTAATACAATAAAACACTAACATTTAAGTCAAGCAAAAATAACATGATACACGTACAGAAACCGCACTTAAATGAAGATATTGTCAGGCTGGTCCTTCAGGAAGTCTTGTCACAGGGTCCCCGAAACCTATTATTTTATTATTAGAGATTTGAGTCCATTCAGCATATTACTGGTTCCCCAAGATTTGACAACAGATGCAAAATTAGTCTCTGTTTTGATCAGTTGACATTGCTACGTAGTAGCAATGTAGTACATCGTACGTACTAGCAACATAGAGATGTAGCACATAGCATACTCTTTTTGGGGCTCTGTGTAATCTTATTAAAACCTCCTCTATGAAATAATAAATCGATTGTTTTACTGTAATTTAGTACTGTTTGTTTAATTTATTATATAATATTAATAATCGAATGTGATCAGGTTACTTTTTTAACCCATAAGGGCCTTATGGGTATAATATTATTACTAATACTATTGCCAATATTATTAGTAATATTATTATTAGAGGGACCCTCTAGTAATAATATTTCTATTACTAGAAATATTATTACTATAATTACGTACACACAGCATACTTCTGTAGGTGGTATTAAGTAGATAGCCTATGGTTAAATAAGCTGTATGAACAATGTCGTGGGAATCCAGTCAGATATCCCTGATACGCGCATGAACCCTTTTTATCATGCAAAGAAATCAAAATTTAGTTAAATATTTTTTCTATTTAACTTTCTTATAACCCGAGTGAACCTTCACAATAAATGACACACTGTTTAGGCAGGATCGGTTATTTGACTCGATCGAGTAAACAAATATGGAGCAAGAACCGGATCATATTAAATGTGTATGGATTACACTAAAGTGATGTAGAAATTCATACAGTAGGGGTCAGGGCGGGGGGACACAGTGGTCTAACTCCCTGGTTTTAAGTGGTTCCGAAAAAAACAGGGATTAGTTGCATCAACTACCGCACCGAGCGCTAGTTTTCACCTTGTGCCCTTATCACTATTGTCATCAGTTTTAAATTGATACGATCAGATTTATGTTTATAAAAATGTAAACAAGACGATTTTTATCTTATTCATTGACTTTTTTCTTTTTTAGTAGCTTATAAGATAATTTTTTTAGAAAATAGGATAACGTGTGTTACGAAAGGTGTGTTATAATGAGACAACAAAGACGTAAATTAAATTTATAAATTCCCGTTTTGATGTTTGTTTACAAACATTTTTGATGTTTGTCTACAAATCATGGTTATCACGATATCAGGTCTACTTAAAATTAACACAGCGTTTATATTTTTATAAAAGCGTTTATGAAAATTATACCTTTAAAATAATTAATACAATTTTTAACATTGTTAAAGACCCTTCTAAATAATTTTAATCTTGGAATTGAAGAAATAATTATTTCATATATGGGGTACAAGGTGAACCGACCTGCCACTAGCGGAGATAGGGTGAACTTAGGGCAGGTCCATCTAAAGCAGCTTATTTCGGGGGAGTTAGACCACTGTGTCCCGCGCCCTTACCCCTACTGTATGAATTTATACATCACTTTAGAATACACTGTGTGTACTTTGAAAATGGTTGCTACAGCACTGTGTCACTAACTGGTGACAGTCCAGGTAAACTAAAACACGCCATGAACTATAAGTGTCTTCATTTCACTTTAAGAAGAAAACAGGAGAATCCGAACATCAATTCCTTATAAGTTGTGGATTCACAAATTCATTCTATTTTACTATTATAGTAAAATAATTATAATTATAATAATTTCTTCATAGATATTTATTGTACAAAAGCAACAGTGATATGGCAATTTTTGTATATTAAGTATAGCACCATGAAGCAGGCTATCGGTTTTAATGAACTGAATGATAGTTAAGTTTTGTAAACAAAATAAACAAAAACCAACTTTACCTTTCTGTGCCCTTTTCTTGAGTGACGTGATATTGCAGAGGCGTTAAAACTTTCTTAAGTTCTTCTTTAGAAGGTATTTCAGAACTCATTTTCTTAACATTTAAAATTATAATACGACCAGAGGACTTAAGGAGAGACCTGAGCATTAATATGAACTGGAATAGAAATGACCATAAACGAAGCGGAATGACCTAGATGTTACCCAGATGATTCCCCCACTTAAATTTCAGTATTCGTGATATGTGACCATATATTTTGGCTAAAACACCTTACAAAGAGCCCCACTTTATTTTTTAATACTTCAATAACAATCAAAAAAACATCATCAAGCGGCTTCGATCACCATTACTGAATAAAACAACGTTCTATTAGATGTTAAGGAAGCGCCAAATTTTCAATAATAAAAAATTGAAGAGAAATAAACACATAACTTATTAGTTATGTTTATCATAACTATGTGTTTATTTCTTTATTGAAAAATAAATATAAGTAAAACAATGCAACACAAATAAAAAGGCGGATATTGGTGGGAGCTGAAACAGTCGTTGGAAGACTATTCACAGACTTTATTTGTAATAATCATAAACAGCAAAAGAACATTGCTTAAAATACAAAAATTATAATGGGCCAAAACAAACTCTCTTTCGCTCAATAAGTTGATGTTCAAGAGACAGGGCAATTATCAACCTATTTCACTGCTTAAGCCAAAATACATAATCCAGTTCTTGCAAGTTGCTTCTATCTATACAACTGTCTATAAAATTACGATTTCCCCAAGCGTAGCCAGTTGAGATCAAGAGTAAGTACTACTTTTCGGAGCTTACTAAAACAAGAGGCCTTCAGCCTTTTGGCAACAATGGCACTGGGAGCCGCTTCACAGCTCCGCGACTCCCTGTAGTTACATTGGTGTTGTATAATATCAGTTTGTCATATTACTAGTTTATGTAAATAGCATACTATTGTATATAAGTGAATTCCCAAATGTTTAAGTAAAAAAAATATTTGTTTACACATGATTATATAATTCAATTGATAAAATCAAAACTGATATTAATAATAAAATTTCTCTTCGTATATGTCTTTATCATACATAGTAGTATGCATGTATTAATTCATAGCTTGATCACACTACAGTCTATCGTTTAGTTTAAAAATCTTGACAGGTCAGTTTAGACACCACTGATTCTTAAGAAAAAAAATACCTGCAAGAAGGAAGCAGGAAAAAACTTTGTAAACAAATGTTTATTTTACATTTCTATTGTGTAGTTTTATTTTAAAATATAATTATTAAGAATATTTTGAAAGTAGTTTTCAAAATTATGTAATCAAAAGAAGAACCACAAACAAAGTGAACGATTGCCGAGAAGAAGGTTTTTTCCCTACTGCGGTTACGGTGGTAGGGATTTTTTTTTCTCTTTTTATGTGAGGGGTTGGCAGCGGCTTCTCTGATTGGTCAATCCCCGAAATACTTATGACCTTGGGGATTTTTAAACTAAACAATAGACTGTATAATGATAAATAAAAGTCTCTCCACTTGATTACTTTATTAAAAAACAAAGCCGGCTTTTTTTTTAAGACTGCTTTTTTAACCTTTTTTGACGTATGTTTAAGTTTTATTTTTGTTTGACTTCTTTATGTATACTTGTATGTTTTGTAATTTTTATTTTTTATTTACTTGTTGTTTTATTATTATGTTATATTTATTTGTTTGATAGGCACTGATGATGACCTTTTGGGGTTGATAGCCGGCTTTGTTTTTTAATAAAGTAATTAAGTGGAGAGACTCTTTTATTTATCATTATTGATAGACTGTAGTATATCTTCCCTCTTATAAGTGCAATAATGATTAACACTTAACTAAATGGTACCTCATGTAAAATGTAACTACAGCTAATCTAATAATAAAGATAAAATCGTTGTGCATCAAAATAACCGTAATGATTAAAAGTCCAATGGCAGGATTCTGGATAGTGAAATGGATGAAACATGTTATCAATATGCTTCCTATTGCTCTTTTTGTCAGTTACCTTTTATCAATAATACTTTTTTTAAATTGAGCAAGTGTTTGTGCCTCTTACAAGGAGAGGAAGCATTATAATAGATACATGGATTCGGGACACGACGCCTTATTTTTTCATAAAATGATAGTTTTCAGCACTTGGCACTTACAAATATAATAGGGTGTCCAAGTTTTAATGTATATTGCAGATGTCTTTTTTAGCTAATTATCATCAGAAAATAGCTTATTGTGAACATGCTAAAGGCTGCTTCAATTTATCACCTATTTATTTCTTTTTTGAATTTAGAATAGGGAGGAAAACTAAGTCATAGAACAAATGTAATATATGTTTATTAATAGACTACAAACAAAAAAATGTTCAAATAAAAATTTCAAAATAATTTAATTAATTACATTAAAAAAACTATTTTTTATTGAATACATTTCAGATAGGTAAAATATAATAAGGTACTTTTAAGGGTGGACATCAGAATTGCTTACTACATAGTAACAGTAAATTAACTTAGTCGTATTTGACACCTACTTATGTTAGTTAGTTTAAAATGTCTTATTTTTTTCATATCCATTCACTGACTGGAGTCAAATGTAGTTGGTTAGCTAAATTAGAGAATACAGCCGATTCAATGCATTTATGTTTTTGACATGAGCTGTAATATTCCACCAACAAGAATATTATAATGTAACAAATGACGTGAAATCTGATTTTCCCTATAACCACCAAACTGATTTAACTGGTGACAATTGGCAGTGAGTGTTTCTCAACAATCTCAAGGAAAAATTATTAATAGATGTACAACATAAATAACTTTTGTCTACTGGTTTAAAACTATTTATGTTATTTAATAATCTAATCACAGATTTTAAGAATTTTTTAATAATTTAAAATTTTAATTTAATAATAGAAGGAAACAAGTATTTAATTATATATTTTTTAAGAAATTATAATAACATACCTCTAAATATCACTAAAATCACATTAGCTGATAGATACAATTTAGGTGTAACACCATGTCAAGAAATTTACACCAGCAAATCTATTAAAGTTAATTTTTTTAATATTTCTATGGAACATAATATAAACATTCAAAATTTAATGCTTACTACACAATAATATTTTATGAATCCATCGCAATGATGCAATTCATTTATTAAAAACTATTGAGTATAATTAAGAGATCAAATCTAAAAAGATTATATTTAAATAAGAGTTTTTCGGACAGCTAAAATATCAGTAATAATTGTCAAAGCACTAGATGATGTGTTTTAGTTCCACTTTAGTGTCCCATTTTAACTTTTTACTGTGAAATTAATTTAAATAAGTGTGAGTTGGGCATAAGATTCTCATCCTTTAATTAAATTCCTAACTACGGATATGTACAGTGTTGAATATTTAATAAAAGTAAATAGGTGTGAGACATACAAATGAAGTTGAAAATGTTTTTATCATTATGTGATCTATTTAAGATAAGAATAAACTGTAATATTCATATACGTATGGATTCAAATGAATGGATGGTAACACCTAGGAGCATATATTCCATAATCCTTGGTAATATTCAAAGAGATATAGTTACCATCCTGATAGACAAGCTTTATACAGCTGTTAAAACTGAAATAGTTAATATTTGACTACATATTTCCATCTCCGATACCTATATCTAGTAGTTGGGAAGGAAAAGTAGGGCTATTTTATAAATTTTGTCTTTGATTATTTAAAAAAATTGCTAAAGACCATGAGAAATTAGGAGAAAAAAATTCCAACTGTGTTAACTGTTCAAATGGGGTGAGCAAGAACCAATAGACTGCATTTCCTCACATATATTAAATTTGTAACTATTTGTGTAGTAAGTAAACCCCTTCATTATCCAAATTGATTCAATCCTCAAGATAAGCTATAGGTCTAGAACCACCGAATAGTAACAAGGCTTATGTTACAAAAGTCAGTATTTTGCCATCTTTACTGAATGTGTTAATTGCTAAAAATTAATTTCATGTAAAAAATAAAAATCTTTATCAGTGATTGCAAGGGTAGGCTGTAATCTAAAACTGAATGTACTGTGAGTATGAGTCATTTATACAAGCAAACCACCTGATGTCACATTAAGTCTTAATTACTCCATTAATCATTCCATTTTTAAACTCAGTCATTTCCATACTGGTTAATTTCAAGTAAAAAGACAAGTGACATCCCTCAGTGTGATTTAGTGTAATGTCTGTTTAATACACTTTGCTTGTGAGTTTTGAAGTCACAGCTACCACATTCAAATTCTTTATCACCAGAATGAACTTTTAAAACATGTGATTTTAGATTTGTCTTTAAACTAGTTTTGTAACTGCACATATCACAGGTGAAATCTTTTATCCGTTCATGAATGGTTTTAATATGTAATTTTAAATTATTTCTTAAATTAGTTTTATAATCACAAATATGACAGTTAAACTGTTTGATTCCATCATGAATTAAAAGGATGTGAGAGTTTAGATTGCTTTTTTGACTACTTTCATAATTACACATAGCACATTTAAATAATTTAATACCAAGGTGTACAGCTTGATCATGTTTATTTAAATTTGTTTTAAGACTAGTTTTATAATCACATTTATCACAACAAAACATTTTAACACCCTTATGCACAAAATCTATATGTCTTTTAAGGACACTTTTAAATTTAGCTCTATAAAAGCAGAAATCACATAAAAATGGTTTACTTTGCTTATTAAGTTCTTCATGTTTTGTAGCCATGTGTTTATTTAAGTCAACACACGAGTTGAATTTATCATTACATACATTGCAAGAATATGATCCATCATTAAAGTGAGCATATTTTAAATGATTAAAAAGCATTTCTTTGTTATTTTCAGTGTGGCTACACTGAGTACATTTGTATGTTAAACGCTCTGTTCTCTGGTGTAACTCGCTGATAGCATTACTATAAGTTAAACCATAGTAATGTTCTAAAGGTATTCCTGAAGAAGTATACTGGGATGGATGATTGTAGTGTAAATAATCTGAGACAACTTCTACCAGGGACATTGGTTCAACTCCACTTGAAGACTCTGAATTTCTTTTGGTCGACATTAAAGCCTTGTGAGCCTCAGACATGTTTTCTAAAATCAAATAAATACTTGAATATTGTGCATAAAGTAAACATAAGAAATGCAATAAAATCCAATACAATTAAAAAAACATACTAATATGTATCTTTCCTAACAGTAGAAAGCTTTCTACATTTATTCACTAGTAAATAGATTGTAAATAAACAAACATATAGAAATGTTGTGAAACCATAACACGTTGGATATTATAATAATATTAAAACATAATACCATTGAAATATTAAGACTCTTGGGAGCACATATATTTTTACATCTACCAATGCATTTGTATTGCAATATAAAACTGTGATACATTTCTAATAATTTTACAAATCAATGTTTATTTATTCTCCCCCCCCCCCCTAACAGGTAGTAATTCATCCATCAAGTACACAACATACCTGTCATATACTAATATTTATCAAGTGATCGTATTGCAAATGCATTTTAGTATGCAAATACGTATTCATCTTCACTTCTTGCACCAAATTAGTAAGTTGATAGAATACGATCCAAAATATGGCGTTATATATAGTGAAAGTAAACTGGGGCTACAAAAAATATATTGAATAAAATGGTAATTTCTTTGCATAATAATAAAATAACTCTAAAAAATAAATTTGAATAGTTATTTGGAAAAAATATTTAAATGAAATAACAGTATGTTGAAAAGGTTAATCGTCAAATACAATCACCTAGCTAGGTCCTTACCTTATCAGTAGTTTGGACCAGACTAACCAGATTCCATTTCCCTTGTTATAGCCATCCAACTGAATTATCTCCGCATAGTTCATACAGCATATATTTACCTAGTGTACTTAATATGACGTACGTTCACACACACTTCTTAAACCACAGATCGTATACAGTATAATATCTAAATATGGTAATATTAGCTGTATGAACCGTGCGGAGAGAATCTAATTATATGAACTAGGGAGATGGAATCTAAATAGATCCCCCATTAAGGTGTACGATGTATATAGCTTTAGAGCGATCGTATTTAACGGATAACCTTCTTGTCAAACTTTTATTTCACTTAAATATTACAGTTTTTCATCAACTTTAGGAACATTTGTTTTAAGTGTAACTTTATTATTATGCAAATAAATCACAATTTAATTAAATATATTTTTTGTATTAAACTTTCTTATAACCAAAAGTAGCCTTCACCATAAAAGATGTGATGTTTTGGCGGGATTGGTTATCACGTAATCTCACTCAATCGACTAAACAAATACGGTGCAAGAACCTTATCGTATTTAATGCCTATGGAATACAATCACCTGTTAAATACGCTGTGAGTACGTAGTACACACAGACCCTAAACTGTACTGTGTCATCATATAGTCTCAATCTCCCACATAATTTAGGATAGTTAATTTTAAAATATGAATAATAAAGAAAAATAAAACGTCTTCAAATTTCGAATATGATATACCTATACTAATTGAATTCAAATACTTACTTTCTTTGAACAATTTTTCAGTGGAGTTTCTTCAAACTTTTATTAAAATAAACTTACAACAAGAATGTAAATAATTAGTATTTAAAAAATAATTTAAAACATTTGTAATGATATCCAACTTTCAAAATAATTAATATCTTCTTCCTCTTCTTATTTTTTCGACAGTTTGTTATCAATATTTGGTTTCTTTAAAAAAAAGCAGCTTGTGTGTTGGTGTACTTTGAATTTATATCTTAGAATAATACAAAATATAATAGTACAAAACAAACTTATTGTTTGTCATTTATATAATAGTTTTTATAAACGAAATATTTAATAAATTATACATTTTGTTTAAAAGTGTTTATGATAAACATATAATATTGTGCCATAATATTCAGCGGCTGCAATTCAGTGCTGTGCTGTCATGTTAACTCGAATTCGACTTTATTTCTTCTGTTATCAGAATTCTGGTGGCGGTTGTTTTGATTATAATTGAATGTGTAGAAGAAAATTTATCTAATTTTAGAATGAGTTTCATTTATTTAAGTAGTTTAGAGCTGTAAAAGAAACTCTAGCCGATGCCAAGAGAAGATGCTTTCACCGCCTCCTCCTCCTTCCTACATCGTGCCTCTCAGTTCAAAAATAGTATCCAGCCCTATATTTCACTTAGCAGCTTATTAACCCTGTGAGTTCACTGTCCATGTGCTCTTGTTTTATTAAATTTTACATTTTATCGAGTTAAAGGTGCTTAAGTATAAGTTTTTAGTTTTATTTAATAATTTCTCATCTACTTTTATTGTTCAAGTGGAAATTGCTGCAGAAGTAGAAGAACATGTCTAACATTCCAGCCAATGTGAAAAAATGTGCGGATATCTTAAAAGCTGCGAAAAATGACACTGAGAAGTTTGCGGCCCTTTTTATGGCTGCCAAATTAACCAAGGGAGATGAATGCTCAACTGCTTGTAAAAAATTACTTTTTGAAGCTATAGGCAGTACGTTTCTAAGTCGATTACTTTGCTCAGATGATGCTCCTACAGACTGCCCTCCACAGATATATAAATCTGTCGCTGTTTCAATCATTTCAAGCTTCTGTGTTGACCCTGAACTTGCATCTCATAAAGGTATGATAGATATTGTTCCAAGTCTATTAGAAGTTATTCAGGTTTCAGAGACTGATGACAGTGATGACAACTTAATGATTGTGAGTGAAGCATATAAATGCCTAATTTGCATTGCTGAATGTCCTGCTGGGTTAAAATCTCTTCATGGGATTAATGGGCTTTCTAAGATGTGTGATATATTCCTGCAACAGACTTTTCAAACTGATAAAGCTCTTGATATATTAGTAAAAATGTTAGGAGCATCAGATAGCAAAACTTGGGCCAGGGAAAATAGTGAACAATATATCGCATTACTCAATAAAGTTGCTTTAGATTTCAGAACTGACAACACTGAGCGTAAATTTGAACTTTGTGACATATTATTAAAAATATTATTTCAAGCAACAAAACCTAATCTAGTATCATGGACTACTGAAATATGGCCTTCTTATCTTAGAGAAGGATTAAAAAATATCCTTTCTAGTAAAATCACTAAAAACCAGCGAGATCCTGCTTTAAAACTGGTCTCAATTGTAATTGATCTTTTGGGAGTAGAGTGGTCTCTCACAGATGAAGAAAAGCCAAAACAGTTCTTGCTTCTTCTTATTCATTTATGTTCTGTTGAAGTGCGAATGCAGCTCGAAGATAGGAGTCTAAAAGAAATACTGTCAAACGCTGAACTTGTTGTTGCTTGTTTCTTAGTTCTTGAGCTTACTATGACATATATTTCTTCAGATGTTCTTGAACTTGACTCAAAAGAAAAACAGCAGCTTTACATTTCTTTGAAAGGTGCATTTTCAGCTATTGTAGGAACTCTACAAATTATATCTAGCCAGCATCCAAACGCCACTAACATGGAAGTTGAATTAAAATACTTTGTTTGTGCTACTATTCGAGCTCTTGCAGCTTGGATGTCTCAAGATCCTGCTGCACATAGAGATTCAATAACTGATTTAACCCCTTTTATTCTAAATTTTTCAAATGAGACTTTTTACAATTTTAAAGCTAACTATGAAGCAAATAAAGCCAAAGGCAATGGTGCTAGTGCTTCTAATGGGAATGATCCTAATGATAGAATGAAGGAGATCAATCTTGTTAGATTACTCCTTCCAGGACTTTGCCATCTTACTGTTGATAACAAAGCAAGAAGACTGTTGTTAGAATTAAAACAAGCTGAAGTTTTACTTGATTGTATTAAGTTTCATTGGTCCATTGTAAATTATAAAAAACCACCTGTACCCAGAGCTGACAGACTTAAGGCAAAAGTTGATGTACCCATTCCTCCTGAGGTCCTTGAGGATATGAAGGATTCTAGAGAAGCGATGGTTAGTCTCTGCAATATATTCATGAATTTAACTGTTTTAGAGCCTGACCTTGTGGATTCTGACCCTGTTTTTGAATCGCTTCATAAATTTATTACAGAAGCCCTTACTGACTTAAAAGATATACCTGAGAATTTAGTTTTACATGGCAATATGGCAGTGCTAGGGCTACTTTTGTTAAAACAACGTTGCAACAATGTCAGCAAAAATGATTTTTCGTTATATAGATTTATACAGTCTACCATCAGATTTCTTTGGGATGCCTATAATATTGACGAATCTAATGATACATCTACATTAGTGGTGTCAATGAATTATAAACCATTCTGGTTAGAAATTACAGAGCTCTGGTTCCTTGGTATGCAAACTCTAAGTAATCTTATTAAACTCATTCCTTGGGTGTCTGAGTTTGCTGTGGAAAGTGGTTGGATTGATGGCATAATAAAGACTCTCAGCAAAGTCCGTCAAGGTGCTCTTGAATCAAATGTTAAATCTGCTTATGAAGATTTTCTGGTCGCAGTTGTTGAAGCCAATTCTAACCTAATTCAAACTTTAAAGAAAGACGATGATGTTTTAAAAGTTTGTAGGACTCACAAATTTATGGATTTTGGCAAACGCATTTTTGGGAGATAATTCTTTTTTCCTTTAATTTTATAATATTTTGATGCTTCATCAGGTGAAAGTAATGCTAAATATTCTCTATGAAGTATTATTATTTATTCATTCATTAACATGCTTAAAGAATTTTTTATATGATTTATTTTGTTGTATATTTTTACTATTTAGAAGCCAGGCCTTCTCCATTTTGTTTCTGCTTAGTGTTTTATTATATTTTTATTTATTAAATAAATTAAAGCAATGACTTCAATTCTATAAGATTTTTTTTATAGAATTGAAGTCATTGTTTTTAATTTATTTAAAATGTGTGAATTCTACAACTTAAAAGTGATACTAAGGATAAATAATTAAAAAACAGCCCTTTTGTAGCTTCTAGGTAACAACTGAAAAGAGAATTGGCTTCCTGCTTGATCATTTCTATGAGAATGATAAAAATAAATTGATATATGTGCTCAGTATAAAAATTCTTACTTTTGTTTACTTAGATATTTAGGGTATTATTCTTAGTTGCTTAAGATTAAGTTAAATACTTTTTCCTTCGATCATAACATAGACATATGACTTGATTAATCTCAAACAATCTTCTTAACTACTGCTCTTGTGTCATTGTACAATACTTACAATTAACAATTTGTTATAATGTTTTGTATAAATTTGACTTCAAATAACTAATTCTTAGTATTATTACATTACATAATGTGAATGTAACACTGATTAATTTTACTTGTACCTCTTTTAAAATTTCACACTTCATATGAATGATATTTGTGAGAAAGCTAATTTATTGTGAATAAAAATCATTGCTGGTTTCTATCTGTAGAGAGTGGAAAACCAGTTTGTTTTATCTGCCAACTGATAATTATGATAAACATCTGGTGTGTTCCAGATCCAGGGAATGCATGAGTATATTATTTTTTATTTGGTACAGAACAGCAATTTATAAATATTAAATATAGTTCTTGTTCTTTGTTTCTCCAGGGATGCCCTGAAATATTGACTTATGGTGCATAGAGTGCAATTAATCATTTTTAAAGGATTTTTCAAGAAATATAGTTCTGAATAAATTTTGTTGGCATTGTATTATACCTATAATTTAACACCATGATTCTTACGTAAATGGGCCCTTTGTTTGTTGCTTTTGTGCGTTCTAAGTATTTTGTTTGTTCAAAATAATCCATTTTAAAAAATAAACATTTAATCATCACTTACATCTAAACACTGATAGTGCCAAATATTTTATTTTTCGTAATATTAAATGGCATTGTTTTTGCTGCTCAGTAACTTTTAAGATTTATTATTGAAAAACTAGATGGGATAAACAACTTCTGTGATTAGATATTTTCTGTTAATAATTTGAAATAAATCTCACAATTGCTTTTTGTGCTGCCATTAAGATTTTCTCAGTTCATTAATTTAAATTTTTTATAAATTTGTTAATTGTGATTTTTAAAACTAATTTTATAAATGAATACTAACAATAAACATCTTGTAAATATGTACCAGTAAACTATTATAAATTATAGTTTATGAATTTTTTTGGTGTTTTATTGTTTTTTTTATTTTCTTTTCTACAGCCGTTTTAATGTTGATTTAGATACATTTAAAGTTCAGGAGGTGATATGAGTTTAATTAGATCTCAATTACATCAGTGGTTTTCTTTATGTGTATGACGTCATTAACCCCAAAAATGACTCAGCGTACATTTTAAAAAATCGCATAACCTTGAAAAATTGTGTGATCTAGCTGAAAATGATTACTCAATTACTACTATGTATGGTAAAAAAATATACGAAGTTAAATTCTATTATTTGTTTAGTTCTAATTTTATTGATTGACATATATGATCATGTGTAAACAAATTGTGTTTTTATACTAATGCCATTAGTATAAAAATTATTAGCCTTAATAGCCAGTGATTTTCTATTAAGTTTTGTAATGCAAGATAGAGAAACTTATTACTACATTTGGCAGCTTGTTAATGTTTCTCTTGTTTGTGAAACCTGGTTACATTGGCCAAATGTAAGAATCAATTATAAGCCTCTAACATTCTGATATAATGGAAAAATGTACTCAAGAAATTAGAATGTTTACAGACTATTGATTTATGAAAGGATTTTAGAGCTGAGGAATTTTATCTTGAAGAAATAGTGTAACTAGCTTAGTTACTTAAAATGTTTACGAAGGGAACACAATTTGTTTTTGCCTTACCAAAACAAGTGCTCTAATCAACAATACAATGTGGTCTTTCAGGTTTAGTAGTACTAATGATTTTCAGATTGAAAACTATTACTTGAGATCAGTAGCGGACTGGGCGAGAGGGGCTGCCCCTTTAGGGCCTTTTGTCCTTCTGGGCCCCTCTGAGCCCTTAAAGTTATTTTTATAAATAAAATATAAAACAATTCAAATTTTTTATACGCATTATTTATTTCTTTTGATTTTTTATTAGTTCACTACAAGAATATACAGGGTGTTTCATATAAAGTGTCCACCAGAAAAGGAGGTGATAGTACTCCTCAAAAGGAACAAAAAATGTCCTATAATATAAACCCCGATCTCCAACCGTTTTCCCACAAGGTCAAATTTAATATTTCAAAAAAATATTTGACCTCACATCATAAAATTGTTAATAGGGATTTAACTATTCAAGCTAGAAAGACGAAATTAGTATCATTAGAAAGCTGAGTAAATTTCCTAAAGGACAAACTACTAACTGTTAAATATTTTGGAACTACTGTCCAAAATTTTGCATGAAACATGATTTTTTTAAAAAAAATGAATTTTATGGAATTTTTGTAGTAGGGCATTAGAGGAAGTAAGAGATGAGCAAAATTTCAGCCAAGAACGGAAAAAACTTCTCTTATGACTGCCCTTTAAGAAAATGTAAATATTTTCATACATTCAATAGTCAAAATTTTAAGCCATTCTTCCTAGAAGTTGGAAAAACTGTTATTTTTTTGGCATTTTTGCATATGTCTACAATGTTAATTACATGGTACATAAAATAATTAAAAATCTCTAAAGCAAGGGAAAAGAGTGGTTTTAGAGAAAAATGTGTAAGAATAAAATAGGTTTATTTTACCTTCTAGAGTCTAAAAATCGTATTATTAAATTACTTTCGAAAATAAAATATTTTGTTAAAATAACACATTATGTTCGCTTTTATACGACAAAAATGGTCAGTTTTTGCAACTTCTAGCAACAATAGCTTACATTTTTGACTATTGAATGTATGAAAATATTTACATTTTCTTAAAGGGCAGTCATAAGAGAAGTTTTTTCCGTTCTTGGCTGAACTATTGCTCACCTCTTACTTCCTCTAATGCCCTACTACAAAAATTCCATAAAATTAATTTTAAAAAAAAAAACATGTTTCATGCAAAATTTTGGGCAGTAGTTCCAAAATATTTGACATAGTTAGTAGTTTGCCCTTTAGGAAATTTACTCAGCTTTCTAATGATACCAATTTCGCCTTTCTAGCTTGAATAGTTAAATCCCTATTAACAATTTTATGATGTGAGGTCAAATATTTTTTTGAAATATTAAATTTGACCTTGTGGGAAAACGGTTGGAGATCGGGGTTTATATTATAGGACATTTTTTGTTCCTTTTGAGGAGTACTATCACCTCCTTTTCTGGTGGACACTTTATATGAAACACCCTGTATATAACTGCTGGGGCCCTACGTGAAGAGGGAGTTCGTTGAAGGGGTCCTATATATTATTCTTATAAATTGTTCGATGTTTTGGTTTATTTAAGCAGGTTGATGTGGAAAGGTCCAAGTAGAGCAGGAGATCTACTAGTAAAACAATAAAATACGTTTTATATTTCCACATGGAATTGATCCTTTTGAACAATGGTGTGTCTATAAGTAAAAAGAATATCCACTTAATTATTTAATGACATGAAAATCAAAAGTAAGTGCAAAACATGCATAAAGCATGTTTATTGGAGCTACAAGGGAGTTTAAAGCTAGTTGATATGACAAGTAAAACCACTTCCAAGGAAATAGAAAAAAATCAGGCCCTTGATTCATAATCAAAAAGCATGAGACCCTGGGCCTCCATATGGCTATGGTCCATATTTTTTCTTGTTTTATTATGATCTATTATTACATATAAAGAATTTTCATCGCCTGATGAAGCTATAAGATGTAAAAATGTAAAAAAATATGAATATGCCATTTGCGCCTCTTGAAATAGTTTTATTAAACTAAAACTGGTCTTAAGGGGATCACCTTGACAACTACCGCGAGAATATATATATATATATATATATATATATATATATATATATATATTATATATATATATATATATATAATTATATATTATATATATATATATATATATATATATATTGTTTTTTATGGGCCCCTTTGAAGTAAGCCCCCCTCGGGTCTATTTGTCCCAGTACGCCACTAGTTGAGATACATTATTTTCACGATTACTTAAAAATTCGATATAAATTAAAACAAGATCCTTACAAATGATAATGGCAAAAGAAATTGGTTGTCAGCCACGGCAAGCGGAATAAAACTTAAGCTAGCTAAGTCTAACGGTTTGTACAAAATATAAGGTAACCCGAAATAACATAAAGAGGCTTCTTTACACATTCACAAGGCTGGTGTTAGACTTGAACAAACTCTAAAATCTTGGAAAAGTTAAAGGGTTTAGTCCATCACAAAGAAAACTTGGATTGGTGGGTAGTAGACATCTGTGACGAAGTTACCATTCCAAAATCGAGAATTAAAAAGGTTAGCTAGCCAGAAGTAAGGAACAGAATTTATAAAAGAAGGTTGATTTCAATAAAAATCATAGAAATTGATTCGAAAGATTGGAGATAAAGATATAATCTAAGAGACGTAGAACCTTTTCACATAACCTTTTATAGGATCAAAAATTAAACTCATAAAACTAAAATTAAACAACTTACAAAACTTAACAATACATATAGAGATATTATTAGTAGAGAGGCCCTATAGGTTTAATTTTGAAACATCGAAAAAGTAACATGACCACCTCGCGTATAAATACAATCTAATAATGAGTATAAAATTTCAGTTACTTATGTAGTGGAACATTAAAAATACAAATCACAACACATGCAATGTGCGGGAAGCTGAAAACAATTGATTTATTATAACCTTAACTTACTCTTGGAGGAGGTTTCAATGTGGTTAAACATAGCCCCAAAAAGATGTTTCAGGCCTCTCAATGTTATGGTTATAATAAATCAATTTATTTCGGCTTCTCGCAAATTGGCTGTGTTTTGATTTGTATTTTTAACGATCTAATTTAAGTACGATCTACTATAAAGTAACCTGACTACTAAAGAAGACTAAAGTGGTCAGGTTACTTTTTCGATGTTTCAAAATTTAACCAATAGGGCTCCTCTAGTCTCTAGTAATAATATCTCTGTGACAATGCCTAATAAAAATATAATTTTGAATAAAATATTGGCAACACTGATATTTATGCCTCGTTTTAATTTGTTAGTAGTTGTTAATGAATCGTCAGATTTTTATTGTTAGTTTTGTCACCTTTTACATTATTGGTTTATTTATTTCGTTGAAATAAAGTTACAAATCTAAAACGTTGAGAAGAAATACTGAAAATATAAGCAAGGTAAATTAATTTTATAAAATATTATGTATCAGAATAACAGAAATATTGTTAGGATTGACAAATTACAGGACCAAACTCTACCTGACACTCTGAGTGCTGAAATAGTTACTGCCTCTAAAATCTCGTAGCAAGTATTTGAAAACCTTTTACTTTTCCTCATTTATAGGAAAAACATTGTGTTTGCAAAAATATCCGGAATCGGAATGTCGCCGGAATCATCCGTTTCAAATGTTTTAAGGCATCCTAAGTGGTTTTCACAAAGTTGTCTGTCTGTATGTGTGTGTGTGTGTCTGTTATCATCGTAGCTTCCAGTGTACTTATGTTAGAGAATTGAATCTTTGTACAAAATAAGTCTATCGGTGTAACTGTGCTATTAGGAAAATATGTTTTATATCGTCATCAACCCGCAATAATTACTCAGTGAAAATTTTGAAAAATCATAATAAGTAAAATATGTTGGAAAAATGTTGCGATCAATTTGAGATTTGGCACGCATGTGCCAAATCATATATAAGTTATAATATATAAGAAGTTATTCATATATAAGAATAATATATGTGCTAAGTTTCATTTCATTTTTAGCATTAGTTCAATTTTTATTGAATGATTTGTGTACGTTTTTTAAATAATTGGAAAATATTCAAATTGAGTTGAAATTCGGTACAAGTCTATGCCTTTACGTAATAGAAAAGTACACCACGTTTTATTTCAATACGACAAGTATATCCATGATTTTTATTAGATCATAAAAGTTAATCAGCATCGAGCGTGGTCAGTGCCAGGATGGGTGACCGCTGGGAATGAAACGGATGTATTTACTATCTGAGGACGAGCGAAGAGAGAGGTGTTGCAGTATCAATTAGACGACTTGTATATTCCGAGGACGAGCAAAGCGAGTCTGAAGTAGGGTGGATGAGCGTAGCAAATCTGATGTAATAAGGAAAAGTACCGAGGTACCCCGTACCGTTTTGTCGATTTGGCAAAAAATAAATTCTAGAAAATCATACATATTTCTAAACGTTCTAAGCCCTCCAGGACGTCTGGTTTTATTAGTAAATATGCTAAAGCTTTGTAACTTTAGTTCCTACCGCTCAAGATGGAAAACCTTAGCTGTTTTATTTATTTATTTGATTTTTTATTGGCAGTCCTGATAAGAGATCTACTTTAGAGATACTACTTTTCTCGCTCAGCTTTTACAGGCACCGTTTTTGGTGTCATTTGGTAATGTTTTCTTGAAATTAGTTCAGAAAACCCGTATTTAAAAAAATTAAATTAAATAGGTTCAAACCTCAGTCAGGCTAATTTGTTTTTACGCTTAAGAACAGGCCTACTGATATAACCAGTTTCTCAGAGTAAGAGTAAAGCTTGAATTAATGTTCTGTGGTCTTCAACATGAAGGCCTCACATTTTAGGCTTGATAATTGGCAAGTTTACACATATTTGCTTCAAAGGCAAACAGTTTAGGAAAACATTGTGTGATGTTAATACGCTTCTGCCACCTGTGCTCTAGAGTGAGACCTCAGAGAGCTGTTAGTACTATGTTGTATACAGCATTACAGGTCAGAGTAACTACATATGCTCATAAAGGGGTAGGGTGGGGCAGATAAATCGTTGAAACTACATAGTCATAAGAGACCTTAAGACTTCTTTCTGACTCTATCTAGAGAAGGTAATATACGGTATGATTGAATAACTAATTTAGATAGTAGACTTAAAGACGTTCAAGAGCCCAATTTACAAAAAAAAAATTAAAAGATTACACATCAAATTAAAATAAATTGCACAAAAATAATTGAAATCATATTTTCATTATAAAAATACAAAAAAGAAGAGTAGAAAACTTTGTAACAAATGATAAAAGTCATTAAAAAAAGGAAGAGTTTTTTAAAATAATTCAAATTAATAAAATGTCGAAGACATAATAAATTATGTTAATTTTTAATCATCTAAGAAGCCTAGAATATTTTACATTGAACAAGTCAAGGTCAACATTTTTATATTGAGATAAATAATTATTAAAAAGTCTCATCATCCTAAAAATAGGTCTATTATACAATAAATTTCTACTGCTTTAAGGCACTAAAATGAGATTATTATTTCTAGAGGCAAAGGTAAGTACACGTAAACTAATAACTAATATAATTTAATAGACTAGGAACATGCTACGATGATGATGGACATTTAAGTAAATCCACAAAGTTTAATAGTTTTTGTGGAAATTGTAGTTGAGGCCAGAAATGAGAGTATAAGTTAAAATACGGGCTAGGTAGGTGTCAGTTGATCTTAATGGCCACCCAGCAATAGTTAATGATTCTACCGTGGATTATCTGGCCACAGGCGTCGGCGCAAGACAGTAAAAAGTGGTATTATATCCATCCATAGGGAGTTAGTAAAGAGTGTCTTAAAGATTATGAGACAATATTGCTAAATGATTGAGCATACTATCTTGATTCAGACTAGCAATAATTTGGTTGGTGTCATTCATTTAGAGTTTGTATGATTCCACTCCTTCCACTATTTAGTGTGATCAGTTGAGCTTCTTTTTAAAACGACTGGGTCATATTTTCCAAACAGCTTTTTTCTCTAGGTTACATAGAAATATAATTATGTAAATGTTAGTTACGTGGGGGTTTATTTATATCATCTTGTTAATTTACCATATAAATTTATAATCTTTATAACTCAGGCTGTAATTATTATGTGGTAGTAAAAGTAGAAAAGGGAGAAGCATTTTAGCGTAGAATAATATTGAGATATTAGTGCTGTGTAATGCTGCAATGTAACTAGGTCAGGTGGCCTAGATGGCGTGTGGGTGACCCACTGTCCTTGGCCCCTAGCTCTCCCACCCCCGGGGCACGTGGATCTATATCTACTGCCTCCACGTGAATACCGGCACCGCCTCCAACAGAATAAACTACTCAAATCCTCACTTCACAGAAATCTTGCAACTTTTCTATTTAAATAAACTATTTTTCTCCCAAAATGCGTCACTAAGTCACGCGTTAGACCTGATTTTTATATTTAATATACAACCTACTATTTCAATTCAAAGATAGATGGTGCTTAAACTACATTAGCTACATAAACTATTAATTATCAGTTAATAGTTATTTAATTCATTTTGAGGGGGGAGAAGAGGAAGTGCACTAACTCTAGGGATCCTGTGTAAATCAAAGGGGACCCCGTATCTTTTCTTTTATTTTAGAAGCTATTCTTGCCACTGTTTTCATACGTCAAATTGTTAAATTTTATTAATTTTAAAGAAATAATAACATAAACATTATACCACTTGTATTTGTTTACACAAACATTTGAGAGAGTGATAAACAATAAATGAGGTGCGCCTTTGCCCAACGGATATGCTCGATAGTGTTTTGTTAGTCCCGTTTTTTTCAAAATTGAGCAGACTTTCCCTTTTACTCCCCCCCCCCCTCCCACGAAAAATTACTTTAGTTATTTTTGTATATATATATTATATATTTTTGTATGTATAATAGATAGGAAAACGGGATATTACTGACTAGTTTAAAATGTTGCCCCAAGCCTAGTCGTTGTTAGGCTACAGAAATTACCTGTAGAGGCAAAGCCCAGGCAGGTAATTTACAATATAACTGCTCATAGGCAGCTGAGGATGGCAAAGTCGTGTATACGTGTCAGTAATATTCCGCTTTTTTGCATGTAACGTTTCATCTCATCACACTTGGGGGCTCGACCCACGAAAATTAATTTATTTCTTTTGACCTAAAACGAATTTTAAGCAAACAATTTTGTGCACTGTAAAATTTTGGGGCTCCAAAAAACTAGGGGAGGGATTCCTCAAAATTTTAATTATTGGCCTAGAAATAAACTGTTCTCGAACCTAAATAAATGTGTAACTAATGTTAGATAAGCCTAAATTAGAAATACTATTTCCCAGTAAATGGAGTTTTGAGATATTTCAATGCATTTAGCTCTACCTATAACTCCCTAGGCAGAAAAAGTTGCTATCGTTTATGCCTAACCAGTTGCCTGCCGTGAATAGATATTTATAATTTTTTAAAACGAGCGGTTTATGCGACCCATTTTTTGTTGTATTGATGTTGAAAAGAACTTTATTTTCTATATTATATAATCATAAGTGTCTTTTTCTCCTCAAATATTCACAGTTATGGGTTATTTCATAACTATTAAACAAAATAAAACCACGAAATATTAATTAAATCACGAAAATAAATCAGAATGTTCGATAAAAAATTGATTTAAAATGTTTTACATTAGCGCAAATATTAAAACATAAAAACTCTAAAAAGTTAAACTCGCTTACTATTACTAGCGTTGCCAAAATCATCAAAAACTTCAAAGGTAAATGTTCTTTTGAAATGGGTGTTTGCGTGTTTAACAATTCATTTCTTGCTTAAGTTACCGGTTTATGCTTTATAACATGAGCAATTACTCAATTATAAAGCATTACTCATTTTTTCTGCTTTTTAAAAAACAGATAAAACGAATAACGAGATGTGCTTTATAATTGAGTAACTGCTCAAACTCAAATTATAAAGCATATCAAAAACTTAAGCAAGAAACGGAGTTTAAAGCATGGAAACACTTAATAAGTCAAGTTAACGTATTAATAAGTAAATTTAAAGTATTAATTAAGTTAAGTAATAAAAAAGTTGTTAAGTTAAATGATATAAATATTTTTTCAATGGTAACATTTATTCTTTTAGCACAAGTTTACAATATTTTTGTTACACTAATTAAAGTATTCTTTTAACATTAGGTACAGAGTACCACAGGACTTTCTCAAAACACTTTAGGGTACATAGAAAACATAATGAAACCACTTAGGGATCATGAAATACCTAGGACAAATCATTTTGGTGAAACTTAAATTTTCGACTTCTCATACTTACCTACGATATCTATAAGTGTTTAATATGATGCGTTTATGCGGGAAATTATAAGAACTAAAATATATATAGAAAAATTAAAGTACCATTATAATGACTCAATAATGCTTATATATTATACATATACTATGAATAAACTACATAAGATTTTTGTAACCGTATATGTTCCGATTTGTGTAAGACATATATGTTCAGGGTTTCTCTCAGAGGTTTTATCCCCAGGAGTATCTCAAAAATATGGAGGGTTAACGGTATACACAGTTGTAAAAAATTGTTAACCGGGAGAGGGGGGCAACAATTTTTTAATGTAATGTAAAACTGAACAGTTTTTGTCTCTCCACACAATATTATATTTATATAACAAAGACGGCTTTCAACCGTTAACGGTCAGCATCAGTGCCTACATGACAAACAATAGATCAATTAATAAAATAAACAAATAGAGCAAAAAGTAAAAAATCAAATTTAAATTCATCAAAAGTAAATGAAAAAAAAAATTTTTGACTTTTTGCTTTATTTGTTTATTTTTTGTAATTGATCTATTATTTGTCATGTAGGCACTGATGATGACCATTAAAGGTTGAAAGCCGGCTATATTATATAAATATAACTATGTGTGAAGAGACAAAAACTGTTTTTTTTATTCATTATTACGGTACTCCACGGCTCAATTCATCATATAAATCAAGTAAAACCTTGTTTAAGTAGTAATATTTAAATAAAGACTCATTAAATTCTATTATTAAATATTTAAAAATATTTAAAATGGAACATAACTAACACAATAATAACTTTCAATAATAAATGGGGTACCATTTATGGCTATTTACAGGGTGAAACAATTTAGATGTACCAATAAATCTTAAAATAAGAAGAAAATTTAACATGGTCCTAGACTAAAATTTTCTCCTCCCAGCAAATTGACTTTTGCGAATTCATATATAGCATTATTATTTTTGTAACTATTACCCAAATATGTTGATTTTGTTACTAATTTTGATATATTCAAAAAGTTAAATCATGGGATACCGTAATATTATTTGGAAACTAATTAAACTAATTTTTCAAAGACACCAAAAGTAGCAACAAAATTAATATTCGGGTAAAGTATCAAATATGTTCATAACTGTAATGATTTTCAAATAAGAATGGTAAATTACAGTTTTGATCTCAACCATTTTTTTAGCAAAAGATCCATTTTACCTACGGGGACAAGCTTTTTCACCACAAAGGAGGGCTACATTTAATTGTTTTTGCCGGGGGGTATCCTTGTTGCTCTTGGGGGGGGGGGAGGGGAAATACCCCCTGGGCCCCCCAAAAAAAACCCTGTATATGTTAATCAATAAATGCGACAATTCATCAAAATGTAATTTATCATGAACAAATTCTTTTATGCTTAAAATTAGATTTCGAAATAAAATTCGTCGTCTAAAACTTTTTTTAACTTTTCCATTTTAGTACCAATAGCTTTGAAGTTTTTGTTCCAAAAAGTACGTAAAGTAAGTTTACTGTTCTAAAAGTAATAATTGTATTGTTGCTTTTTCTCCTAGTAAAAGTTGTTTCTTTCTTCCATCAACATTAGAAAGCATGTCTGTCTGTAAATTTTCGTTGCCTGCGTTTTTCGAAAACCGTCGATCTGACTTTAATGAAATTTCATAGAATGTTAGTAATAATTGAAGCGAGTCCTCATATACTGCCCAATGTAACTAACACATTTAATTACCTAATAAAGGCTGAAGAGCCCTGATTTCACATTCGCGGCTCATTAGCTGAAAATCATGCTTTTTCTAGCATGCATATATTCTGACTAATTCATAATATTTTAGAAGCTAGAAACGACACTTGCGACCGTTTTAAAATTAAACTGCCCACAATTCTTTACACTATGAGGAAGACTCTCTTATCTATGAGGCAGAAATTGAAAAACGCGTAATAGAGTTAAAGTCATTACACTATTTCAAGCGGTCAGCGGTACACAAGTTAATTAGAGCCCTTAAACTGTGTAGGAGACCTCAACAGTATTTTTGGCTAATGCATTTGTCAAAACGTGTCAGTTCTAAATGCACATGCTTTAATGGGGTAATAGATATGCTATAGGGAAGCACAGTTTCATACTTGGTAGCTTATTTCACTTTTATATTATTCAAAAGAATATATCTGTATACAACGATTTTGAAGATGGTGTAGTTTTACAATAGGATTGACGGTAATCAAAGTTGTTTTAAACAATATGAGGATAGGATGGTTGCGGATGCAAGATTTAGATCACTCCCATGATAGCACTTGATACGTTCGAGGCAGAGCCGTGACCTTTAAGATCAATTGTGCGTAGCCGGGTTATGGTTACGGGTCGCTACTATCCATATTATCCAAACTTTTTGATAGAGCAATAGTTGAAACTAGATATTCTGTAACTGAGTAGTGGTTACAGTTAGGACCACTTATCATCATCCAACCAGAACCGCTACCCACCTCGCCTGACCATTTTTTGAAAGCTTTTTTCACAGTTTATAATATAATGAGTTATAAGGTTGCCTTGATATACAAGAAAGGAAGCATTAATGACAAATAGCGAAAGACTCCCTTTCTTCAGGAAATGTCAACGTTCTGGCCAATGCTCACAGGCGTGGCTTTGAAACTTGGTATCGCTGTATTTCGATAAGTTATATTTTTTTTATGAATAGCTTCTCACCTGATATTTTAAAGCAAAGCATTTGACAACTTCAAATAGTATAGTAGTGTGTAAATAATATATATATATCTATATATATACATATATATATATATATATATATATATATATATATATATTATATATATATATATATATATATATATTATATATATATACACACACACACATATATATATATATATATATATATATAAACAACGGTACGTCAATAGTTTTTGGGCTCTGGGACGAAACTTTATACGCACTTGGGCGAATTCCGTTTTACATTTTTAATGATCAGCTAATGTACTGTTAGGTAAGACACTCAAAAATGTCAGTAAAGAACGATTTTATTCTTAAGGCGATAAAACATTTACATAATCTACTATATTTTAAAAGTGAGGTAAAGTTGGCACTTTATAGCCTTATAATTGACGACTGACGCAAGGTGTATTTTCATGTCCTCTGCTATAAAAGCTATTGTGTTGAAAGCTAGCTGTAATTATATGATTTTAAAAAGAAAATATGAAATTTAAAAAAAATGTGATGGCCGCTAGTTGTAATAAGTTCTTGGTAAAGTTCATTTGAAAAAATGGCTAATTAGGAATATTTATTTTCTATTCTTGATTATATTAGCATTATCAGATTTAATTTTTAATGATTGCGTCAGATAGACGCATCTAGAGATAGATTTTTTGATGGTTGCGTCCAGAAAAACTGACCAGTTAAGATCTGTGAGCAAAGGCACGGGACTGTTTAGATACTTCGTTGACAACAAGTAAAATTTAACTATTAGTTTAAATTTGAGTTGTTAGAATAAATAAAATTTGTCAAACAGAAAGTTAAACAGACGTTTATTAGAGACATCAATAAACAACTATCTTACCTATGATTGGTTTACTTTGACAAGGTGCTAAGAAGGACAATGTAAATGAAAGAGTTAAAAAATATATTGGTAAATTCGAACATCCCTTTTAATTGGGACAATCTTGTTAGAATATCAAATCTAGAATTCAATATATGTGTTTCAGAAATTATGTGACCTGTAAGCATTTTTAAAATCAAAACTTACAATAAATTAAAATGGTTTGGGTTTAATTAGATTGGTTGAGTTGAATTAGATTATTGAAACAAAATTAATTTTAAATGAGAAAATTCTCATTTGATAAAAAAGTCATATTTAAGTCTTAAATCAAAATGTTCAATCACTTATGTCAATATCTACAGTAGCATCATAAAAAACAAAGGTGTTAAAAAATTATCGATTTTCATTTCTATTAGTGGTGGGATTAGGAAGATATTAGTTTCAAGTTTGACACTACACCAATAGAATGCGCTAGTACCGTCCTACGTGAGATAAAGCTGTAAAAAGATCCAACTGAGCTCCCTCTCTTCAATACAAAATTTATAACACGCGCTCTCATCTCCTTTCTCTTCAGATAAGGAAGAGGAAGAGAAGTACACTATGTAAGAACAAGGAGCGTATAATGATTTCTCTTAGGACTTACAGAAAATTAACTAATAACTAAAAATATTTTGTTCACTTGTTACTTTCCTTACCTACCTCCGTAGGTATATAAGAAAAGAACTGTTATTTTAATTTGTGCATTACACTTGCGTCACCAAGAATAAATAAATATGAGATAAAGTTCATAAATAAGATATAAGAGCTAAATAAAAGTTAAAGATGAGATTAAGAAAAAAAAAACTTCTATACCTAACTAAAAGTTTAATTTTCGCGCCGAGCAATATAGTGTGTAAGGAAAAATGAGTTGTGGAGTTTCAAGTAATGAAATAAAACAGAGTCTCTCCACTAATGATATATATTTGACATAGCCAGCTTTTAATCTTAACAGAACATCATCAGTGCCGGCGAGCAGCGAAGAAAAGAGTTAGGAGACAGCGGTTACAGTTTTGTCTAGAGGTTTGTAGCTGATTACAAACTGTAGTTTATAGTCAAACTAGTTCTGAGGTTTGTAGCTGTCAGCTACAAACCTATAGCTGCTCTAGCTAAAACTGTAACCGCTGTCTCTTAACTCTTTTCTTCGCTGCTTGCCGGCACTAATGATGATCTGTTAAGATTGAAAGCTGGCTATGTCAAATATATATCATGAGTGGAGAGACTCTGTTTTATTTCATCAATATAGTGTGTATTATATTCGTTGTGGTATCTATTAGCTTCTCATGTCGTAGATTTAAATTTTAATAGCAAGAAGCTTATATATCAAGGATTGTTAAACATAATTTACAATAAAAAATATTATTCATTCGTCAGAACGATCAATATTTTATTCCAGCTAACGAAATATTAATAGTTAACGATATTTCGTTCTCAAAACTAAATTATATAATAATACATTAAACTACAATAAAATTACTTTTAAGTATGACAATATTTAGACAGACTTATCTGGGTGTGCGAGTAATTAGTTTCTTTAATATTAGCAAAAAAAAAATAATATAGGTATTTTATTCATTCTCTATAGAGCGTAACTCTGGTATCTGCCATATACATTTCACAAGCAAGTAGGAAAGGAATTGTGCTTTGTGTAAATGTTTAAAATATATTTTAGAGTTCCCAGATCATTAATGAGAAATCGGATGTATATTTGCTAGTATCAGAAACTGCGTAGATGAGTGGAACGCTGTGAGATTTAAGCCAAGAAGCAAAGAACCAGCTGAAGCGGGGAGTGAAACTGGTCGAGATAAGTGGACCCGTGCCAGGTGGAGGGAGTCAAGAGAGTGGGGAGAATTAGGTCAACCAATCAGAGAGCTTCCTTGAGGTCACGTGTTATTGTTGTTCTCCGTCAGCTGAGGCGGCCGGCATTCGCTTTACAGCATTCACAAGCTGAGCATGTACGTATCGGTGTGTGTCGCTTACAGTTTTCACTTGAACAAGTTGCGTTCGAAAGACCACAAAGTTTAACACTTAAAAGGACGATTTATCGCGTTTCGGTATCGGGTCGGTTGAGTAACCGTTAATTTCGGAAAGTGCGGTGATGTCGACGGGCAAAAGGTTAGCGAAGAGGTCCATTTTGGGCACCCGAGTCGTAGCCCAGGGCGAAGACGGATTTTATTACGCGGGTGTTATAGCCGGCGTCAAATCACCGTCCGGTTCTAGTTCTACTAGTAGCGGCGAATCGAATCGGTACACTGTTCGTTTTGAACCCGGTTCTGGATTAGCTCGTACCGATTATATGGATCAACAGCTGATAGGACCTGGATTTCAGAATATCCTATCAGCCACTTTACTTCCCGGTCAGCGTGTCTATATTACTTACAACGGTCGGGAAATATCTGGTTCCGTCATATCTCATATTGCTGACGAAGTACTCGTTTCAATCACTCTTCCTAACCAAGAGGTAAAATTATCATATAAATTTTCTTTATCTTATAATATTTAATTATAATATAGTGTTCATTTGCCATTTTTTCCACGTACACTTTAAGTCAATTCAAAAAACTTGCCATTAAGTAATAATTTGTACAGCTAAGGATGTATGTTAAAGTTACATCCGCCATGTTTTTTTTCTATATATTTTAAATTGTGTCGTAGCTCCTAATTACTATTGTAATTTTACCTATTTCTCTACATTCTAGTCATAGTTTAATAAATATATTTGCCATAAATTAAAGAGTTGGCACACCGACCGGTAACCGGTTGTTTCTCCTCTAAATGCCGGTTGCCGGTATATTTGATTAACAGCTGGAGGCCATAACTAAAAGTATTTAAACAACCTTGAATATTATCATGCGCAGTAAAATACTCACATACGATAATACTTCCTCGTCTATTTCGTTAACTCTGATTTAATTTTTATGAGATTAATTAAATTCTAACTTATATTTGGGACTACTTAATTTATCCACCAACACTTGTGAGTAATGTGATGGCTATGTGAGTAAATTACTTTTAAATTAAATTTAATGTATCGGCCAAATTTATATTAAATTTGGTTATTTGATTCTTCAATTTATTACATTTTAGTATGCTTTTAATTAATCAATTTAAGCTGTATCTCTGGTTAATCTCAATTTTTGACTGTTTTTGCCGAATTCTCTTCTCTAACATAAGATTAGTTTTTAGTTTAATAACTAATCCATAAAGTTCAGAGGTGGTTGTTTTTGATGTTACATTTTATTGATTTCAATGTCGTCGTTAATTTCAGTGCATTAATATCTTACCTCTTGCGCCCTGTTGCTAATAAATTGATTTGAAGTGTGATATAATTTTTTATTTGTTTTTGATTAGGTATTGTATACGTGCTGATTATTTTAATGATTACATAGATATTCTTTATTATGTATAATATTTTGTGTTGTTGTTTAATTTCGGTCAATGAGGAAGTGATGTGCAATAATTGGAGTCGGGCGGAATTTTCACTTTTTGCTAGGGAAGGACATTTTGATGGATAAGTGAATAATTCATTCGGACACGCTTTTTCCTTATTATCTGGGTGATCATTTGAATGCCTAAAGTTGATCTATTCCTTGTATTGTTAAAGAGTCTGCCAACATTGATAACAACGCCGTTCAAATATGATGGCGTCTCGTAATATAAAAATATCCCATTAGGCGAATTTCCAAAGGAAATTCGCTAAAACTAAGAATTGCAAGTTTGTTTTAAGTTTTTTAACCATAAGAATTGCTACCTGTTTTGAACGAACTCACTAGGTTGGTTTGTGATTTGGTCTATGGTTAAAAGGGTTTTGTTTTATCTTTGTTTACTAATTGGTGTTTACCTGCATTTTTCGTTACGTAATTAAAGTAGTACGTGTAATCTTGGATTCAAAGTTTCGAAATCACATAGGTGACAATGCGATATATTGCCAGAAGATTGTATGGAGTTTGAGGGGGTGTAATTATGTGGGCGATCAGCTAGCTATAAGGTTGCACGGCACGGGCTGGTTTGTCACTGAGAATGTTAGTTCGTATACACCTCCCCACCATGTTTAGATGTAGCTAGCCGGCCGGCTTGAACATTTCACCCACACGAGTAGGGTTCGGCCAAGCCTCCTTAGAAAACATCTGATTTAAACTTGCTTTGAACAGGGAGTCCTACTTCAACTCCAGGTAGACAAGACATCAGCCATCTTAAGGGGGTTTTTTTGATGATTAATAACGGCATGACCCTGTTGAATTTCTTATAGGATAATCTCCATTTGAAACTGGGTATTACAACTTTCTTGGCAAGTGTGGGTTTTACCTGTGTTCTACCTCATTGTATTTTTCATATTATCTATCTCCTTTGAACTCAGGTACATTATTTCCCTAAAAGATGATCCGGTCTGGGAAGTTTAGTTACTATACTGTCTGATGCTGTGAAATGTAACGTCACATTCAAGATCCTGCGTTAGCAATTTTATATGGCTATTAGCTGGAGTCCCTGCCTAATTAGTTATTGACGATTGACGTCATAAAACGTTTTATAAAGATTTAAAAAAATTATAATTATATTTGGGTCAATCCATATCAAGTGTCCCAAAAAAAATTAAAAAAGGTGCTCTAAAAAAATAGATTTTGATAATTATTTTGCTATGATACCCATATCTATGGTGAGTAAAAAATGACCAATAAATTTTTTATGGTCACCCGTTCTTTTTTTATGGTCACTTTTATGGTCCTCCGACCCTAAAATTTAGTGATTTTTGACCTTCAGATAAGCAGCCGTTACTCGGTTCTCGCTTGTACTACAGCAAAAATATGAACAGATCTGTTTAAAGCAAGCTTTGAGCTACATTTGGCCCTTTGACACTTTTACTCTATGACCGCTCCTTGGGGGCAATGGGGGCTCCAAATTTAGGGTTTCTTAAAAAAATATGAAATTTTAACATTTTTTTATAATATGAAGAAATCTGAGTTAAGAGCTCCCAATTTTTTAAGGAGTTACTTCTTTTAAGACAAGCAATCAGCAAAATTTTCAAAGCATTAATACAATTCGTTTATGAGTTATGATTTTTTAAAAATCCATATTTTTTAATTTTTTGTCATTTTTGACCTTTAATATCTCCCTTGGACATGTATACTTTTTAATAAAAATCATATCACAAAGACCCCTTACCAGTGTCAACATAAACCACCAAAAACATTCTTGTGTATTTGCCCACAAGCAAAGTTATAGCTAAATCATGTATGTGTGATTTTCCAAATATTAAAAAAATATATATTTTTTTATAATATGAAGAAATCTAAATTAAGAGCTCCCAATTTTTTTAGGAGTTACTTACTTTAAGACAAGCAATCAACAAAATTTTCAAAGCATTACTATAATTCGTTTATGAGCTATGATTTTTTGAAAATCCATATTTTTTAATTTTTGGTCATTTTTGACCTTTAATATCTCCCTTGGACATGTATACTTTTTAATAAAAATTATATCACAAATACCCCTCACCAGTGTCAACATTAACCACCAAAAACATTCTTGTGTATTTGCCCACAAGCAAAGTTATAGCTTAATCATGTATGAGTAATTTTCAAAATATTAAAAAAAACTTTTTTTTTTGGATATTTGAAAATTACTCATACATGATTAAGCTATAACTTTGCTTGTGGGCAAATACACAAGAATGTTTTTTGGTGGGTAATGTTGACACTGGTGAGGGTATTTGTGATATAATTTTTATTAAAAAGTATACATGTCCAGGGAGATATTAAAGGTCAAAAATGACCAAAAATTAAAAAATATGGATTTTCAAAAATCATAGCTCATAAACGAATTATAGTAATGCTTTGAAAATTTTGTTGATTGCTTGTCTTAAAGTAAGTAACTCCTAAAAAAATTGGGAGCTCTTAATTAGATTCTTCATATTATAAAAAAATATATATTTTTAATATTTGGAAAATCACACATACATGATTTAGCTATAACTTTGCTTGTGGGCAAATACACAAGAATGTTTTTGTGGTTTATGTTGACACTGGTAAGGGTCTTTGTGATATGATTTTTTATTAAAAGTATACATGCCAAGGGAGATATTAAGGTCAAAAATGACAAAAAATTAAAAATATGGATTTTAAAAAATCATAACTCATAAACGAATTGTATTAATGCTTTGAAAATTTTGCTGATTGCTTGTCTTAAAGGAAGTAACTCCTTAAAAAATTGGGAGCTCTTAACTCAGATTTCTTCATATTAAAAAAAATGTTAAAATTTTCATATTTTTTTAAGAAACCCTAAAATTTGGAGCCCCCATTGCCCCCCAAGGAGCGGTCATAGAGTAAAAGTGTCAAAGGGCCAAATGTAGCTCAAAGCTTGCTTTAAACAGATCCGTTCATATTTTTGCTGTAGTACAAGCGAGAACCGAGTAACGGCTGCTTATCTGAAGGTCAAAAATCACTAAATTTTAGGGTCGGAGGACCATAAAAGTGACCATAAAAAAGAACGGGTGACCATAAAAAATTTATATTGGTCATTTTTTACTCACCATAGATATGGGTATCAATAGCAAAATAATTATCAAAATCTATTTTTTTAGAGCACCCAAGTCTGGGACACTTGATATGGATTGACCCATTTGCAAAATTTTTAAGAAAATTAAAAGCATGAATGCAGACCACGAAAGGGGATCGATTTCGCTTGAACCTTCTTATTCTAAATATACACATATATTCTTATTATAGTAAAGCAGGGAATATATAAACGTTTAATTTTTTATAATTCAAATATATCTAGCTTTCGCGCTCTTTAACAGTGTTGTCCTTAAAATCTTGTTATTACAAGCAATACATGCTCAATACATGAATATGTATCGAGCAAGTGGAGCTAATAAAATCAATCTGCTTTACACCACTGCACTGTCTGTATTAAAACAAGAAGAGCCCGGGAATGTTAGTGATGATACTGGCTTTGTGTAAACCAAAAAAAATCTCGTGGAATATAGGTAATGATGTTGTTTATCTTTGAATTCATTATCTTTAGCTAAGCACGTATTGGAAATATATTATTAGTTCTTCTACGTATGTATAATATTTCATAGATAATTTGTTAGCCAGTAAACCCTCATAATAAATAAAAATCCCAATCATTGACCCACATATCTTTTATCATATGTTTTTAATTATTATATATATTTTTTCATACTAACAGTTGCATATCTCACTAATTGCTATTGATTTTGAAATCAAGACAATATTTATCACTCGAGTTAACCTTATCAAGGTAACCTCAATGAGTTTTTGTTTGTTTTTGTGGTCTTACCGGTTGTACTTTCTTTATCTTGTGGGTTTCACTATCGACATATTTTGTGACCTGTTATTAATGTTTGATAAGATTTCAATTATTTGACTTTTAAGTTTTGTGGTTGCACTGTGGGGTTTAATTTCAATATTTACACATTGTTAAGCGGTCTCTTATCAATGTTGCATTTGTCATGATGTCTTAAAGATTTTTTCTGATTGTGAAGTGATAAGTATTTTCGTTATTGTCACAATTTATTATAGCCAAAAAAAATATACTTCTTCATAATTCAAATTAAAATTTCTCTTATGGTCCTGACTGAAAGAACTTCTTGATGCAAGGTTTCGACCTTCACTCCTGGAATTCAATAATAAAAGTCTATTATTCTAAATTTTATTCTAATTTAATTAGTTGTATTATTTTTGTAATTTTATTCATGCCTGCTTTAAATACAATAAAATTTAAACAAATAAACTCTTATTTTTCTTTTTACAAGGGGGACTCTTTTTTAAAAAAAATATTTAATTTGAAAAACAAATTTAGACCTTGGGTATAAATGTCTTATCCTTTAAAAATCACTCCTTGTTTATTCAAAATAGAAATAAAGATTCATTTACTTCCTTATTCTTAGGTTGCCTGATAAAGGATTTAACTTAGATCATAAAATTAATCCTTTTTGCAACTTAGGACTTAGTCGTAGATTGCGTTCAGATTGAATGCTTCGTAATTTGGATAAAAGCTTATTCCAGTCTGTGGGTATTTTGTTCTTCTCTTATCTCCCTTTTTTATTCTATTAGATTAATTCAGAAAAGGCAATTTTCCTAGATTTTATCGATAGAATAAATATCGTTATTTTGTCTAGTTTTATTCCTAATTTACTTTAAGTATATCATATAATAAATATTACTAATAAATTATTTATTATTTACTGTCATTTTTCTAGTATCCTTAATCTATCCGAACTATATTCCTTGTTTAGTTTTAAAGCAAAAGCAAAGTAGTTTTAAAAAATATAAATTAAAAGTGAATCACTACTTCGAATGTGCAAAAGTTCTTTTAGTTCTCACAGGATACAAAAAATGAGTCATTCTTCTCGTTTATTCTCAAGTTTAATTATAAATTCTTATTTATTTTCTTCTAGCTTTGACCTTATACAGTGCACCTAACTCTCAATGTCGTTATAACGTAAGAGTTAAATGTATATCTTCTATTGTAGCCTCAGATATTTGAGTGTGCTCTGATGAGAGGCTGTTATATATGTGAGAAGAAAAGAGATTTCTAAATTCCCCTAAACCAAAACCTCTCAACAAATTCATTACTACTGAGCAGTCTGTGGTTTAAGCTAAAGACAGCTATAATGAATAATCGTGTGTGGGGGCATTTCTGGGTATTTTATTCTTCATCTATTCTGTAGGTAATGAGAAAAAGTATTGTGTATGCACTACAAATGTACCGTGATTTTAAACCGTAGTGGTTTTTGACTAAGTTTTCTTTATCATCCTAGCTCCCAGTGTGATATGCAAAAAAGTTAAACTTGGTTTGAAGCTTGGAGTCTGGTTTTATTAAAATTTCTATGAGACAAACTTTTCTAAAATTCATAAAAAATAATAGAATCGATATGAAATTGGGCCGGTATAATCCTGTTTAGCACTAACAAAAATGTTATTCATTTCATTATCAGTATTACTTCAATTTTCATCGAATAACATCTATACGTTTTTTGTTTTTTTTTAAACAATTTCTTTATTGACAAAATTTATATGTTTTTAAAAACAAAAATTGATAAAATCTGAAACATATCCAATGAAGATAATTTTTGCCACGAAAGTATACCCCTTTAAATAAACAAAGTCTATACAATTTCTATTTTAATACAGCTTATATCTACCGGTTTTGGAGGATCTGTTGTTTTAAGCAGCATCGAGGGAGATGAATGGTGCGCGGGTGACTGCTGGGAATAGATTTTTTACAGTCTGAGGACGAGCAAAGCTATTCCGAAGAAAATTTGAGCGAGTTATTCCGTACCAATTTTTTACTTTAATAATAAAATTATATTATACCAATTTTATTTTATGAAAACATTAAGGGAATGCAACCTCTTTGTTACGTTTTTAATTTTTTTTTTTGGTTAGACATTAAAAATGCTTGCCTAATATTCTTCATGTTTAAATTAATTTAAATTTGCTTACTTAGAAAAATTTATCTTTTTTTTCTTTGCAACTATTATATTTAATTGATTCTAAATAATTTATGGAATTATATAGTCTGATGGATGGAAAGTGCAATATCTATATAATAGATGATATAAGGAGGGTATTTACTCAGTGAGTGCGGGTTAAATGCGTTACCTGTTATGCTGGCATTTCATATAGATATTTGTAAAAAATACTTATCTCTAGCGCCCTCAGAGTTATGAACATAATACCAAGTGAAAACAAGCGCTAAGTTAACAACTTTTCAACTTGAGTGATTCCAATCTTATTTCTCCTCAATTATTTTTTATCTTTAAAAAGGATTGGAAAAAATGTAAAACGTTTCGACTAGTAATGTAACTGAATTACATGTCTGAAAGGTATAATTACCTGCTTTCACATCTAGATAGAATTTTACCTGCAGCATTGCAGGTTAAAAGCAGGAACTTAAATTGTTTCTCCTGTTATTTATGTACGTATAGTACTCTTTAATTTGATTTTGGAATGTCATTTTATTAGTAGCATTTTATTTTTGTTATACAAGCTTTTGTGTTATTGGATGTTTAAATTTATATGTTCTTGTTCGAAATAACACTTAAACAGTGTTACATTTACCTAATGTACGCCTAAAATTAATAAATATATTTAAAAAATTTTAACTACTGCTATTTGTCTGGCTAGGCTTCCCTTCCTATAACTACTACTAACACTGCTATCCTTTGGCTCTATATTCTCTTTATTTTTTATTCTTTGCTAGCTTGTAAAAATGCCTTATTAGAGACTGCTTCGTTCAAACATTGAGTAACTTGTCCCATCAAAAATGAATATAGGTATGCATTTTAAATTAAAAAAATATCAATTATTTTCTCTTGTTTTTCGAACTTTAAGATTATATTATAATATTGTTGCTTCTGACCATTATGTAATTTTTGAGTTATCAAAATTACTTAATAATTACTCTAAAAAAACTATTTGACCTACATAATTCATGAGATACTGTGTTGATGAAATGATATCTGTTAACTTCTAAAATTGAATAAAAAAAAGTCATAAATTATTTTCTTACTAAATGTTCTTTAACGTCTAATTCGTTAAAAGTTGCGATTTAACTAATTTCTTTCTTCCTTTTTCTGCTGACTTAATCGTAAATTTTTTTATTCAAAATTACATAATTTTAAGGTCATTCATTGCATTGTGCAGATTTTGCAGTTACAATTAAAAGTTTTTGCTTCAATGCGATCCATGTGTTAGTAGTATACTAAATTTAAATATGCTGATACTTTAAAAAGTATATTTTAATTGTTTGAAACTGATATTTTCATTCAATACAATATTTGAAGATAAATTTGCTTCTACTTCCCACAATTTTATAAAATTGTAAAGTCATATAGACCTATATAGATATTCAAGAAAAAATGTAATATAACTTATAGCATACTTTTTAATCTACAATTCAAATTTTAATATTGAATAATTTATCCTTTTAATTAATTATTCTATTTGTCTTGGGTTATTTTTTTACTTGATATCACTATGTTATGTATAGAATAAAAGGTTTCCTGGTAATCTAACTTTAATCATACATTATGATGTTTATGATTTTCCATTATCACTTACGTGAAAATATTTAATACCTTTTTTTAACTTATTACGTTTCTACAATCAAAATGACTTTATTATTACTTTATTTGTAATGTTTTGCAATAGTATTTGAAGGCAATCTTTCTTCATAACTTCTTAATGTTATATGAGGTTAGTGTAAATCGTGATGCAGGTACTAAGTTTTTTCGAACATTAGAAAGTCAACCGGAAGTGTTATTATTAAGTTATATATTACAAGATTCGTTTTTCCTGGACATTTTCTGATAGTAAAAAAATCATTTTATCATGCAGTTTTCAAACGAATTTTGAAAGAAAATTAATCTTATGGGACATTTTAATGACTACTCTTGCTGTCATATTCGTTTTTTTTAAATTTAGGATTATTTATATCATTTCCTTTAACTAGTATTTTATGTGTTCATCCTTGTTTTAAATTTAAAAATTTCTTAGCTTCAGAACTTCTGTGATTTAATTGAAAGAATATTATACCGTTCATTACTCTGGGGCGTGTTATAAAAAAAATTATCCGTGTTATATTGTGATTCCCCTTTGAAGGTGTAATTATTGAAGTATGATTTTTTTAGTTGTTATCGTATTTTATTACTTCTTGATGTATAAAATGATTTGCACATTGCATTATTATAATAGCTATATGATTTCTACTGCAATCTCTATTTAGTATTGCGGTTTTTAGTTGTATGTGTAAACAATTTTAAGTTTCCATTCTATTGGGTTTAGATTTCACTTTGTATTTATCTGCAGTGTTGCCACCGTCCAGAACTGAGATTACCTAATATCTCTAACGCCAAAACTCATGCAATCCCTCCCCCATCACGCCTTCCTATTGCGAGACTGCGCCTTCTCTTCTTGTTGCCTTGCCTCCCTCTAATACTCTTTTTTGCCTTCCCCATGACCCACTGACCTAAAAACTTGAACTTTTCCCCACCGGTTGGACTTCCTTGAACTATATTTCAACTCGTTACACCTAAATTTAACAATTTTAACCGTTCATCTTCGAAATTAGATCTTTGACAAATCTTTCTCATTTTTCATTAATTTTAAGTTTTACTTTGGATAAATAAAATGAGGACACAGAAAACTGGAGTAGTTGACATTTAAGACTAAACTTAATGGTACTGATAACTAAGAAAAATACCTTACTCTGTACCAATGTGACAATGAAAAAATCATTTAATTCTTTAACTGACATTTAACATTTTATAAAACTTTCTAAAATTTTATTTTCATTTTTTTGCTCTTTTTGACGAAGTCTACCAATATGTATCTTATTGCAGCATGTTCTTTTTTTAAATTTAGCTCTTTTTAATGATTTAAAATTTAACTATCAATCCTGTAAACTTAATAATTAAAATTTCAAACGAGTCCTTTAAAATGTGATTGCAAGATTGTTGTATTCTTAAAGAAGAAGGGTCGAACGTCTTTCTTGTTGAAATGAATAATAAATAGTAAATAATAAAAACGTCTGCAAGATGGTATTAATTATGATTTAACGTTTTAAGTATAATTTTGAAGCTCTGAAAGAAATATTTTTGATTGAAATCAAGGACAATACATATTATATGCACAAAAATCAAATTTTTTTTAATATATCTGTGCTTTGTTTTGATCAATATTTGATTAGTTTTTCTTAATATTTGCTGCGTGAATTAAATAAAAAATATTTATCATACAGGCATAGTATTTATAATTTTGTACGAGATATGCTTGTTTAATTTATATCAAAATATACAATAAACATATGTTGTATGCTTTATGTTGTTAGCTTATATTATACGTTTAGAAATATTTTAAATCTTGTTATAACCTTGAATGCACATGCACTTTGGCATTGTTCCCTCTCTTAAAAAATATAAAACATAATTAGAACTATGCTTTTAAAAAAATAATATGTTGTCTTAAATTGTCTCTTATTAAATGTTTTAAATTTGCGATAAATAACTATTCGATAATGCAGTGTAACGCGTTTATAACTAGATCATTTTATTTTAGACAATGTGGTAACACTGATACAAGCATTATGCCTCAACTCAAACTGCAGTTCTTAAGGGATTCGTAAAAGTAAATAGATTTAATTTATTTTGGCACAGGTTTATATTTTTTTCGCTTTGAAAAAGAAAAAGATTTCGTAATTCTTTATTTTGAATTTTTGTTATTTATGTCATGTTATAGTACATTTGATATTTTTAAATTTTAATTCCAATTTTTTTGGGTGTGAACACCTGGCCTACTGTCCTCATTTCGTGAAGGGTATATTAATTATTCAATTTTTTACAATTTTATTATTTATCTTAATTAATGACATTTAAATAACTGTTATTATACTGTGTTTTATCAAAATTTATGATTTTTATTACATTATTATTGCTTAACAAGTTGATAACTTAGTGTCACCTGCGTATTGTTTTTATACGCCTGCTTACCCTGTACAAAGTTTTGTATTTAGATAAAAATATAATTTTTAAACAAGTTTGTTTTTAAGATGGCTTTAGGACGAAATTATAAGTAGTAGTTAATTCTACTTCGCAAAACTTTAAAAATCTGGTTGTTCAAGATAATTGTTTAAAATTAAATTATACTAAAAGATGATATGGCTATGTTTAATATCTAGTTCATTATTAGGTTTTAATTAAAGAATTGCATCATTGTGTATTTTTTTCTTCTTAAGCGATATGGTTCAGCAGGAAACAAAGTCTTAACTCAAGGATTCTAAATTTTATGAGTTTTTTTTTATTACAAGTTAATTCTTAGATTATTTATTATAATGTATAGCTTTCATAATTAATCCTGTTTCACAATTATAGTCTTGTGACTTGACTAAGAGAATCCTTGGTAACACTAGAAGGCATATTCTAGAAGGCACTAGAAGATAAAATATGAAGGACAAGCTTCCAATTCTTAACTTGATTCTTATACTTCAAAGTTATTTCCTAATATTAATGCGTCTAATCTATCTAGACTTGTCATCAGAAATATACCTACTTAGTTATTTACAAGTCTGTAAAAGATGCATTAGACTTTTGCTGAGAAAGTTTTTATCCGGACACTATATACACTTTATGTCTAGAATATACTAAACTGTATAATTATTTTCATTAAAAAATAATTTTTCCGCATTTTATCTTACAGGCGCAATAGAGCAATTTAAAAAGTCTCTTGAAAATTGTTTTACAAGATAAATTTTTAATCAACTCTTAAAATTGTATGTTCCTGTGTCTGTATGACGTTAACGATAAAGAGCTTAGAAATAGAGTATAGTTAGTTGACGCGGTATTAAGAATATATAGTGAACTTATATAGTTACAAAATATATTGCACATGCCTTTGACAGTCGTATACTTGGTTAAAAGTCGAATTTTAAAATTTTACCAAAAGAAATTCATACTCAATTTTAATTTAATTGCAATCCTTGTTTTCATTTCGTGTTCAATTTATTTCTCTTAGTTTTCACGAGAAAATTGTTCTGCTATTATATGGTTTATGTTAGTTTTTATTTTTTTTATTCTTATTCACTTTCACTTTTATTTCTGAGGTGTTTAATATTTTGGTGTTGTTTTTAGATTGTATAGTTACAGTTTTTGAAAGTCCTTAAGGTAAAAAAGATAATTGCTTATAAAAGCGATTCGACATTTTGAAAGGGTTTTTTAATTCCTTTCCCTTTAGTTTTTTTTAAATAACCTCTCTATTTAAATTGAAGTATCCCCTCTTTTTCGAGATATCGGGACACGTTACGTATACTTTAACACTGTGACGTCATAATACGTACCCTCTGTCCAGTTTTACTTTCACTTCTGTGTGACCGACCGTTCAGTTTGGAATGTTAAAACCACCCCCGTAATTCCGAAGTCCTTTTTCTTTTTTCATCAAGTAGGTCAAGTGTAATACTTGAAAGAGATTGTGATCTTACAAACAAGTGGGATCGGTCTTTATTTACTGGCGTGTCGAAATATCATATTATGTACTCCTCATATACTCCTAGGTAATGCAGACTCGCATTAAGGTTAATAAAGTTGGCAAACCTTAACTTCGTACGTCGTTAAGTTAATTTTTCAAAAAATGCATTTTGTGTAACTAACCCAGCTTAACTTTACATTCTATTAGAAGGTTAAATTTTGTCTCCCCCGTCACCAATTAGTAGAACATAAAGGCCTTATTTTAACTCTTAATATTTGTACCTAGTCAAGTTTCGAAATAAACTGAATAGTTTTCTAACTAACCTTGCTCTACTTAAGAGAGCTTTGTCTAAAAATTAAGTTATTAGGTGAGATAATAGAAAATTTGAGTTAGAAGAACTTCACCAATTGGGGAGAATTAATTTAAATTAAAAAATCAGTTGAAATAGACTGTGGGACGTGTCAGAGAAGCTGACTGTCCTTTGTTTGCAATAAATTAAAGAGTGTATTAAAATTGTAACTTTTATCTTCCTGTTCAAAAATTACCGAGGCTCCCTACCAGCAGTTAGCTTTCTAATCAAATTAGACAATTTTATTTGAATATTTTTTAATTTACTAATGTAATCCTAAGTAAAAATTAAACATTTTTGAGTTTTAGCTTTTAAGCAATAATCAAAAATCGACACCCACTTTTTCATTTAATCTTTCAGCACATATAGATCCAAAATCGAAAAAAATTGGACTTCTTGTGTTTGTTTAAATGTATGTGCACTTAAACATCATGGTACATTTTAATCAACTACTCCGATTCGAAAAATACATGCTTTTAGTAATTTAGTAAATCTTATAGTAAATCTTTTAGTGAACATTAATTTAATTATATTTTCTTATTATAATTTAAAATATAAACTTATTATATTTTCGACATATTCTGTAATAATATCGGTTTTTATTGTGGAGACATATGAACTGGTTGGTGGACATAAAAAGGGATTATAGAATAAAATTATAGGAACGCATTCCACATAGATTGTTAAGTCCCATATACCGAGTTATTTTCCCAAAACCTCGGAATGAGAGGGAGTTAAGAAATTGCCGGTAATGTTAGGTTATAGAAATAAGTCCTTGGAAAAAACTATTCTCCATTCAAAAAAGAATTGTTTTCTAACGCAATCATTTCAATTTAAAAATCCCACAAGGAGAAAAAAACCAAATAGATATAGCACTCGATATCAACTCTACTTGAAGGAATCCTCTTTCTATACGCTCAAAAAGAACCTGAGATTCGAAATCGAGAAATAAGTGGTCGTGATGAAAAAAAGAAACAAAAATACAGAAAGTTCATTGTACCGGAAAAATCCTAAGATATATATTTACTGAACTTAAGGATTCACTTATTATTTTTTATAACATCTATATTATTAAATTGAGAAATCTTGTGTTTAGAAAGATAAATATATTCCTAAATCATGCTCATTATTTTTGTTGTCTCACAATTATTGTAAATGGTTGGAAATGACTAGACATGACACACAATATCCCTGAAAAAAATCGTTTTGTTTGAGAAAAAAATCGTGTAACGAGATTACTGATGTCAATTCGTTTTTTAACACTTTTCAAAACGAAGCTGCTTCTTGTTAGCACTGCAAGCAAAAAGATACGCTGCCAGCCAAAACTCTGTTTTTGAAACAAAGGTTATAGGTTTGATTTATGTTATTAATAAAGTTCAATAAAACACCATGAAAGTTTAAAAATTAAATTATTAGTGTAAGTTTGAATTTGAAATATCATTATATAAATTAAATTAAAATAACTCAAATTTGCTGCGAAAATCATTTTGGTATAATCAATCTACCATTTGGTATAGCTGGAAAAAATTAACGTAAAACAATTAAAATTGATAATTGCTGCATTGTTAATTTTATACAATACGTTGCTTTAAAGATAAGTTCAAATTTATATTTCACTTTGATATTTCACTTAGAAAATCATTAAATCTTAATAGCATTATAGTATTTTATTTTATTTGTTCTAAACCATTTTCTAATATAGAATTATTCAGTAAGTTGTGATATAATTTATTTTTACAAAATTTTATAATTTGGGTTTGTAACTAGGTTACTGCTGTAATATGAAATGCAACCGTAGGTAATTATTTCATGGTAAAATAGTTGAGATATTTTACACTCAACTGCATTTTTTACCTTGTAGAATGTCGTCATTAGTGTCTTGTGGAGAATGCATCTTAAGGTTTCTGCAACCTTCTCTAATCTTTATAACGAAATATGTGTTGTAAATATATATCCAACGTATAGTTGGGATGAATATTGAGCTTTTTATGCGTGAATGTTTTTTTAGCATATTGACTTTCTTGTTAACAAGCTTTAAGAAATATATTATATAAATTAAGCTTGTTATGCAATTTTTTTTAATAAGAAGAGAACGTATTATTTCTTCTTTAGGTCTCTGGGACAATTATATTAGTAGATTTTAAATACAATTTTTTATTTAAGTTAATTTTTACTCCATGCTTGAGACAGGCCTGAGATGAATTAAAGGTTCTTGTTCGATCGCAATGTTAAAATGATCGACTCAAACATGATTTTGTCATTGATCAGCTATTATGGTTGGTTATGCCGAACACTATTAAACCATAAACTCGAGGCTTATTGGCTGGCACAGTAGCCAAGCCGCTTGGACCAGATTTGGATCTATGCAAAATAGCTGTAAGCTCAAATAATTTTTTTTTATATCAACTCAATTTACTTTTCTAGAGAGCATTTTGTTAAAATCATCACTAAGCAGCTTACCTCTACTTTAAAGTATCTCAAAAAGACCTCTTGGATTTCTCGATAGTTGTTGATTACTGTTTTTTAAGCTGTCCAGAGTTTCCTTTCGTATGCGATGTTGGGTTCTCACCAAATAACCTACTCTTTTTTAGTGGTACAATCTTAAAGTCCCCATCAATGCAGTCTACACCAGATGATTTAAACCTTTCTGGTACTAACCGCGATAGCTTATGCTGATGGCTGGCTGCATTCTAAGTGAAACGGTTTCCTGAAGTTAAAATGCCTTCATAAAAAAACAAATATTATTACAGCTTCATCTCAAAATTATTTTTCTCGTAACTTAAAACTTTTTTTAACTTATTCAACTTTGCGTGATTCTTGTCTTATTTAAAAAATGTTCTACTTTACTAGGAAGAAAAGAAACTAGTTATAAAAAAACTTAAGTAGAACATCATAATGTTGTAAGATTGAAATATCTTTCATTTTCTAAAGCAGACATGTACCACTGACTAACGGATAAAATGTTACATTAAGTAATTATTAAACTGAAAGTGTATTGAAGAACCAATAGTATTCTTAATTAATCCGCTCTGCTTGGTATTAGTGTCAGTTACTGATACTAGTTTATTTTACTCGTAATTATTCTCTCATATACAAGACGAAATTCACTTTCATTTGCGCTCAAGGTTGTGTCATTTGTTGAGTTCTAATATGATCGTCACCCGCAGATTTGTAACTTTCATTTTTTTTTAACAAATTATAATATATTTGTTGTGTGTAGTTTACAGTTTTACGTAAGATTTGTGATTTACGACGATTTACGTTTACGTAAAACTTGTTAGCGCTATAACTTAATGTTTTATAGCTTAGGTTGGATAAATCTATAAAATTTATTGCTAAACCAGTAAAATCTTGATTATACTTGATATATATATATATATAATATATATATATAATATATATATATATATATATTATATATATGATTTAGTCTTCTTATAGACATACTTAATTCATAACTAACTAATGACGTTTTGTTGAGAAACACTAGGGTGTTGAGCGATTCAGTTAGTGGTAAAACCGTGACAGATTGGTTGCATCCTCATATTTCTCTATACCACTAATTAAAATCGGTATATTCACAATTCTACCGGACACGTTATTTTTCCTACTTTTTTGCGTAACAGTTTATTTTGGGTTTTTGTGGAATAAGGATGGTAGGGAGAATTAAAATAAAAGCTCACATGGCTTTAATAATTTATAAAATATATGTGTCCTGTTATTTTCCCTTTATTATTGAAATTAACTTCCTTTTCCGGGTGTTTCCCCTGTTTAGTAAAATAATAAATAAATTTAGGTTATTAGTTCTTATCTACCTGTTGATATCATAGGAAAATGAATTCAGTGAGTCCAACGTAAAAACGTGTGAATATTGAATATTAACATTTTATTTACGTGCACGCAAGTAATATAAAGGTACCAATATTTCACATAATAGTATCGCTACTGATTCGATGTTTTTAAACAAATAAAATGTGTTATAAACTAATCCATTATTCATTATGTATATGTAAAACAATATATAAGTATAACTTTACTATTAAGAGAATAGAACATCGACATTATGTATAATCCAAAGTAGCTTGAATTAAGTATAGGGACTGGTGGGAGGAAGTCCGCAAGACTGATAACTAGAGGGCGGACTGGTGGAAAATTATGTGTTGAGTATGCATAGTGTAAAAAGGGTGAATGTTGGTTCGGATGGCAGAGGGTTCGGTCACTGACACCGGTCCTACAAGGAGAAGGTTACCTACACCTTCCACTGGCGAACCCACTTGGGTTACCTTGTACAGACTTGGTACTTCGACCCCTAGGACGAACCGACAACTAAAACCCTCCTTTAACTGCCTACCCATCTACTTCCTCTCTATCTAGTCACATTGAATCATGTTACGAGCTACATATCTTTACAGTGATTCATAACAAGAAATATTCCCTATTCATTACTCATATTTACTTTTTCTTATTTGAGGTCAATCAACAAGTTATGGAAACGAATTAATTGTAGGAATGCATCGGGAACTTTCGAGGATGTCCTATACCATTATATTTCAGTGTCATTTATTTGATCATTGTTTTAACAAATAAGTTAATAAATATAGAAGCAAATGCTATATAAAATTAAACAAGAGAACTGACATTTTTGTAACCATTATCCTTTCTGAAATATATGTCTTTTCTTGCGTTACGCTTCATGATGAGTCAGCACTAAATATGTTTTATTAGGTGCTACTTTTTGTGAGCTATTAAAATCATATTGCGGGACGGAAGACCCAGGATTTTATTAGCTGTCTCCTCTGTGACGGTACATTAACTTCATGATTACATGGTACATTTTTAGGCGTTTCTCTTTTTAAATCCTTTACTCTGTTAACAATGTTGTTAAAAACAGTATTTCTAGAAAGAATCACACCTTAGTTAAAGTATTATTAAAATAAATGACATATACACATATTTCACAAGTATAGTCTTGTTTAGAATTATGGATTTTTTTTTCTTCAATTCAGGTTACTTTTCCTAGTTCTTATAATAATATGTCGTTTAGTTAAATAAAAATTGCTGCTCAATAATTAAATAGGGCCTCCCTTTTTCCACCCTAACTTCTAGTACCATCCAACCTTACTCATTAGCGTATTTCTTTTGTTGAAAATTTTATATAACGAATAACCGAACATAAATTGCAATGTATCCAACAGACGTGTGGTGTAAAAGTCGATTTTGACTTTTTCCATTCTACATTGATCTGATCGATTTTTATTTATATTAGTAATCATAATTTATTTTATTTATCATAATCTATATTCATAATCAATCTATGTTTTCTACCAAAAGCATTGATTTTTTATATTGTTAGGAAACAAATTGAAGAGTTAAATTCTATAACGCATACGGATCTTACAAAAATGTTTAATTATGAATTGAAATTACTGTAAGACAATTAGTCAACTTACAATAAGTATAGGTGGGTTTACACGTAATATAGTATAGCACTAGGTTATATTCAGTCGACAGCGTGGGAAAATACTTTTAAAGAAGAAATGAAGTTGGCCTGATATGAAATTGTGGGCGTGGTTTAACATCCAAAACTAATCTCATTGGCTCTCTCGCATTATTTTCCCAGCTGTCAACTGATTATTTATTTATTTATTTACATACTTGAAGTTACTTTATTACAAAGTTTCTCAAATGTCAAAATTTTACAATTAAATGAAAAAAAAAAAAAACAAAACAAGAAAACAAATAGATTATAAATTATTAAATAGACTGCATAAACATTGGCAGCATAACTTGAATAACAAATTTGATTAAAAAAAACAAAAAAAGCATAACATTACATGAGAAACACTAAACATTTAAGGTGGGAATACTAAATTATCAGCTAAAAATTCGTTAACATTATAGTAGGCTTTCTCAAGCAACAATGTTTTAATTATAAACTTGTGTTATAATAATAGTCAAAACAAATCCGTCTACGTACAGATACTGTTAATTCTGCGTTTAAGTGCTCTGATACGTAAAATAGATCTCGAATCTGATCCGCCTAATTGATTTAACGGATTATCTGTCTGATCGATCCATAAGATTATCCGTATGTGTGAAAGCACCTTATACAAGAGGAGCATTTTGTTGTGAATTGCATGTAGATTATTATTTCAATCATGATAGCTTCCCTCTTTATGTTAATACATTTTTCTTGAGCACATTAAATAGTAATTTTTCTTCTTTTTAAGTTGACCTTAAGGTCAGTCTTATCGATATTTTTGTTTCGTAGGCTTAACAGTGTACAATCAAATATAGCGTGACTTCCTCGGGGAAAACACCAAGTTCATATTCTCTTAAAACAGTGTTGCTGGGTTTAGCTTTATTTTTTACAGTAATCGCTTAAAATATTGATGTTTCTTATTTCTTATTTTTTTCTAGTAATTAATTAATTATCTGTCAAAATACAACAAAATAAAATAAATTTAAAAAATTGGTTATTTGAGGTTTTATTATTGTTTAATATTTATTGGGGAAAGTAAATACTTTCGCTTTACAGAAATAAAAATATGAGTTGTAATAAAAATTATATTAGGTTCTGCTAGATAATATTTTACAACAGTAATCGTTCTAAATTAATTTCTAGTTAATATTTTTTAAGATCTTAATTAGAAATGGAGAAAGTATAAACTTATTTTTATCATTAAATATCGAATACGGATTATAATTTTCTTGTTCTTGTTCAAATCAATCATAAGTTCATTCCGGGGTAAATAAGTTCATTAGTGTCAATTAATTCCCTTAAATTAACTTATGATCGTTTGCTTTATTGAGATATTACTGGTATATCATAGCTTATATTTATTTAATTTAGAAATCCACACAATTATTTGAATTGTGGTTTAAATTCAATGGCATTGTAAATTAGGTTTAAATAATAAGTAACCATGTCTCTAAATAAAGAGACATTGTTGTTGTTTATTGTGTGGTACTCTGCGGCGCTATTTGGAGTTATTAGTTTTTAATAATTCTCATGCAAACAACGTCTTTCCATTAAAACTCCAGTTATCTTGTAGAGCTGAATTTCTTCAGAATACTTTCTCGTATGTTAATACTTATCATACGATTCTATTTCAGGAACATGTAGATACCAATATTTCTTTAAGCCGTGAATGCTTATTTAAATAATTTTTAGATGAACGCCGCGATGTTTTAAATGTGATTGATTATTATTATTAGCGTTGTAATCTTCATATCATTACCTTAACGTTACTACAATTACTTTTCAACGTTAAACATTTTTGTTTTGAATTTTTATTTTTAAACAAACTATGTGTGAAAGATACTTTTCACTTACTCAAGTTTTAAAAAACGCCCTCTTGTTTCTTAATGAGAAAGATGCGTACCACAATGAGGGAAGACAAAAAGTTAATATTTCATTGTTAAACACGAAAACAGAAAAAAACGGATGCTTATTGCTGTATCTTTTTACTCTCTGTACGGATCATTAAACTAGTAATCATTGGTGTAGAAAACATGATACCTAAAATATCTCTTAAATAGTTCAAAAACACACTTAACATCTGCTTACCTGACATTGTAGGGTGATTTTTTTTCTCCATTTTTAGTTTTTGTCTTTTGTCTGTTTAGGGTCCGATGGAAATCCGGAAACGTTTGGAAGATGTTCGGTTAGCTGAATGCCGGAAATCAGCTAGACTACAGGATCAAGATACTGATTATTCCAGACTTGCCGATATGGCTGGTGAGCGCAGGAGAACATCTCATACTATTGATGTTCCTTTTCAACAAGGGTGAGTTTTATTGATAAATAGCTTATTTTATTTTGATTCTGCTTCCAGCCTCCTTATTCCATATCTTTATCGTTTATGTAATTATGAGGGCAGTGGGTCTGCTGTCTCCTTATGCGGAAGCAGACCAACATGGAATTCTAGAGAATAGGGTTTACCTATTTCTCCCTCTAACAGATTCCTCTGCTAAAATCTCTAAGTTGTATCTTAAAAACATTATTTTTGAAGATTTAGGTCTTTCGATGATGACCGGAAGAATCTGACGTTTCGCTTCCCCTGTGGGAGGCATCTCCAGGACATCATAAATAAAAACACAATAAAATAAAAACACACAAGAGCATTGACATCCATGATGTCCTTACATCCCTGAAGATGCCTCCCAAAGTGAAAGCGGATTCTTCATCTACATTGACGTGGTCACTACCAGAAGACCTAATTTACCTTCTTTACAATAACCACGGAAGCCTACGCAGTATATTAAATTAATTTTCATTTTTAATTTGTAATACAATATTATTTAATTTAAGTAGTTAATTCAAATGAATTATGTTGGAATTTATGTCAAATGTTTGTTTTAAATTCACAACGCCATTACTTTTAATTTAATCGGAGATTAAAAGAAATTCAATAAAATTTAACATGGGGCCGATTAGGCAGACGCTTCCTTTTTTATAACCCGAAAAACTTTAGAGAAGTAGCAAAAAGCAACATCTGCACTATTTTTATAGTTCTTAGTTTCAGTCCCCTCGTGTTTTTATGGTATTTTTTTAGCCAAAGAATTTGTGTTTATTTATTATTTCTACCTGGAGAACTCTATTTCTGTACCATTCTATCTTTGTTATCCATGAAAGAAAGAACTATTCGAAAAACGTTGAAAATAAATGTAAAAATAAATAGTGAGAAGTAATTACGTTTCCTATTTTAAAATTAAATGTTTACTGTCTATTTTGTTAAAATGAAGCTACAGCCAATAAAATTGTAAATTACTTTTCTAAAACTCTTTGGTACTGAAAGTAAGAACTTCTTTCACGTTAATAGCTTACTTAAATTTACGCCTATACATTTTTTTCCCTTAATATATTTTTTTCATAGTATAATTTTCTAAAGATTTTTACTAACATAATACATATTTTATTTTGTATAAATTTGTTTGACTTATTTACTTATAGTAAAAATTTATTTGACTTATTTACTGATAGTAAAAAGTTGTTCAATGAGTAACTTTTTAACTTCAATGAATTTGATGATTCTACATTTGATATTTCAACATTTGATATGAAATATCCTGCAATTTTTTGTGGCTTACAATAAGGTTATGCATAAATATGGTTACGATTGCCTCCAATTTTATAATTATTTCAAATTATGTACTTATTTGTCCTTAAGTAAGAGCATATTCTTGTCCAGATGAGTAAATAATCAAGTTGTCTGATAATAGTAATGAGAATACCTTTTGCTTATTATTAAATAGAAAATCTTCTGAAACGTGACTTAAGCTCTTTAGTGACATTTTGATTGATATTTTAGTTTACTGCTGGCGCCCTCATACCTTTTTATCAAAACTATATACAATGTTAAAAAAAGATTTTTTAAGGACTTCACTTTATCTACTTTGATTAGAGTGGTCAAACCGTTACTTGCTGATAAAAGTCCTCACCTTTTGTTTGGTTGGACGTCTATGATAAGGATTCGATGTTAAATTACTTCCTGAAGGTGGTACGACTGGAACTTGCAACATCTGCTTTTCTTTGCTTGTGACATCTTTTAATTTTTTTTACCTGGTCTTCTTTTATCCTTTTCTTTTACCTTTTTGTTGAAATTGTTCGGGGTCCTTGCTTTATTTTCAAAACTGAATGAGGTGTTCTACTTTTACTTACTCTTTTAAAGTAAAACAAAGATGTAAACTATGAATTGTCAATTTTATTAAGTGGATTTTGTATTTTTTGCTGAATTTAGAGTATAAATGTTTAAAAATGTATTACCTTCAATACATTTTTAAACATTTATTTGATCATGGAATGTTTAAAATGATTAAAGAACTTCTAAATTAATTTATGTGAATAATGAATAAGTCTTAAATGTTTTAGTAAGATTACTATGTTGCTTTGTAAGATTCCATGCTGCTTACTTAGGCTACAGCTTTGTTAAGTAGACCTAAAAATCCTTTAGATTTTACAATTATATTATTAGATGAAATTCGAAGGACTATATCAAAAATCCTTTTTGAGAAACACTGATGGTTAAAAGACCGTTAAATATTAAATTACATTATTATGTTCTATAAACAATTGTTAGAGATTATTATAAATTTCTTTTAAATCAATTCTTTTGTAAGTCTTCTTGATTAATTTTTAAAAGGTTAAGGAATTATTAATCCAATAAAAGTTAATGGATTTCGTGTAATGTTTATTCTTTTGAAGTTTCTTTTTTTTTATAATGATAACCTTATTGTTGAAAGAAATAGAAAAATATTTGATCTATGTTCCTATTAAATATACCCTTTCTATATTATAGATTTTTCCTATAGGAAAAGTTACATTTTCACGGTAACTAAGTGTAAGGAGTAAGTAAATCACCTATCTGACTTTACTTGCATTTACTCTAGAAGGTATAATGTTCACCGGAGCATGTAAACTTCCTTCTATTCCGGCCGTATAAAAACCTTTATTGATTGATCAGGAAAAAATATATACTGAGTCTCGTATATCACCTCCAACCTATAACCCATCAAAATTATTAGAGAGAAATTGCTTTGGTAGGTAAAATCTGAACAAAATTGGTTTTAAACCGTGTCGCCTTTCCTCTTCAAACTCTAGGGACGTTTTTTTTTCCATTACATGTCTTTATCTGGTTTTTACAAAGTCTTCAGACTCAACTTATTTTCGTTTTAAAGCAACAGCTTATTGGTTGACTTTATAGGATTTTCAGAAGTTCTTAAGTTGTTCATTAAAACTTCACTTGTTTTGATAGGAGCAAGATCTATTTTGGTGACACTTCACTAAGTTTTAAGTCTGTAATCAATTCTTATCTCGATGATTATCTTGTCTCTTCCCTACGAAAACCTATTTATCGCAGATAGTCATTATCGTCGCTGAACGTATCTTATCTAAGAAAGGTTGGTGTAACGAAGATAATGGTTTATGTAAGAATAAGATTTCCGGATATTGGACGTTACTTCTTGTGCGGCTAAATATTTAAGATTTACAAAATATAGGTTTAAAAAGATTTAAAACTGTCAATTTATAGTAATAAAATTTTTTTGTATTGTTCAAATATAGATTTGTACCTTCTAAATTTTGAGTTTCATTTTTCTAAATATTTTATATTTACATTGTATATAAAAACTTTTTTTCGATTAGACTTGGTATACAACACCGCTGGATAGGTTTAATAAAAGCTAATATTTTCTCTGGAAATTCGTTTGAAAGAGTTGTTAAGTATCAAAGAGGATATATGAGGAACTGAGGAAGGTATAAATACTAATAGTAATTATTCCATGTAACCACTAATACTTCAACTTCCTCTTTACATACTGGTATGCGAGACTCATTTTTTCATTGGACTTTTAACATTCTTTCTCCACGGGTAATTTACTATTAAAACAATTAAAATGTTTTCATACTTTTAAATATTAATTAAACATTCTTGAACAATCGTGGAAAGAAAAAAAAATGCAACTCGTAAAATCTTATCTTGATTTAAACAGATAATAGGGTGTTAAATATTGAGAACGCTCAAGCTTTGTACAGAGATGGAGGACACGATTACATGGAACTGAACGTGAGGTAGCTAGATTTAATAGTTCGGATTAAATACAAGTTTGATGTTGGTAAGACTGGAGAAGTGAAGGGTACGGAACGATAAAGATATAAAAGAAGTTGCGTAACTCATGCAAGGATCTCCTTGCCTCTGAACCAGAAAGGAAGATCGTGTATTGAAAAACACTTTCACCTTGAAGATAATATAAGAGAGACATTGTACCAAATGAAAGCTTTGCGTACTCATTTTCACTTTATAACTTGTTACGTTTTATGCGTAACCAGCTTTGAAATCTTTATAATTTTATATCTTTTAAAAATTATTAACTTATCTTAAATATAAAAAAAAAAAAATATTAAAAATAAATAAAATATGATTTATAAATATAACTTAGCGAGAAAGCTTACTAATAATTGTTTATTAATATTTTTGTGACATAAATGTATGATATAAGTTGTCACATTTAACTTAACCTTCAATACAATATAGTATTACATTAATTATAATGTAATTTTGCCTTTAAATAGTTAAATGTTTAGTGATATCTTTAAGTACTAAATTACCTAAATAGGTCATGTTGAAGTGAATTAACAAAAAAAACAAGGCCAGCAAATTTTATCTAATTTTCCAAAGTAAATGTTGTCAAAATTTTATTTTTAAAAGCGATTTGCAAATTTATCCTTATGTTGTTTAATTAATGCAGTTTTACCGTGAAGTTTTATGGACGTCTGTTTTTCAGCACAGGTATAATTGTTAATGAATATTGTTAATTTTTTGTTAAAATGAAATATTGCATTTTTACAGTTCTGTTTGAATTCACTAAAGATGTTTATAATTGAGTTCTAACTACGACTAAAACATTTGTTTACTACTTCTTGTATTTGATAAGTGGTTATTTCTAAATTTTCAACTGTTAAAATAAATATATTTCATTCCAAAATTGTTTTCAGGTCATCTCCCCTATATTGACATTGTAAACTCAATAAACAGAGAACCGAGATAAAAATTCTATTATAGCCTCACATTTATAAACCTAATCCTCGTGCCAACCCCAAAAATGTTCTATAAACCTAAATACTATTTTAACAAACGCTTATAAATCTATTTTTCTTATTAAAGATTGTTTTTAACATTTTAGAATATAACTTTATATAAAATAAAATAATTAAAGCTATAATAAGTATTTATTTAGTTGAAAAAAATAAAATTAAGTCTTGTTTTTGGTTTAGTCGATGCATTGTTTTTCAAAGTTGTTTAAATAAAATTATTTTATGGAATGACATACGTAATATCTTTATTCTCTCTGAGTTCATATTTATAATGGTTTTCAAGATGCATAGCACAAGCCTTGGGTTTATCAAGTGTTAGGTTGGCGACAGTGAGTCTATATATGTATTTTTATTGTATATAGCATAATACCCATTTAAATAAAGACCTAGAGTTGTTCTTGTTATCGCTCTTTACAATTGGCATTTATAACAGCCAATTTACTGAATTCGCGAGACCTTTACTTCATTTCCGGAATTCCAAATCTAATTAGTCTTTTATCGTGTTTTCGATTGGATTTTTGATTAAGGTTTCTCTACGTTTTAGGTTTTTGCTCTCTTTTTCTTTGGTTTTGGTTCTTTAGTTAAATCAACAATAAATTGAGTACTCTAAATCTAGGTTGGATTTTAAGTACATAGAAAGCTAATTGTTTAAATTACTTTGTGGGATACGTTGTATCAATGTAAATTAGACTCCCAAAAACTAGTATTTATAATCTTCTAGATTATAATTAAACAGCTTTTAATTTATGATTTAATCTAGATTATAACATTGTTGAAAAACTCTCTTTTTAATTATTTAAAGTATCCAACACTGTGTAGTTTTCATTATTAAAATGAGTATTGTTATCGTAATTTATAATCTAATAGTTTTTACAGCAACCTTCTTAAAATATGTACAAACTTAAAAAGAAAACGTTTTAAATTAATGTATTATTAATTTTACCATTTTAAGGATATATTTTTAATTTCTTTATTACTCATGAAAATTAATTTTATTTAAATTTTTTATTTGTAATTGTAATTAGACATATATATCATAAAGGAACAAGGTTTAATTGATGCCTAGTTGGTTGATATACATTATCTATATTCAAAAATTCACATCATGTATAAAAAATTCAGAAGCTTAAAAAAGAAGGAACCAATGGGACGGTTTTAGGTGTTTAAACCGTTATGCGTCTAGGAAGCCGAGCGTGACTGTAACTAGTCGCTCTGCTGAAATAATCTCATCATCTGTTTTGTCACTTGTCTCTCAACGAGCCTGTATTTTGTTTATACCTTTTTTACTTTTCTCATTTATACTGAAGACATATAGGAAAAGTTATGCGTATAATTCTGAAACCGAGATTTCACCTGAATTATCAGTCTGATGTTTTAATGTCTTTTAAGGGTTTTGTGTGCTTGTTATCATAGTAGCACTGTGACTTTTTGCTTAAGAGTTGAAATCAACTCCTAGGTCTAGGTGTGCTTTTTGAAAAAAATTGACTTTATAAACAGTCAATTATGACTCGGCAAAATTTAAAAAAAAAATTAAAAACTCATAAATCACGGAAAATTTATTGAATTGATTTGAAATTTCGATTATTGAATTGATATGATCTTATTATGAGAATTATTAAAATTAAACGAGTATACAAAGTTTAATTTTTATTTCTAAGTTGTGTATCTATGGTTTTTAATGACGTTAAGCAGTATCAATTAAGTTGCTTACATGTTTGACTACTGATAAAAAAATAAAATATTTTTTTTACTGTACGAGAAAGAGCGAAGCGAGTTCTAACGTGGTGTGAATGAGCGTTATGATTCTGATAAGGTATGAGAAGTTCCGGGTTACCTTGTTCCTCTTTTGTTTTTCAAATCAGATCAAAGTTAATATTTGTTCTAGAAATTTTTAATACTGGCCACTGGGATTGAAATGTTGCTTAAAATATTTATATCATAGGCTCATAATTGTCACGATTCTCATAGAAATGTTTTTAACAATTCGTTTGAAACAAAAATTGTAGGTTTAGCCACACAGTTGGCTTAACCTATTATGTTATTAAAATTTTTATGTTATTATTTTTACCAGAAAAGAGGATGCGAATTTTGTTGAAAATTTATCACGTATACTATTAATTTATTATGATAACGAAATTTTAAGTTCTGGCATGTAAATCAATAATTACTTTTTTACGTCTCAAATCCCGCAAGTTGCTTTTTGTTTGTATTATATTCATTAGTTTTAGGGTTTTAACATTAATTCTTTTAAAATCTTTATTTGAACATATAACATCATATGTTTTAACTTTGACATTATGTCGCGCACGTTAACCTATTAGCTTAAAAATGTCCAGATTTCTATATATGCCAGAAAAATAAGTGTTTATATTTTTACTCATCATATTTTAAGTTTAAAAAATCGTGTTTATCTGGGACATCAATTGTAATAAAATATTCATTCCACTAAACAGGTGAAAGTGAATATACACTTGAAAATAAAAACCGAACCCCCAAATTATATCTAACTTTCTCTAAAGAGTGGCTTTAGTAGCAAAAAGGATGAGTTCAGGAACCTAGGAAATAAAAACTTGCACCGGCGAGTAATCTACAGGTGAAAGCTTGCAACTCCTCAAAATGTTTAACTACTCTTTAAAAAAATTTAGGTACTTGTTACACTTTTTAGGATTCAATGACACAATTCTTTCCCACTAAATACAATTAGAAGTAGTGTTTAATTTTTTATTGTGTCAAAAAAGTACACTTAAAAATGGGAAGTAATTTTAAGTGGATTTTTTGTAACCGGAGTCCATCTCCGGTTACAATTTTTAAGTTCTGTCGCTTAAATAATTATAATTATTTTTACTTTTCTCTTTCTTGAAGTAATTCCTTTTTTAATGAATGTAATTATTTAAAAATATTTTAATGTTACTTATAACTTCGTATTACATTACCAAGGTACGCAAAAGAGGAATTCTAAATATTGAAATAAATTATTTTCTAGAGAATTAAATTACTTTTAATCTGTGTTTAGGCTGTGTTTTGTGTTAAATTGTGAATTATAAGCGGCTTTTAATTTTTGAGTAATAACTTATGAGATCGGTGAATTGTGAAAATAGTTATTTTTTTTTGTAATTATATATAATTACTGCGTAAACTTTGATTGCTTTTTAATTTATTAAATGAGAATACGAGGATTGCTGTTATTAGTTGGAGCGAATTTTAATCTTGTGGTTTTATCTAGTTCTCTTGAGAATCATGCATTTTCTTTTATCTTATTGTGACTTAAATAATTATTTTAGGCGTTCTGAAAGGTAAGAATTGTCGCCTTTTGTTTAATAACTCAAATGAAATAAAATTAAGACAAATATTAAAATTATGTCAGTTAAAAAAATGATTTAAATTAATATTTATTAATTAAAATTAATTAATAAAGTATGAGATAAACAAAATATTAATACAACATGTTTTTTCGAAACTATTTAATGAAATTAAATATAAGGCATTTTTTTATTAAACATAAAATAAATGTATAACAAATGTTATTTTTAACACCCCTATCAACATTTAATTTAATTTCTTAATCTTCAGTCTTGAGTTATTATGAGATCGGAATGCAAAGGATAATATTTTAGAGGTTAATATAATAATACATTTGATGCTTAGAAAGGATAATTTGGTTATATAAACTCACCTGTCTTTGTAATTCATTCTTAAGAAGATAATTGGTTAATAATTTTAAACGATTGATGGATGATGATTTTAATTGGCTGTTCTTAAAATGTAAATCATTTCTTTATTGCATATTAACGTCTTGAAATTTAACTTAAAATAAAGTAAAAAGCATATAATTATAGCATTGAAGTACTTTTTTAAAAAAAATGATATGATAAAGAAATTGGTGAAAGTGGCTTAGTCAGTAATACAATTAAATGATGGTGAGTTTTTGTAGGTCCGTAACGACAAGGATTGTTTTTTATTTAAAGAAAATCTTGTTCAATTTGTATTCGAAGCGGAAAAAATAATACTTCTGAAAGCTCTAATCTAAAGGAAGAAGGTAGTAGTTGAATGTGGTATTATGTTTTGGCGTAGCTCAGTGTAGAGGGTTCTCTAACGCGTTGCCTCGCCTAGCGGATCTAACGGATATCTAACCTACTTTTAGTTTCAACTTATCTATATAGCAGTTTTTTGAGGATTTTCGTATTTATTTACCCAACTATGAGTCCTCATGACCCTTTTGATAAAAAAATAGTATGTAGTACTAATACGTGATCGAATTTATCCTGAAAACTAATGTTAGTTTATAGATAAAACTAGAAGGCGAGAGGCCGAAAATTCGCTTATTTTCGTCAAGCGAATTTTCGAATTTATTAATTAACAAATGTGATTTGTTTACATTATGTTATAATAGCCGCCTCCGTGGCCGAGGTCGTTAAGGCGTTAGTCTATACACTGACCTTTGACACCCACGGAGGTCTGGGGTTCGCATCCCAGGTTACGCTCTCAGTTTATAGAAGATTATTGTTTAGATAAATTATCGCCAACTTTAGAATTCACTTTGAGCGTAACAGTTGCTACTACCACCCGAGGTGGTACCCGCAGGGGTTATCCCTGATGAACCGCAAGGCTCTAAACGGGCATTATTATTATTATTATTATGTTATAATAAAATCGGAACTTATACACTGATAATTTAATTTAAGTTGTCAGACGTTTTTACCATACATGGTTAGTACATGTGTATATAATTTCAACGTGAACCTTTTTGATATTTTGAAAGATTGTTTTTAATTTTTAGCTGAGTCATAATTGTGTTCCACAGAAACGTCTAGGAACAACATCTTGTACACACACACACAATATATATATATATATATATATATTATATATATTATATATATATATATATATATATATATATATATATATATATATATATATATATATTACGTACCCCATAGAAGGCGATATTTTACGCACCTTTATAGGATGGCTTCTCCTATAAAGTTTTCTCCTGACCTGTTTAAGTCTTTGTTTTTGGCTCGTAAAATGATGTAATATGGTTGAATCAGTGGGTTTCCGGTCAGAATTATTTTGTCGACGTCACGCTTTTGTGTGAGGTTGACTTAAAGACGTTTTCTAGAGTATATTTTATTTAATTGAGTAAGAACGATATTTGTTTTTGCAAAAAACCTCAATAAACTAAATTGCTGTATTTTTGAGATAATTGCATGGCTAATTTTGTTTGGTAAAAAACAAAACTAAAAATCTCCCACTATTCATAAAGTAAATGTAGGTTATTTTATTCACCGAGTATTCTTGTGTGAATGTAAACCTAATCTACGTTGTCAATTATATAATTTGTTATTTTGGCAAGATAAAATGTAGGTTGCACGAAGAGTGACCGAATATTGTGTTTTTAGTCTATTCACAAAACAATTGAGAAAGATTTTTTTCTGCTGTCAATTGACAAGGCTACTGTTAAGCTTTGTCATTGTCGATGCAGTTTTCATTGTTGTCTTGAATGCAGCTCTGTTTAATAGTCTGACTGCAAACCTCATTTAGTTGTCTATTGTGCTTTGCATTTAATTCGATTTTCTGTATTCGCCTTGATTTATTTATTTAATCCTTATTTTGCAACTCACTCTAATGTAATGAAATAAAACTGTAATGATTTATATTTGACATAGCCAGCTTTCAATCTTATCAGACTGTCATCAGTGCTTAACTAACAAAGTAAGAAATATAATTTTTTGTTTTATATATTTTTGCTTTGTTGATTAGGCTATGATGATGATCTGTTAAGATAGAAAGCTAGCTATGTTAAATATACATTATTAGCGAAGAGACTCTGTTTTATTTGATTGAAACTCCACAACTTATTTTTCCTTACCATTCTAATGTTTTTATGGACAATTAACATATTATTTTATTTTGTTATGACTTGTTCTTTTATTGTTCTTAAAATTAATTTTAATATTTTTTAACTATTAAGTGAGATAATTTTTAGTGATGATTTATATTTGATTAATAACCAACTAAAGTTCGCGTATTATATATGAGACTCATATAATTAAAAATAATTTTTAAAGGTATTTTTTTTTATTATTCGCAGATACATTAACTAAGGTATCTACTGGAACCGGTATATTTTTGTAATTTTAATTTAGCAAATATCGAAAGTAAAAAAAGCACTTGTCAATATATTTTTTTATTATAATTCAACTTTTTTTTTATACCATCAAGTTTTTTTACAATAAAATAAACATGTTTTTGTACTACTTACAAACAACATTTTTTATGTGAATAAGTTTAAAAGCAAAGTTTACTACATTTATAGTAAATGTAGTGAATTGAAATATAAATTTATTTAGATTAAACTAAAAAGGTAAAAAATAATTAGGTAAATAATGCTTAAATATCAAGTTAATATAAAAAACAAAACTAGTTTAAACTAGCAACAAAAAACAGCTGAGCATATTTTAAATAAAAGTTATGCAAGTTTTTACTGTGGCACCTGGTTTTACACCTTGCACAAGGACAACCTTAATACAAACATTACTAACTATATACAAATATACTAAAATATTATGTAAACATAATTTACATAGCTGGCTGGCGTCATTGCGTGGGTTCAGCACAAGGTTTGTCGAAGGAAGTATCGTTTGTTGGGTTCCCTTAATTAGAAGTTGTGAAAGATTGATATATTCGTCATGTTAATATTGTTCTCATTTTAAGTATTTGTGTCATTGTTTTTTCCACCTGCATCCTTTAATTTAAATGTTAATAAAAAATTATACGAAACAAATCCTTGATTTAATATTAATATTTCAAGACGACACTTTAATCTAATTTTGTTTTGAATTGCGAAGTATTTTAATTTTACGAGTTATCAAGTTCATAGTTAATTGAAAATAGAGAAAAATAGTTACTTATTTTAAATGTTAATCATTGTTATGTTAATGTTATTATAAAGAAATATATTTTATTCAACAATTTAGATCCTACCGGTTTGTACACTTAGTAATCTTCAGTGCTTATTAAACTTCAATTTAAATAATCGGCAATTACATAGTCCTTAAATGTTAGTAACTACAGCAGTAATGACAATATGTCAGACTAGATTATATAGTCTAGTCTAGATAATATTTCATGAGAGCTTTCTTCGTCAAAGAGAGAATACTGAGAGTGCTTTCTCCAGAAAAATATAAAAAAATAATTTCTTGCTTATGCAAGATTTATTCGGTTGTTAAAAGTTTATTTTTTACACTTTATACCTTTTGAACTAAAAATTGTGTGTGCTACAAAATTACTACTTCGATTAGTAGAGCTAATGTAACAACAATATAACTAGTGTTGTATGTGTTTTATAATTAAAACAAAGCAGGAAAAACAAATTTACAAAATGAAATGACAACTATAATACTGAATAGAAATACAAGTTGCTCTTTGAGTCTTTGAGGAGTGGTTTTGTTGTCCATCCTGATATTATATTACCACACCTTATTAACCTAAAACCATCTTGTGTTTTTCTCTATGGTCATTCTTTTAGAGGTTTAACATTTCACGAGGTGCGGTTATCTAACGACCCTGACCAATTGAAAGTAACAAATCACACATTTTAAGCATTTAGTATTATGAAATATTTCTTCAGGCATTAAAAATTTTTGAAATCAATTATTTCAATCTAAGTCGATAAAATCAAAATCGGATTAGTAATTAAAAGATGAATTATAGGAAGCTTTTTTTAATACTTTAGGGAATGAAAGTTAATATTGGTGTCTAAATAACGTCTGTTATTTGATTTTTAGCAACAAAAATCGACAAGAAAATTAAAAAAGTTAAATTGACTTCCGTGATTAAATTTTGGTTTCAAGATTTGTTGTCTCGTAAAAAAAACTAACCAGTTTTAACGTGTAGGTTTAAAATATAATTTTTCGTTTAAGACACATTTTTTACTTTTTGAAAAATGCCCTATGGACACTCACGTCTTGACAAACAGCAATTTTCAAAATTTCTCTTGTGTCCATTTAAAAAAAAGATTTATTTTTTAAAAAATCACTTATTTACTCCAGACACGTTTACACAATTATATCTGACGTTTTTATTGTTTTCGTCTTTCAATACCTATTTCAAATGTTTTGATGTATTTCTTTTTTCACAAAAACGGGTTAAAAACAACCGTTTTTATAAACGCCAATGCATCAAAGATTAGTCGAATAAATAACTCAACAAAAAGTTGGTTCCTATTTTACTACGTAACTATTTTCTAAAATTAGCTGTTTCTTAAAATATTCAAATTTTGAAATTTAAATAATGGTATTAATCTATTGATTTATGTTACGGGATAATTTATGGAACTATCGTTATACATTTTTGAGATCAACATAAACTGTTAGTTTGTTTCACTATTACCTACTATTAATTTGTTTAAAAGGTACAAATCTTTTGTTATTTTAGAACACGGAAGTGTTTGATTTAGTTATGCTTTCACGATTTTGGTTTGTTTATTCAACCTATGTAGTGTACTACGCAGATTTTGTATATTACCCCTTCCCTCTTAATTCTTTTTATATATTTTTCTTCCTTTCATTTATTAAAATTTCGTTTTTCATTCTTTTAACATCGACCCTGAACTTCATCAAGGCTAACAAGCTTTTTAGAATTTAATTTTTAACATTTTGTGGTATTTCAGTAAAGTCTAAACAAAGATGTATACATTTTTAAATATATCTATTTACAATTTTTTAAATTAAACATATGATTTGATGTTTTTGTTTAGGCATTTTAGTCGACAATGATAGAAAGTAATATAATATTCTACGAATATTGTCTATTCCATTTGTCTTATTATTATGAAACATATAGTTTCATTATTTTTGTCAATATGACAAAACTTTTAAATTGAAGCAATGCCATACGTTCCTACTTTGATACATAGATCACAAATACGTACATCATAATTCGTCATCTACGAATTACGATTATTAGTTTCTTCATGGATGGCAGTGTTAACCTTACTATCGATTGAATTCTGAAAATGGCCATGAGACTATGGCTTTATAAGCCAGTGGGATAAAATTCTTTTCTTTAGCCATAAAACCCCAAATTTCACCCTCCCGTTTTTTAGTGCTTCCGTTTAGGCGTTTATGTAATATTAAGTTGTTGAAATAAATTGATTTTTCACTATATTTTTTTTTGTAGGACTACTTTATAATGTCTCTGCAAAAAGTTTTTATTGTACAATGAGCAATCTACTGAAGATATGAGATAGAATTGTGTTAAATATTTGGCTAAATGTACTAATCTGCAACGTTTTTTTAAATTTGCAAAAAGAGGCAAAAACTGCCCATCTATGTCACAAGATGTGTAGTTTTTGTGTTTAATGGCTTTGATCTGTGATTAAGAATTCTTTCTCATTATAAATTATTTTGCAAAGAAATTATTTTAATTTCCTAAACGACGATAAACTTTTTTCAATACTTCAAAAATTATTTTTCTTCTCTTTTCTACCTAAATTTTTTCTTCTTCCAAAAGCTTTTATTTTTTTTTTAATTGATTGGATACTATAATTACGCCTATTATTTTAATTTAGGAGTGGTAAGTTTATTTTGTACTTTATAGTTGTGTTGAACTATTGAATTCAGTAAAGTTATTTTCTGGGTGGATTAGAAACAATGAAAATAAACTCAGAGTTTACTTCCTGCCACTTACAGTTTCTAGAATTCAAGAGGGGAATTCTCGGAAAGGCAACTGTAATTTTCCTTTAACTTTTATACAATCGATTGTTGTTTTCGCGACACGTTTTTGTAAGTTAAATAAATTCTAGATGAAAATAATCTCATAATTATTAAAAAAAATATTTTTTCTTTAAATTCTATTCTTCTTCTTTAACTCAGAATTTTAAATCAATCTTCTACTGATTAAAATACATATAATGGAATGTTTGCTTCTTACATTCCAAAAAAATATTAATAATGTTCTAGTAAAAACTTGGAATATTTTTCTACGATATAAGTTAAGTACTCCGGTTTGTTCTTTTTGTTTTCTGGCCTCACAGTTTATTCAAACTCATGGTTTAATAAATGTCTTCCATTTTAACAATATAGCTGATTTCCCAGCTTAAGCATATTACTCGCATGGGTTGAAATGTAAAAATATTTGCTCTCAGGAATAAGTCTATTTTGTCACTTTTAGCTATTACATGTTTCCGCTTATAGATAAGATTTTTTGTGGTTACTTTTGATTTAATTAAATTAATTTAAAATTTAAATTTGTTATAAATGTTCACAATTTTTTAAATTACAACACATGACGCTTATATAGAATACAAGTTCCTTGTGGTTTATGATGCATTTTAAGTTAATTTGCCATATATAATGCAATAAAAGTTATACTCTATAATTTTTATTCAACTTAACACTTTTGAGTGAGTGTAAAAGTTTCACTGAAAAAAATAATATACTTAAACCATATGATTTTGTTTATACCTTCTAAGGCTAAACTTAGTAAGGCTAAAAGAATAAGTGCAAAAGAAAGAATAAGAGTTTTGTATCGTGCAGTAGAGTTTTAAAAGATTGCATATATAGTTTACAAATTAGTAGTATTATCGCGTTCTTAGCTATCCTTTATGTTGGGTTGCAATTGCAGCGCGTGTATCTTATTATTTCAGACCTTGAATTTAAGCTGAATCATATGTACTCTCTTTTTCTAATGTACATTAGTTTATCCTATTTTATCATAATATATAAAATTATAATATCATATATGACTGGTTATAGTTATTACCCTCCTAATAAAATGTTGAATAAAGTAATTTTTGTTAAATTTAAAAATAAAGTACTTTATTTTTATATTTTTAATACCTCTTATTATTAAGTTGTACTATTTTGTATTTCAATTTTCTGCTCTTACTTATTACATTATGCAAAATGCTTTTTTGCTAAAATTATTTTTATAGTTCTTCTTTTATTTATGTTGCGTTCTTTTTGTTAACAGATCACGTAAAAGAAGAACAAGCACAAGTCATGAGGATAAAGAAGATGTAATGGATGAGTGCACTGCTGCTATGGTTTTAATGCACCTTTCAGGCAGCCCTCATTCACCGTCAGGTAAATATTACTAAAAAAATTTTTTTTCTGAATCAATTTTGTAAAAAGCTCAAGTTATATTGAAAGAAAAGAAACCATTAGACTAAATAAATTTTTCTGACTCTCTTCATTTGACGCTAGTAATATTTTTCTGTATAGTTTCATTATCTACATGTGACGTGACACTATATTTATATAATCTCAAATAAGGCTTTAATAATTGTATCTACTTATTGCAACAATAGAAGGAATAATTATCTAGTAAAAAAATTATAATACATTCACATTATCTTTATATTTAATTCAAATTAAGTTTATAATTAAGTTTCTCGTTCCGAATATTATTTTTTTTATTAACAGACTTAAAATTGGTTAAATTTACTATAAATTTTTGTACTAGAACTTTAAATGTATTCGAATTCCTGCAAAATAGTAATACCTGATTTGTTTCTAGTTATTGGGTCCTGAAGGAAATTTAATAAACTATTTGAAGTTTTTTAAAAAAATATGTTTCTAGTTTCCAGAACTGTATAGTTTTGTTAATTGAGTGCGATTTCTATTACGCTATTTACATTTTTGATAAACATTCTGTAATGCTAAAACAGAATTCTAAGAATTAACCTGGGTTACTTAATAATTGAAAACTCCTTTTACGTTGTTTCTTAATTTAGGTGGCCATTGTTCTCATTTTACCTATGTTATTTTATATTTACGTTCACTATTAAATGTTTTTTACGCTGTGTATACTTTTCCAAATAAGTTTAAAACATCTAATTTTGTGTGCTGTTTATGTAATGTCAAAATAAATTTTATAATCGTTTAATGAATATGGTTGTTATACTGTCGTATAGAAATTACTAGGAACCTTGATTTGTTCAAAGCTACAGGTTCTGCCAATATATCGTTGGCTATATACTAGCTAGTCTCTTCTTTTAAAACGAATTCTAAAAGGGGGAATAAATTTCATGACGCAATGGACTAGTGACGTCACAGTCCAACCTCTGAACTACGACCCACGTTCTTTATATTTCGCATCGTCCCACGATTTCTATGATAGGCAACCTGATTTATTTAACCCACTTAAAAATAGAATATTTTAGGGATGGTACTTTTTTCTGGGAATGTAACCTTTAAGGTTGTAAGTTACGTAGGATGAAATAACATTTTTCTTTATTTAATAAAAATCTCTTCCTATAAGTTTAATACATTTTTCTCTCTTGTGCCTTTATCTTTTTGGCAAACAGTATCACGGGGGAAAATGATTACTCAGCATTACTTTTCCTACATTATTATAATCTAAAAGGAAATATTTTTTATAAATCTTTTACTTTCAATTTAATCAATCATTTTTTTAATTTAGAGACTCTTTTCGTATTTGACTATGTATGACAATTAGATTGTACGAAACAAAAATATAAATGCCTTTCTTAAGACATATATCGAAGATTGAAGCCCTAGATATCTCATATAAGATGAAACATTTCTTAAAAAAGATGTGATGTATATATTATAAACGTTAAATACTATGTTATAAACTTCTATATATTGAGGTGTATAGTACTCTATTACTGCTGATCTAAAAGATGTTGAAATTATATCTTAAATGGGTTTTAAAATACGCCTCTATATACATCTATTTAAGCGATGTTTTAAAATAAACGTTGAAACCTCGTATTATTTTCCTTACCTTGATTTATCTAATTTATTAAGGCCCCAAATCCTATTTTGAGTGAATTTATATTAAACAATTCGCTTATGAGGAAAAAAAGTATAAAGTTTTGCATATACAGATATTTTAATTGACCTACTACTTTAACAAAGTTATATTTCAAACATATTACGTTTGTATTTAATTCATTGAATGACGACTCATTTATTATACGTGTATAGTTACTTCTTCTGTATATGCGCAGTTTATTAACATTCAACTCCCTGTTCCTCTTCTGTTTATATGAGTTGATATATTCTTCTTGTCGTGTTTAAAATAATACCTACACTACATATTACGACAAAATAAAAATAAAACTACGTAAATGGCATTCTTAATTATTCTCATTCACTTAGGCATTCAAACACTTCTAAGTTTCTAAAACTGTGTCTTAATTATGCTCATTAGTATGCAGAAGCGTACCGAATTTCGTAAAATATTAACACTTTCAAATACGTTGTTTGATTTTCAACTATAAAATATAGTTATTATCATTAATATTAATTTTAAACGTATTTCTTATCAACAAATGCATTTTGATTGATAGGTTAATTATTGGCAAAATTTTTCAAGTCATGTTGGTATTGTTTGTTACGCGTCAAATATTTGAAGTACTCTTATAAATACGTGTATTAGTATTATATTATGTCTAATGTATTAAGGTCTTTCATAATGATCTAAATTTGTTTCTCACTTGTTGCCACTTGAACATTTTTTTTCGTACGGAGTTTTTTTAACAATATCAGGGAATAATGTATTCCTTTGTGCAATTTTGTAAAAATACCTTATTGTGATACTACTGTAAATATTACTAATAAAATAACTTTACTTTTATAAAACTTAATAAAGATTTTTATATTTTTTAATATGGTACTGGGTTACTTGAAATTTATTTCATACTTATTAGCCTTTTATTCGCTTCATTCATCCTCTGGTAGAAAAACGGTCACCCATTCATTATTGTTGCTTAACATAAGTAATCCAACAATAACCGTGAAACTTAATGTACACTTGTACCAAATTTCCACTCAACTGAGTTATTTTTTGATTTTAAAAATAATTTAAAACTTATTCAAACCTGGTATTCAACGTATATCTATTGCTCTTACATATGACTACACGCGTATATGATTTTACTTGATCCAAACGTTTCTCCAAGTTTTGTGAATTTTCGGAAAAATGTCTGTCATTTATGAGCAAGCCATAAAAAATCCGGAAAGCACAGCGATTCTTAATTTTTAAAAAAAAAAATCCAGAAATCACCTATAAAATGATTTTTAACCAAGTCAACTCTCTAGTATAAACAATTTTGGAGCTACTATGATAATTCACACAGACACAGGCAGACTACTTGGTAAAAACTACTGGAGCGTTCTTAAAAATACCTGTAATAGACAATGCAGTTAAAAATCGGGGTTTAAATTTTTTTTGTTAACAATATACTTTTCCCATAAACCTACAGTATTCATAAGGAAAAGTAACAGATGAATTAAAATATCCCATTAGGCGAATTCCAAAGGAAATTCGCTAAAATAAACATTTAAAGAATATAATATAAGCAATTATTAATATTACCCTATTTTAACACTTAGCGCAGTTTAAGATTCAATTAATTTATTCAAATTTAATAATTAATGAATAATAAATATATTATTAATAAGACTTAATTAATTAATATGAATTAATAAATAAATTTAAAATTTAATTAATTAATAAATAAGAATTAATTTAGAAATAAGAAATATATTTATTTAAATCATAACTTTGTATTTAAAATTTACATATTATTGTTCTCAGAAATTATAAATTACAAAGTATAGTTTTCTTTGTTATTTATTGTATAAAACGATGTTCTGATAATTTAAATATATTATAATTTATTTCTATCAGTACTTATACTTCATTAGTGTCAAAAATGTTGAGTAAGGTCATGCGTGTTTAAAATACAACCGGTAGTATTATTTAAACTAATGTATCATACTCATTGCTAGTATATTTCGAGTATACTATCTATAATATTCCTATTGAAAATATTTTTTAAAAAACAACCAAGGTTACCCAGATAAATCCATTGCCAAGGATGTTTGAGAACTCCTTCTCTTCGAATTGCCTCACCTCACTTTGGATTTTAAAACCGGCTTTTCGTGCAACTTGTAAATACAATTTGGCAACCTTATGACCGTTTATTCAATGATAAGGTCATACTTAATCACGATTTTTAAAATATATTTTTATCAGAATGTATTGGCTTATATTCTTTTTAAGTTGACACCTCCTTTAACTTCCCAAAATTTAAGTTCTGGATATTTAAATTTTAAAAGCCACAACCTTGTGCTCTGTTTTTTTTATTTTTGTCCTTCATATTTATTGATTTTTCTTATTAGTTAATTTATTCTTGCATATTATTTATTTTAATTATTTTTTTTTTTAATATTAGGTATTCTATTTTTAGATGTATTAAAAGGAAGTAGGAAGAATTTTAAGGTTAATATGTATAACTGTTATGCTGTATTACACATGTGGGATGTTTTTCTTTACAATTTAAAGATATATTTACTTTTTGCTCGCATTATCTAGTAAAACATTTGTAATGACATTTATACCATAAATGGCCAAATAATTATATAAATCTTAATAGGACACTATTAAGTTAAATGTATCTATTTGTATTGCTTTAAACTTCCTTGTTTCCCATTTAAAATTAACACTACGCTTCCGCCTTAATGCAGCTAAATATATTTACCAAGTACATACAGTCTGAAAAAACCCATTTATGATTTTTGGTAATCGAATATTTAATGAAAAAGCAAAAGTTTTAAAAACTTTAGTTTTCTTAATGTACAACATAATATTTATTTATCCTATTCCCACGCGAGCGTCTTTTAAATAAGGTCTCTTGTTCATTTCCTGGACACTTTTAATTTAATAATTGTTCTTTTCTTGTGATCCAACATTTCATTTTAGAATTTGGGACAATGTGTATGTTATATATGTGTTTATTCGTGTCATGAAAACTGCCGTAAACATTAACCGATTTTAATGAAACTTTGTATACATCTATAATGAAGAACTGTATAGTTTTTAGTTATATGGCGGCCAAAATGGCTGACCAATTTAAAAAAAAATAAACAAAAAAATTGTGTTGCATATCGCTTATAAAATTATCAAAGTAATTAGTATATTAGTATTAAACTATATTAGTAACCGATATTTTTAAAATGACGACCAAAAATGCAGTTAAATTTTTTTAGATTTTTACATGATTTCCTGATGCAAAGCATTACTAGTACAAAACACAAATACTTCTTTCAGTAAATCTCTGACTCAATATGTATTTGAAGCTTTAAATTTTTTTTTAATTATATCTGTTGTTACCCTTTAAATGTTTTATTATTTTAGCAACCCGTACCAAATAATTATTTTCTTTATTATATTTAATTATTATTTTAAATCATAGTAGTATATAGTATAATTATATTTTTTTATGAATAAAATATTTATTTTAATTAGTTTTACCTAAATACTGAATATTTTTTCTACATTTTTAATTGAATTTATGACGCAAATAAAACAATAGCAATAAAAACCAGAATATGTTTAAAAATTAATAATAAACCCTCATGACGAAATTCTAATTCAATTTTATGGTCGTAATTTTTTATAAACCTTTTCCTAATTTGTAACATTCAATTACACTAGATTATCTTGCCTGTAAAAGTAGGCTATCATAAAGTAGACTTCCGTTGAAGAAATATTATACTTCAGGTGCATGTATATTAAAAATGATTTTTTTATTACTTCAATTACTGTTGAACTCTCTTTAAATAACGGTTTTGTTTAAAAGGTCAAATGGGGTCGTTTTTGACCCCTTATACCTTGACCAAGTACCTATTTTGAAGTTGGGTTATTTTCTTTTTTCGAGTATCATTAAGGGGAAGAATTTTTCAAGCGATTATTACACTTCTTATAATCTTGAAGATTAGGGTTTTACTTGGAGAGGTAGTTGCCCCTGAAAATTGCCACAAGGTTATTTTTTGAAAATCACGCTATGTTGGATTAATGTTTGCTGAAATTCGTATTAGCTGTTTAATAGCGTATTGAGATAGAGGAGATAGCCGTTTGGCATGTTTTGTGAGTGTTGACTGTTACAGTCACCTGGCACTGAGTGTAACGTAACTAGTGCGTGTTTTATCATTTGTTGCAATTTAACTTTGTTGAAAATTACCTTGCATCATCAGAGATGACGTTAGAGGAACGTTATCTGACGCACGCAATTAATTGCATTTGAGCTTCTATTTGATTTAACATATTTTTAATGATGCATGTATTATTCATTTAGTGAACTCGTTAATATTGCTATATTTCATAACTAATTTTAATAATATTGCTGAAATAAAATAATAATTATAATAAGATTTTCTTCAATCATTTTATTTCTCTCAGTTGTCAAATTTTCTAACAATCAAAACAAAAATACATTAACATTTATAGCAGAACGTTAATAATTATATTTATACAAACAATGTGCAGAAAGCATTGAGATATATATTAGAGAGGGCATAGCATATCTCAATACATTAAGGGACCTGAAACATCTTTTTGAGGGCTCTTAGGGGCTCTGTGTAACCTTCAAAAGTAAGTTAAGGTTATTATAAATCAATTGTTTTCGGCTTCCCGTACATTGTTTGTGTTTTGATTTGTATTTAAACGATCTACTATGTAAGTTACTGTATTTTTGTTCTGTTTATTTATTTATTTTGAAAACCGAATACAGTGAGATTACTTTTATGATGTTTCAAAATTCAATCAATATGGCCTCTAGTAGTATATCTCTATGGCGGGAATCCGGAAACAATTAATTTATTATAACCTTATCTCGCTATTGGAGTAGGTTTCAATGAGGTTACATAGAGCCCCTGGAAGTCCCAAAATTATCTTTCAGGCGTTTAACGTATTAAGAGGCTATGCCCCCTCTAGTATATATCTCTATGGAATAGGTTAATTTAAAAAAAGCAAATTATTGAATTACTGACGTTTAGATCCGCCAGGTCATAAAGATTTATTTTTTTACTGAAATTATTATTTTATTTGCGATTTAAAAGGAATTACTAAGAATCTAATAGAACATAGTCTAGGTTTTTTTCAATGGTAGTAATTATCTTAATTAGTCATTTATTTTTTTTAAATTGCTACATTTATATTTATATATATTTAAAAGGCAGTGTGTTATTTATATCCTCCAACTCGAGTAGTGACTAGTCAAGCTGAAAAATATTTAGCCTATTATTAGATTATAAAGATACAAAATTATATCTTATGAGAAGATCATATAAATAAATGTTTTATATTAATCTATAGTTAATTATACTGACTGTCATGTGTCAGATGAAATACTATGCCATCAGCTGATATGCGTGAGTATTTTTATTACATTGAGATTCAAAGAGTTTTTATAGTTTTTAGAAGCTCTTGAGTTGTGTATATGAGAAGAGTTAACTAAAATGAAACCCCAAGGTCATATGGAGGCCTTGGCACGGAATTGACAAACGGGAGTTTCGCCTAGGGGTGGAGAAATAAATAACTCACTGCCAAAACGGCGTTATCACCTTGCTGAAATCTTCCTTAGGCGCAATAGACAACTGTACCAAATTATTTAGTTTGTTTTTAAATTATTATTATTAAGTTGGCTGCACTGACTGGTGATAAGGGCTGTTATAATAAGGCCTACATTTTCTTAACAATGCCGTAATATATAAGACATTTAACAAAAAGTTAATTCATTTAAATTTATTCAATATTTAAGGCAAAATTTAATACGCTTAAGTTAAATTATATGTTCTTAGAGTATTTTCAAAAGAAAATTTAAAGAAGGAAAAAATTACATTGAATATCATTTTCCGTAGATCAAAATTAATTTTATAAAAAATCTCATGTTCATAATTTTTTTTGTGGCGGGAATTCGGAAACCTCCCCATGATGTTCTTTCAGGTTACCTTAGTCCAGCTGTCTATTTTTTATTAAAATAGTTCCAAATTTGAATAAATCTTGATAGGAAGTTATTAGTAGTTGCAATATTTGCCTGTTATTAAATGATTTTAAAAATGGTAGTCATTAAAAAAAAATCTAAAATGTATTAAAAGAATTGTGTTTCTGATTTTGGATTTGTATGGTTATGTTATTTGTCTAATAAGGTAATCTGACAATCGTGTGGTTGGTATTTGTATGGTTTTAATTCCTTATACTGAAAGCAAGTTATTGTACACTATTTAAGGACTGAAGTCACTTGTTGTATATTTGTGCTTTAGGCTCGTTTATGGCTTACTACTTTAAAAGGTGTGTCTAGCTGGTTTTGTGGTTTTAGTCACACCCTGTTGTCCTGAAACTTCGTCCTAATACCAAATAAATTTTAAATTGGGGTTACGAAATTGCCAATTCATATGAAAAAAGTCATGTTAAAAAATCAAATTAATTTTTTTTTATTCTTTGTTATAATTAATGTTTTTTTTTCATTCTCATTTATGATTTATTTATTCACATCGTAAAGAAAATTTAAATAAAAAATATCACTTTATTGCCAAATATTTGAATTCGATCTCCATGTTGATCTTTACTAATGTAATAGATTAACAAATAAAAAATTTAAATACGTTTTTTAAGTCTTAAATATTTTTATGGCAACATATTCTAAGAATAATGTTTTTTCAATATTTAAAAAACCAATACACACACACACACACACACACACAACACACACACACACACACACACACACACACACATATATATATATATATATATATATATATATATATATATATATATATATATATATATATTAATTTTTAAAAACCATCAATGAAATGAATTAATTAAAAATAATTATAAATCATTATTAATTAATTGTGCTTACACATTTATTTATTATTTTACGCATAATAATTTAAATTTTAGAAAATGTCCCTGTATTAAATCCTTTCTAAATAAATATTTTTTATGTTAACCTTTCTTAATAAACCATGTTAACAATAAATGGGCGCAGTTGTCATATTTGACATTTTTGCACAAACCTTTTTATTAATCTATTAAGAAATTGGATATATTTCGAAACGCCTCTTCACCAATTCAGCATAAATTTAATATAGGTTGTTGTTACGCAATTCTTTCTCCGTTGAAAGTTATTTAGAATCATAAAAGTTATGAAATTTATTGTAACAATATCAAGGCTTTTAAACTAATCAAGGTTTCTCTTTTCTTTTTTGACCAGTAACCTTTAATCAAGGTAGTTTATTTAAACAATACATAATATTTATTTTTATATATTATTTTATTATGATAAATATTTTAAAATCCATATCTTCCTTGTTTTGAAATTTTATGTATTTTGGTTTAAAATTTAACCCCTTTAAAAAAGTTATATCATAATTTATCATTATACTGAGTGTAGCAATGCTTGGAGTGAAGATATCGTTTCTTTCTCATGGGCATCTGCACTCTGCCTTGTCGAATTTGTGTTGAGATGCTTTAAGAAACTTTTATGTCTATGCATAAAAACGTTCGAGAAATGTAAAAAGCTCTCGTTTCATTAAAAAATCTTGTTTTTTTTTAAACCTTTAGTTGAGAAATGAGAATTTCTAAAGTTTAAATTAACAGATGATATAATTAAAGATGAAACCAAGGCGATTGAATTAAATGTAAAACACATCACTTTTTTCTTCTTAATATTTTTCCTTTGAAGATTCTTTTTGCAATTATTCTACTGCAAGATTTTACTTTCAGTGAATGTCATTACATTATATGTGCAAGTCATTTTAATTACTGTTGATTTTTTTATTCTTCTTGGATGTGTGTTAATGTAATAGAACTAATTCTTGTTTTCTTTTATTTTAAACTTTAATTAGTATTGTATATAAAATAGGCAACGGAGTATGTAGGTTTAAGTGCTGTAGGCGTGTTGGGCTTGTTATATACTAACTAGGTGGTATTGCAAATATATAGAAGGACCTTGATAATGCAAGGTATGTTACCTTGTCAATGCTTTTATGTACCCTTGTCCTTTAAAATAACATCCGTCACATGACTTAAATATAAAAAGTGATTTATTGTTTCGACGTATTTCCTTCTTACGTCAACTTGTTTGAACTCTACCTCAATAGTAATTTGATTTTGCAACTGTTCATGTATTCAATGGAGTCACAAGGCATATTTTCACTAGTACCGGTTTCAAAATTATAACATCATTAATCCTTGTAGTCTTTTTACTTGAAAAATATATGATGTTTATTAATAAAGTGTATCTATGACTGTTAAATAAACAACACCTATGGCTAGTAATGAATGAATTTAACTAGGGTTTTCGAGTGTACAAATACTTTGTATTAAAATTTTTATCTTGTGATGTCTGATTTGTAAAATAGTATTATTTCACGTATTGATGTAATTTTAATCATGTTCCCCTTATTGATTCAGAAAAATATGAGCCTTTTTTTCTGTTTGATGTTTGTAAACCTCCCACCTCATTGTATGAGGTACTTGAGTAAACAAAAGGTAGATCAATATTATGTAGGATAGCTACGGTTAGGGGTTAAACTCAGGGTTTTAAACGCATATTTTTCGGCAAACATAATAATTTACAAAATTGCTAATAGTTTACAATCTTTGCAATTTTGCCCTCTTTTAAATCTAAAAAAATCGAATGTTCCCTTATGTAATCATTATACCTTGAAACTATTTGTACTCAAATGTCTCATTTATAGCGCTGACCATCTCTTTGATTCTTCATAGTTTACATCTATGAAGTATAAATTTTTTACACACTAAAAGTAAAACAAACAAGATCTTTCAAATATTTTGCCTTGTCTGTCTGAAATAGTTTAAAGAGTTATTATAAGTTTATTTATAACATGCAGCAGATGTATTTTATTATACGCTATCAAAACGTAATTCAATTTAAGTTCAGCTTTTTTTAAAAAACTTTTATTATAAGCCATAATTTACTCTTTAAAAAGTCATGTTATAAATAAAACAGGCAATTTATATCAAACTTATTATTCAATAATATTTGTGTTTAAATATAACTATTTGTTTTTCGGTATTTTCTTATTAATAATTTAAAACATTCAAAATGGCTTGTAATAAGTTATACAGTTCTTTTAAAAACAAACTTCTATTTTAAAGGTGGGTCAATCATATACTGCATGAATGTGCCAGAATATTTTTGGCAATATCTTTGGCACACGACTCACGCCTGCATTTGCATATTTCGAGAACAATACCTACCCAGTTTTGAAAGCAGATCGTGTTCGATATAACTTTCGTTGCGCGTGACTTTAAAAAGCATTTACCATTGTCAGAACTCATAAAACTGTATATTTATTTTATCTTTTCATGGAGTATATTCATCGTGGAACGTGGTGCTTCTCAGGCCTAAATTTGCCCTTTCTTGCTTTATATGTCTGTTTACATTAATAAATCATTTTGATACATGTTTGTAAATATAATATTTTATAAAAATTTCATTTGTAATAAAATACAGTATCTCTGTACATTTCAGATAATGGAATGATACAAGGTTATTCACGTTGGGATAAAGCAGTGGTAGTAACGTGAAGTAGGAACAGCGAGATAAATGAAATTGGAAAAGAAATGTCCTCAATGTGACTTTGGTTATGAGTTTCACGTTGAAGTCTTAGTTGTCATCGATTTCCCAGTTTCAAACTCTTGGCCTCTAGAAGGGGAATTATGATCAAGATTGTTTTAGAGATAGATTCTAGTGATAAATGATGTTTGTGAAGACCAAAACAAAGAACGGCTTTGAATCAGTGGAAACAATTCTTAAAATAAAGTAAAATAGAAACAAATGAATTTCATTTTAGTATGATTTTATGAAACTAAGCACTGCAAAAAAATTAAAGATTGTGTTAAATTGAAATTGAGGTCATATTGCACCTGCTATGACTTAAAAATGTTTATGCCGTCTGCAATGCTGGATTTACAATAGTCTTCATTTTTTAATTCCCTTTTTCACCTGTACTGAAGATTTTCAGAATTTACTATAAGTAAAGTATTATAATATGGATGATGTATAAAGAATATGGAGGTACATATTTTTTTAAGGACATATCCTAATTTCAATTTCATGACTAAGATAATTCAAGAATTTACTACCTTGCTGTATACAGGTCTTATGCCTTTATCTCGGACTCGCGTCAGAAGGAAAATATTGCTTCCAGCTTTTAGCAATGGTTTAATCATGTTGCTAACACCACATCATTCGGCTGCATCAGCGTTGCTATTGCTTCTAGTAATGCAATGCTAACCAAATCGTGTTCTTACCCATCTTTATCATCTAATTAAAGCTGATTAAAACTGTAAGCTTGTAATCCGCATGAAGTTTGATTTACAAAATAAACGTTTGCAATAGTTCACCTAAATCCAACATTGTAAAACTAATGCAAACTTTTGTTTTTTAAACCAATCTTTTATTGTGATATTTACTTAAAATTGTATATTATTTGTAATAAGTAGATTTTAGAAAATAAAACAGACTTGTAAAGCTATTTGTGGTATCAAACAAGTATAATAGCACAGATACAGATCTATAATAGTAGAATAGTCGAAAATGCAATGAAAATAGGAAAATATGTGTGGTTATATATTTATAATGAAATATACTTAAGGGGCATTACTGGGTCTGATACACTATAAATTTGACAAAACAAAAACTCTTACACAAATAAAACCTTGTTTTCAAACTTGAGTATTAATTATGTTGAGTTGGTTTTTATTAAGCTTTGTTTAGGGGAAAATGGAATTCCCTCTCGCCTCTTTATGAGCGTCACGAGTAGTATTATAAAATGATAGATGTTTTCAATAAAATTCTGAATAAATGGCCTAAATGAATTATAGTCAACGTTCCATCTCTTCTCATTTCATATATATTTATTTATTATTAATATATTTATTTATTAAGTATAATAAAAGTATATACTTAATTTTTAATTGTTTATAAATAATTTTTGTACGTAATTCTCAGATTATTTGACACTTAAAAATCATTTTCCATCCTACATTGTTTGGAGGTTAAGAAGTGTTAATTAAAAAAATGCATTATACAATTTTGCAAATTACGAAACAATATCTGTAGACTATAGCTGTTACTTAGGTGTGGTGCCGCAATTACTGTAATTTAAGTTGCGTTGAATTGTTATTGTTTTAAATTGAAATTATGATTAAACATTGTAGTTAATAATTAGTTTGATTTTAGCGTTCTCCTTTGTTTTAATTTTGATTTTTTGTTTGTTTTCTCAGGATGGTTGGAACCTCCTGTTTCGCCGAGTGATTCATGGAGGTCAGGTACTCCATCACCTCCTCTATCAGATAATCCTGCTGGAAGCTGGCTATCAGCTTCAGACGAAGGAATTGTTATGGATGATGACTTTGATGATATACCTAAGAAGAAGAAAGCCGTGAGTACATTTTTATTTTTATAATTATTAGAAGCAGTAAATTTTTTTCTTTTTCCTTGGTAATGTTAATTGTTATTTGCCACACAGGCATATTGCGTACCTTCTCATGTATATTATTTAGGAGAGTTATAAATCTCCTGCACCAATTAAATTGCTTTATTACTGTCCGATTTCTCTTTGAAATCATCTCATAAAAAGCTTAATTGGTTTCTAATTTTTTTTTACAGTTTGCCAATAATACTTTTATAGTTACTTTTATTTATAAGTAATGTAATATCATATAATTTGATTACTGAATTTAATAACTTCTATTTTAAATTCTGTATCGTCATTTTTATGTAAATGTTATTTTAAAATTGCGTTCTATTGGTAATCTTTTGTTTTTATTAGAGCAACAGCAACAATTTAACAAAGTCTTCATAGCTTATTTTGAATTTGTTCATTATTATAAATAAAATAATTGATTTTTATAGTTATCATTGTAGATTTAGTTAGATTTTGTACACTGTGGTTTTAGTTAACTTGTTAACCATTCACGTGTATCTGAAAATATTTTTTCGCACGTGGCAAGGCTACGTATAATTTTTATCTTTTTTTTAACATCACAAGAAAAAAATACTCTTCACTAACAGACATGCATATTATCTTTAGATATAAAAGTTATCAATGTCTAAAATATTTTGATGTTATAAAATATATTGTTATTATATTTTGTGTGACGTTTAAAAAAAGATTATACAAAGGATCATTTTCCTTTATGATTACCTTCTACAGGATTGTGTCAAACCTATTTAAAATAATTTCAAGTGAGACTTTTTTTTGTATGTTTATTGCCAAAGAAGGGTGTTATAAAATCATCATAGAATTGATAACATTTTTAATATAAAAAAGTTTTATTGTGACCTCTTTTTTTTATAATTTTTATATTTAGGAGAAACAGGTCCAAAGAAATATAGAGAAATACTATAATATAAAATAAGTTTTTTTTTTTATTATTAAACTATTTAAAACTAATACTAAAAAAATATAAAAACATTTTTACTAACGGTAAATTTAGAAAGAATTAAGTGTATTAACAAATACAATAAATATAAGAAATTATGAAGGAATGACTGTGAAATATATAAAATGCAATTTTCTTTAATAATTTCAAGGTTATTATACCGGTATAAGGACGTGTTGAAATCACTATTACTTTTAGTAAATACTATATTGTAACTATAACAGTATAGTTTTATAAAATTAATAATACATATACTATCCTTAACATATGTATCCTTTTAACAGGTTAATAACTAAGCAGTTAATAATGCACTTGCAAAATTACTAATTATGTATTTATGCCTTTTGGTCGCTAATTACCGTTATAGGAGTTTTAAAATACCAGTTAATAGGGTTTAATAGGGCTAACTAACAATTATTTATATATCTCGTTTTCTAACTTGAATCATTATGTTTTTATAAGTTATAATTTAAATTATCAAAAATATTGAATTTATCCACTCCCCTCATTTATTTATAAAGCTTTAATTAATTACTATCAATTTACTGTTTGGTAATTAATTACGTAAGATAATAAACTTACCTTTATTTTCCAGAAGTATAAAAAGTCAAGAGTTCACTCTTAACTTTTATAGAATTTATTTAATTATTAATTTTTAATAATTATTTTTAACTAATATCATAATTTATATAATTTTAAAAGCAAGTAATAATTGTTTGGTGCAATTTAAATTTATTTACTGCCTTGAACATTTTAAGATTTTTTTTTATTATATTTGTTTTTATTTATTTAACGATAGTTTAGGGTTATTTAATATCATTTTTATTTGACTTAATTGTTATTATTTGCTTTAAAAAAATATAATTTTAACATTAGTTTCATCCGCAATAATTTTATTAATATAGCTATAGTTTTGAAAAAAAATGTTAAATTAACTTAAATGCCCATATAAACTTTATGGGCAAATTAAGTTAACATTAAACCGTGCATGTAATGAGTTAAAAGAATTTTACATTACTTTATCTAGAAAAGCTTTATAGAAAAATAAAAATTTTGATTACTTGAAAAATATAAAATATTATAAAAAAAATTATTAAACACTGTGTTATGTAGGCCGCTTCGCTCCTATGATTTTTTGCTGTAAGAGCTAACAATGCGGATGTTATTATAAGGCTGAAGAAAATTATTGTTTTATTATTTCAATAAGATGTAAAGAAGAACTAAGATAAATCATATTTTTTAATAAAGGTTATGAAAGTTAATTGGTATATTGCTTGTTTTAATAAAATTAGAATGTCATTACAATGATAATAATGCATAAATGTATTATGACAGAGTGTTACAAACATCTTTGTGCATTCATTTAAGTTTTCTTTTTGTTTTTTTCTTCCTTTACAACTCTTTAGTAATACATGAAATATTAAAAAGTTTTAAAAGATAATTTATTTTTACATACTCGTAATAAATTTAAAATTTAAATCTTTTAGAAAACAAAATGTACTTAGTATTTAATATATTCTCTGTTAACTGCAGTTCTAACAGTTTTTCGCTGTTAACTTTTAAACTACACTTCAAATTTAGAAAGTTATTTGTAATTTTCCAACTGAAAATTATAACTTACTAATTAGAACAAAAAAATCTAGGTAATTAGCTATAAATATTGATAAATTGTTTTCAAAAACGAATCAGCTTAATGCATTATTACTTCAGTGTATGTACTATTTGTAATTTTTGTATCAAATTGAATGTTATTTTTATTATTGTGTGTCATATAATATTTTTATGTCCTTGTTTTTAGATAGTTTTCCTTTTTGTTTTTATTACTGTTTAAAATACACCACTTAAGTGTAATAATGATTAAAGTTGAATTGCAGATGACACTTAAAAGAAGCTTTTTATATGTTCTCTCCTTCTCTTCACTATTATATTATAATTTTAAGATAATTTTGCTATCATTATGTTCTACTTCTTAGAGCTTTTATAAAATATGTATGTAAGCGATCTATAATTTTCATTCTGGAGGTTGAGAGAGAAAAAAAAACTTGTTTTTGTATGTATTGCTGTCCCGATTTCGAGGGCTGGTGAATCCGTTAATCGAAACTAGTCATTATAATACTTGGGGTTTTGCTGCAATATCCTCCAGGCTATGCTCACTTGTTTCTTAAATAGCTTATCTTTTATGTAAAAAGATTATTATAGTTTTACATAGTGTACTTTTATATGCTGCATGTCTTTACCATTTTTATTAACATTTATTTTAATGGTCAGATTTAATGTATTGAGAGAACTATCTATCGGAGTTTTTCGTTAGTTCATTGACTTCGTCTTTTTTTTATCTTTGTTGTATTTTTTAGCTATTTTCCCCTAAATTATGATTGTAGTTCTACTTCTATTTAAAAATGGTTTATAACCAAATTAATGCAAATTAAATTAAATGTATGATGTACGATGTACACGGATTAGCTATTTGTAGGTAATTCGTTATTCATAGGATTTACTATGCAACTTATATGGTTAAATAAAACTAACATAATGAACATATTCTACGAGGTGTATATGTTAGTATTACTACTATTAAAGCTAAAAAATAATATTAGTAAGCTAGTAAACAGTATAGTAGTATATAATTAGTAGAAAACCAGCTTTCTATTACTTAACTCTAATTGGATTTGATTTTTTATGCATCTCAATTTAACTGTTTTATGTAATACGTTATATCTTCATGCATTTCTTTAACATTTATTATCACTCTTGTGTTATCAGTGACGTGCTAATTTTTCAGCTGGTTTTATGAAAATTACGTGATATGTTCATAAATAGATTGTCTAGCACGTTTTATTAATTTTATCTCTTTATTTTATATTTTTTTACATTTTCTTCCTTAAGTTTAAAGAAACTCAAAAAGCGTTACATTGTTAATTGTAATATTAAATATAAATATTTTAAATAAAACATAGTTATTTGTTCTAAAACAATCAACTGAAATTCTATTTTTTACACTTTTATATGAAACGGTTAAAATATTAAAATCCTTTAAAAAAATCTCTTTTTCACATAAATTAAACTTAATCTTATGAAATGAAAACACCTCTCAAATATTTTTTGGAACAAATTTCTGGAATCGTGCCTTTATATAAAAATATATAGAAATAGATTTTTTTTTCTAAATGATTATTGTAACCAATAAATTCTACGAGTGTTATTAAAAATGAAATAAATTGGTAAAGAAACTAAATCTTTTTTTGAAAGATGACCTAGATAGGTTTTGTGCGGCTCGAGTTTTTACAAATTGTATTTTATAGATTTCACTTCTCATTTTTGCTATTATGTGATCTAGAAATAATGAAAAAATGTATTTTGAATTATTTTCGTAATAAATCCATTCTTATAGAATGACTCAACTGAGAGCTTGACTGGTGTTACACTGTTGGTGACGTTCTTTTGATAGCTGTGACCAGTTGAGGTCTGAAGGTCTTTTTTTATTTTGCTAGTTCTCTTACTGACACTAAAAATCTTTTATAACAATAGATAAACTCAAAATAAACCGCGAAGTGAAAGCGTTTTTCTTTTGATACTTTTTTTGTTCTGAGATTTTTATCAAAGGAAAAGGTCGCCTTACTTTATGTTTTTCTTTCGTATAATCCAGTTACTTATTTCCCTCTAATAAATCTTTGTCATATGTCATTTATGGTCTTTTATAGAATAAGAAAAAATGATGTTTCGTAACCTTTTTGATAACTGTTGCTAAAGGAAGTTTTTTCTTATAAAAGCGAAAATAAATTACAAAGCGCATAATTTGTTGTTATTTACTGAAACTATTACAACCTCCCCAATTTTATCCATTTAGTGCTACATTATTGCTTAATTTCCCAAATACTGTAAGAAATGTTATTCCAATATTTCAATTTGTTTATTCCATTTTTATTTTATGTACATAAAGTAAATTACTTGATTTTTTAAGATTTTATCTATATTGTGTATATTATAATCAACTAATATGTATATGTATCTATTATATCAATTTTTGATTGTTAATCGATGTCGATCCTGATATTTTTGTGATGCTTTTGCTTCTTCGTCAATTTTGAAGTAAAAATCGTTGTAGTTAAGTTTATCACCAATTGTTTTATTTTAGCAGTTTTTGTACAATTGCCACTTTTACACATCTATTGCAAAATGTTGTTATTTTCTGTTATCTTTTCTCGTGAATTACAACTATATTCCTCTATTGTTTCATTTATCTCTCTTATAATCTATACTTTATTCAAGTATTTGAACCTCTTGATGAAATTAAAAGTTTGCTATTGTGCTTTAATGATCAATATATCAATATGTATATTCGTATGAAAATGTCATTGTTTTACAAAAATTAATTTTTTAATATTAATTGTGACATGTTACATTCTTTAAGTTTATAGATTCAGAACAATATAATCTGAGTATAAATATTTTTTAAAAAGTTCAAGGTTTCTTCCAAAATATAATACACCCTGTATCTTATTGGCCTGAATATAATTTAGAAATTCGAAGGACTGCACTACCTTTTTTAGGTCTTACCTTACACGTTTATTTGCTACGTTGTGCTTTACGTTTATATATATATTATATATATATATATATATATATATATATATATATTATATATATATATTTATTGTGTGTTTATGTATTTCAGTGTTAAATTATACATATTGACTCTAATTAGTATTAATATTTACGAAATTCATTGCTTGCTTAACATAAAAATGATATTTATGAACTGCAGAAACTTTAACAGAAATAACAAACAAAACTGGAATGGACCCAAAAATTTAAAGTGCCAACAATTTTTTTAATCCTCAAGGACTCACTAATTCTAACATTTTGATAACACTTTTATTTTTTGTAAATTTGATCTAAATATTTTTATTGTTTGTACTGAAGAAGAGAATTTGGCACCTGTTCTGCCTAAGTTCCTGTCACGTTCCAGTAGTAGACATGCAATAGCCACGCTATTGATTTGAAATAAAAAACAAAACAGGAAATAAGAAGAATTAAATATAAACCTGTGTTTGTTAAGGTTATAATTTTTTCCAATTTAAATGATACGTTGTGGACCTTAAAATATTAAACTAATTATTATTATTGTTAAGGAAAAAGTCAAATAATTTCTGGCAACATGTATTAAAAATATATGTTAAAACATATGTGGAATTAACATCGTTGTACTTAACATATGGACAGAGGTCGTTGACAGAGTAATTTCAGCCATCAGTCACAGCCATTGACCTCTAAATTTTAATTCGCATTTATTAATTTCTTTAACTGTAATAAGTGGATTGTTTGTTGTTTATACATTTTTGCTTCAAAGTTTCCAATTGTTTTTTGTGTCGCAAAAATTTATTTATCAACTCGATTTCTATTTTCTTTTAAAAAACTTTACTATGGGTGATCCGTTTATTTTTTGCTTTATATTGGTATAAACATTTATATTACTTGATTATTTTTAATGCAAATTTTTTCTTTTGATTGCTTTGTAAATTATCTTTTTTTCTTAACGATAATCTTTTTATACTTTTTTTTTTTTTTTTTAAACAAGTTCTTTATTGGCAAAAGTATACAATATTTATTTTGTGTTAACCGGAGCCATATTTTATTTATTGGTTTGGGGTGATTTGTGCCTCTTTATTTTTATTTTATTTATTAATTTTGGTATTAAATTTGGTTATTTTTTGGGGTGTGAGGGGGTTTGTTTGGGTTAAGGATAATTTCCAATTTTTGGGTTTGGGTTTTTTATTACTTAAATTATAATTTCTTTATTTTTTGCAATCTCAAATAAAAAATATTTAATATAACTTTTTTAAAATCTTATCGGTGAAAGAAGTTTTATTAAATAGTTGTTGATAAAAATAAATATAGATAACTTATAAATGATTTATATTATTATCTGATTGATTTCTTAATGTTCAGCTTCTATATACATAATTTTCACATTATTTTTTTTCAAAGGTTCGCTTTTTTCTAGAGCTTCGAGCTACTGGGTTTTGTTGTAGACACGAGGTGGCTATAAGGTTTTTTATTGTAGGAATAAATAAAAAAATATTGAATAGTTTGAATAACATGGCAGAGTAGAATAATAATTATGAAAGGGAAAAAAATCAAGTTAGCATAACAAATAATTGTTATAAACAAGATTTTTTTAAACTATTTTCAATATTAAAACTTTTGTATTAAAAATTATTTCAAATTAAAAAATTAAATGAAATGATTGATTTTGCTTTTTACTAAAAAGGCAAACTGTCTCATAAGCCTTATTACTTTTCAATGAAAATTCTAAAAAAACTTTTTTAATTCTTTTCGTGGACAATTTTATTTAAGTAATGAAATCAATTTTATGTATAAATAATTCTCTATTCTAATGCTGCCGTTATTATTATTTGATTTTCAAAAATAGTAATTTATCAGTGATTACACATTAATTTATAGGAAAATATTATACTAAAGTTAGTTTAACGTTATTATGAAAGAAATAATAAATGAAAATTGCGTGTTAATAAATCGTTAATGCGTAACTATTTTTCATTGTTTTTTGAGAAATCGAAAATGGTTTTTGTTTTAGATAAAATGAAAATAACACTTTAATTTACTTGATATAATTTTTTATTTCTTTTAGTCATAGAAAATGTGGGCTGACTGCCAATGGTACGCGTGGTTTTGTTTATTAAACAACTTCATAGTCAGTTTCGAACATATTTTTTTGAGAGTGGAATATATGAGAAATAATTTTTCAACGTTGTATTTTCTACCAAATGACGTCAGTTAGTGTTTATGCTTCTTAATTTGAGCTAATTTTTTTATAATTATTAAAATACCAAAAATAATCAAAAAAATAATAAGCATACGGAAGACGTGTGCTTAGACATCCCTAAGTAAATCGCTCATAAATCTTATTAACTTAATTGCTTTGTTATAGATTGACGTATGTAGTTCATCATTAATATATTTTTAACAATAAACATAACCTAACCTTTACTTTTTAAAAATTCTTCTTATAACCTACTCGGTATGTTGATGTTGTGAACTATACAAGCGCTAACACACTCCACCCAACCGGTCTATCATTTAAAAACAGCTTCAATACGATGTAATAGCGTAATATAAAGAACGTGTTATTGTGCGATGAGTTCAGATGTAGTAGGCATCTTTCCATAAGTGGGTCTTTTAAAATGATAGTAGATTTTTAAGTTAAAAGCAGATCTTAGTTTTTTAGAACGTTTGTTGAAAAATATTGCAGTTAAATTGAAATATAGCATGAGTGTGATTAAAGATGTCGTAAGACTAATTACAAACGTTTTAAAGTTATCATAAGATAATATTAATGGAGGATTATCAGTTTTTTATCTTGATTTTGATTTAACATTATGTCGATAAATAGGAATTTAAATCTATAAGACGATTGTCAATTAATACGTTTTTTAAAAGCATAAGGATGCATTTTTCCAAAGTAGTACATTAGAGTTATTTATACCTCTTATTTGATATTAATCCATTTTCATTATATACTCTTTAGTAGCTGTTAGTGTACTTTTTTATATTTCCTTTGATTGATGACAATGTTACTTGGCGAAAATTTGATACAATGTTAGCTTTCTGTATTATTCTGTTTTACATTACAAATCTCAGCATTTTCAACATAATTGCTCATTTGTTTATTGACTGATTTATTTTCGTCTTATAAAGCTTCTATAGCAGTATAACAAAAAATCAGGTTATCCTCAGTGTATAAGTCATTTTAATCTAGGTTGATACATTTTTATTGACCTGAAAACTATTTGTTTTTTTCTTGTTTTATCTTGTTTAAATGCGTATGCCCTCGTTTGTATGGTCATATCGTCGATGATTGTGTAATCACGCAGGTGTATTGACTGTGACTTAGTCATTGGAAATAATGGTGATAAAAAAAACCATTTGCATTGTAATTATCTTATTTTATTTGTCAGTCAAGGGCCTTGTTTATAATAAAATATGTTTTCAAATTATTTATAGTTATTTTTATTAATGTCTTAATTAAGTTTAATAACTGACTTCTTATAAAATTTATCTTTACTGTTCTTAAAAAGGATTACAAAAATACACTATTAAAAAATATAAATATTTTTATCAGATATTTTAATAAAAAATTTTTTTTATTATATTATTAAAAAAATAATTTCTCATTACAGTAAAAATAAGTTGATTTTCTTTCGAGCAATTTATTTTCAACCTAATTTGGCAGTTGTAAAAGGATTTCTTGAAATTTAATGTTAAGCTGTTAAAAATCAAATTTATCATAGACAAAATAGTTTTTTCTTAGCTGAGGAAAATTAATCATGAAAAATGTGAGGATCTCAGTTTTGGTTCTATTCTACCTTATTAGTAGCTTTATTGACCAAGGTTGTACTAATGACTCCTAATGGCTTTAATCTTTCATATTTAATAACTCCTGCCTACATCCTATATTACAGTCATGACCTATCCTAATCTTAAGGATTATTTTTTCTTTTTTTGTCATTTCTTAGTTTCTAGATTAATCAGTGTTGCTAATTATTATTTTCATTTAATACGTGCTTTAGTATTAAACAATATAAGTGACGTATTTAAACAATTTTAGTTTTAGATCTAGGCACGTCCCGTAGTAATTGTCCTTGAGAAGTTTCATTTTTTTATCACGTGACTGTTTATTAAACTTCTTCCGTCTCCCTCTATTTTTAATTCTTATTGGTACTTTTATTTAATTTTTCGTGACCTTTCAAGTTATATGGTCTACGTTTGTTTATTTTACCACAATTTTTTGCTGAAATCAAGGATGATTTTAAATAATAATTCCCCCTCCCCTTAAAACGTAGTTTTGAGTGTATTTATATTTTTTTAATTATTAAAAAAAACTAGATTATTCGAATAAATTACTTATTTGCTATTTTATAAATGAAAAAAAAATTTAAAGCAAACAATCTGAAAAAAACACCTGTTACAATAAAATTATTAAACCCCTACGGTAGTAATTTTTTTAATATACTTGTACATATTCAAACATTTTGTACTCTCCTAAATAAACAAATTAGGCTAATTATTTGTTTATATTTCCAACAATGTATGAAACAATATTATTATTTTTCATTATTTAATGAATTATACGTGATAATTTACTGATTTTGATATCAATTTAAAAAAATTATATTAGTTAAATCTGCGGCTTTTTGTTTATGTATCTGTTTATCACTAATAATTTATTGAAAACACTCTTTAATTAATGTTTAGTGTTTTGTTTGTATCTTTCACCTTATCACTTCATTCCTCATTCACCTTTTCATATTTAAATCGATAAAACAATGTTCACAATTTTCGGAGATTCAATGTCAACTAAGAAGTCATTAAAAAGGATTCTCTATGCTGAAGTTAAAATGATTGAGTTTAGAGAGGAATATGTGTGATGACCTAATATTGATAGTTTTCTTTGTAAGCGTTTGGCTAAATGTGGCTACTCTCAATCGTTTCAATAATTGTTGTTTATAGGGTGTTGAAAATCTTTCAGTTAGGGAAAGGAAAGTTATAAAAATGGTGGATAATAAATTAAGAAAACGGATAAGGGAGAAAAAATAAAGGGAACCCCCTAATTCAATTAATTTGATTTATTATATCGTTAAAAGTATGATATTGATGAATCAATATTATATTCCTTAATTAAATTGATATATTTTTAGGCTAAAACTAGGTCTAAGTGCACTTTATGTTGTATAATACTATAATAAGCTGACTTATACAACCTACAAAAGTTTTTCAACTCCATTTCCTAAGTGCTCAGTTATAAAATGTTTTATTTAACGTACTGGGCATAGGTACAATATAATTGTACGGTAATAAAACCGTTTAATTGTAGTGCAGAAAGGTTAGGTAAGATAAATATGAGCATAAAATAAAAATTGACTTCAGGTCAAATTTTATTTGCTTTTTGTGAAACATCCTTCATCAAAACTATACTAACGTTGATTAATTTAATATTTCAGTATATTCTGTATTAATTTATATTTTTAGTTTGTGTTATTTTAGCAAATTTATTTTTTAATTTATCTGTAGTATATTGTATTCGTTTATAAAGCTTGCCTTTAGATTTGATGTAAACTCTTACTTGACTCCATTCTTTATTTTTATCATGTGTAAATATAATTCTAGAAATCTAATAAACAGACAAGCTGTGTAGAGTATATATACTTTTAACAAGGCTTCCTGACAATGCCTTATCATTTCAATGCGTTTTAATTTAAAAGGAACCGACATTAAAGTCTTAAAATATGACTGAATTTCTATATTATACCGTCATATGAACTTAAAACATTACAGATGTCATCTGTTTAAAAAACCTGTGAATCATAATGTGAGCACTAAGAGGGTTTCTAATACAAAAAATAAAAGAAATAGTGGGATATAGGGGAGAATTGTACTCAGGGTAAAGATCTATAATAAGGACATACAAATTTTTAGACTTCACATTTTAAGGGTTTTTAAATTATATAAGGGTATACTTTTTAAAGACGTGAACTTTAAACACAATCTTTTAAAAACCCGAGGTGAATTAAATAACCTTTTTCTTTAAACCCATTTTGAAACCTTTAAGGGGTTACGGTCCCTAAGTAGTAAAAAAGAATCCTGTGGGGCGTAGACTCACAAAAACTCCTTGATGATGTTTTTAAGATGTGCTAGGAGAAAAATATTTCTAGTTTAGAATAATTTTCTAACCTTCAGGCCACAGCTTTTATTGTAGTAGATAATATATAATTACACCTTTGCCACTATTATACATTTGTAATTCTTGTTTTTCGTTACCAGAACTAATTTTAAAACGATTTAAATTTTGATATCTTAATTCGTGATTTAATAATTAAGATTTAACCATTTCACATTTGATAACGATTGGATAAAAATATGCTTAGATTGGTTTATACTTTTTAGCACGCTAAGTGAATATTATATATTAAATATTATATATTAAAATAAATATTATAATATACTATTATATAAATTATTATGTTAAATATGCTAATATAATGTTATGCTATATAACGAATTTAAGGAAAATGATGGAACGTATATGTTGGTTTAATGTATAGTAAAAAGTATATCCTTACTTATTTTTTTATGGCCTTCACCGCATTTAGGGAGCAATCCTGGATTTTATTGGCGTTAATTGTTTACCATAAGTATTTTATTTAAACCCCAAATTAAATTAAACCAATAACCACGAGACATGTTGATACTGTTCTATTCCTGTAAAAGAGTTTAAATTACATTTGCAAACCACAATTATTTTATTACTTGCGTTTCTTAATATTTTTTTATCCAATTAACCTGGTTTCTTTTAGTTTTGTTTAATAATTAAAAAGAAACCAAATAGTTTATTTCTTTAATTATTATAAAAAGTGTTAAATATCTAAATTAAGAATTGTATTTAAATTTATCACTGGCCCAACAAATCTCTAATGACTTGCTAAATGTGATATAAGATTCAAACAAGTTCATTAACCGTTTTTCTTATTATATTAATGGTTTATTAATTACTTTGGTTATCTGTTTTTGTCCAAGCTTTTATAGGGTTTTAAACTATTTATCAGGTAGTTTTTGTTTCCTGCTAAAAAAAATAATTTTTACCTTCAATTCCTACCTTTTTAAAATTGTTTAACCTGCCACCAATTAAAAAAAATTACATCTTCAGAATGATTTTTTTAAATTTTCTTTTTCAAATTACTCATTACTATTATTCCAGATATAAGTAGAGCTTCAAAAATTTATTACTCAATTTATTATAAATTAATTAGTTACGAAAATTAAATCATAAAGATTTAACTGTTACTAAAAATATATTTTGGCGTATAACCCAAAACTTTAGAATTTTGTGCCAAAAATTATGTTTATTAATAGAAAACATTTTAATGACAAAAATAGAGATTTATTTGTTTTGAATAAATAAAGAGAAAAATAAAACGCTCTTAAACAATGAACAGATTACTTTATTAATACACAGTAATAATTAATTAAAAATTATTTCAATTTTTATGTATATACATTTTATATAAATTAATCTATAAAACTGATAATTAAATCTATTCATTTAAAGCGCTTAAGTATTCAAATAAATTAAAGAAAATAAACTGATATTTTTGTGATAATTTTTTTCATTTTAGATATTTATGCTATTTAAATATTATTTTGAAGTTATTTATTTGCTATATTAATCTTAAATAATTAACTCAAATTTTTTCTTTATACTGCTTTATTCCCGTTTAAGTTTTTTCATTCACTTTTATAATAATGTTTATTTATTACAATTTTTTCGAAGCATGGGTATTTAATTCATGTATAGCCTTTTCTATAATGATAATAATATAAATATAAATAAAACCGACTTGAGTAGCTGTCCCAATTTTCAATATAAAATTGTTTTTAAGATTAATGAATTGTTTTTATTTTCAAATCTGTTTTTATAATTATTTTTAAAACTTTTCTTAAAAGCTAAATATTTAAAAATATTATGTGATAATGATCGAATTTTTTAGTGTAATAATTATAATAATTTCTAGTAACTATTAGTTTTTTCAGCACTAATAATTATATTTATTATTTCAAAATATTTTAAGAGTACTATGATTATAGCTATCAAAATTATCTGGTTTAATTGCTCTTTATATAATTATTCTATAGTTTAATATGTTACATTAAATGTGTTCATATTAATCTTTGTAATCTTTTTAAATTGAATTTTATTAGAGGAAAAATATATATTTATAAATATTAATTATGTTAGTACATTTTTCTATATTTTATAGAGGTAGAAATTATTTTACTGCTACAATTATATCTTTTAACGAGTTAAAATAAATGTTTTTTTAATTCATGCTTCCATTGCAGATGTGTGAACTATGGATATTAATGAACTTAATTTTGACTTTTAACATTGAATCTAGTTTATAATTAGTTATGACTATTGTTGAAGAAGGTCCATATGGAAATGAATAGATTGACAGCTAAGTTGCCATGTTTGACAGTCAACCTTGCTGCCGACCTGTTAGCTTTTCATAAATTTAAAATAAATTTAATTTTTTGTTAGAGCTCAATAAAATATCAAAATTCATTTCTACACCATTCTTTTCCAAATTTAGATCAGTTTGTATTCGTAACATTTTAATTTGTCATAGTTCAATTTATATTCAGCCTTAGTCCGTCATTTTTAACAACCATTCTTGTAGGAAAAAATGGCCTTAAGTGATATTAAATAAAACAATCAATTCTTATTATGTGCATTACGGATGTTAATGTAAAATCATAATGTATTGTTTTTAAATTTAATCTATAGTGTTATCATTCATACGAAAAATATCTATTATACAATTGATAAAGATAAAAAATATTTTAAATTAATGTCATTAGACTCGAACATAAAACATATTTAACTAAATATGTAGGTCATGTTACAAAACACGGAAATTATACATTTTTATGTAAAGAAATGCTCGTTGTCGATGCTTCTCCCTTGGTATAAAGTAGAACAGATCATATCGTCATAGCTGATTTATGTTAAATAGTTATCCTGACTACGTATTTGTGGATAATTTGTATTTATTTTTAAACCCATATTTATATACGTCGTTTGTTGTTATATTTATGTCATCAAAAATGAATATACGTCATTTATTTTTCAACATTTTTTTAATTTTGTTTGGATTAATGTAATAATTAAAATCTAACGTTTTTAATAACCTATAATTTTTCTAATCATTATTTGAAATATGTATATAGAGTTATTTGAACGAATTCAGCACTTGACTATGTTGGTAGTTAATACGCTATAATTGCTATTTAAATATTTAAGATATTGTTATTTATTGAAACAGCTGATATTTTATGAACGTTTAAGAGTTTTTTTTCGAGATAAAGCAGCGTCCTTGAATGTTATGTGTGAAGAGAACTCAAGGCGAATGAAATAAAAAAACTCATGTCGGTAAACAATGTATGAGAACATAGATATTATTTTACTTTAAGCAATTTTTGTGTTTCAAAAATTAAACTTTTGCCATATTATAATGTTTAAAATGTTTTCTGTTTCGTTTTGAACTAGTTTTTTTTTATTAATTTTTTCTTTAAAAGAATAATAATACTTCTTTAATAGATATTTTATTCTTACAAATGATAGTAATGAGTGACATATTTATTATTAACTTTAGTTAAGATTTTGGTTTATTTGAATTGTTAACAGTTTTATAAACAATAATTAGATAATATAATTAATTAGCTAAGATAATAAATCATTACCTGTTACCTTTTATATAATTATTTTATGATAATTTTCATATAGGAACAATTATTTATGCAATTTTTATATTAAATTATTATTTTATACATTGAAATATCATTGTAAAAATAAGGTTTATTAATTTAAAAATCGCATAAAAGAAACAGCTATATTTTTTAATAAAAATAGTGCTTATTTATTAAATTTTATCGTATTAAACAAAATATTTGACAGTATGTTAATTTTTTCTATTATTGAACAGTATTATAAACTGTTCACAATACTGTAAAAACAGTATGTAAGAAAAATGGCAACGGGGTGAATTTAAGTTTTTAAAAACTTTTTCCCCCTCGTTGTATTATTTAATTGAACGCAATATGGACATTAACTTATATATTGTGTTTTTATATTAAATAATAATATAAAGTAATTAAATTTGTTAGAACCTAAAAAAGCAGCCTAGAACTAAAAAAGCAGAATTAAATTGTTAATGACGTTTATTAATGTTAAATTATTGTTTAACATGAATCTTTCTTTATTTTTCCTGTAGCATTTAATTCTTATAATATTTTTGTTTTTACAAAAGCATGCTCTAGTTATATTTCTAGTCGTTTTTCTTTCTATTTAAAGTTAAACTAATAAATTCTGATGTATGTAAATTCGTGCATTTAAAAAAGTAATAAAATATAACTATATAATGATATCTGTCAATTAATTTATGACTTTATTAGAAACAAGTTTCTATTTAAGTAATAAGATAAAAACTTAATCTTTTAACTCCATCTTCATTTAGAATTGTTTTTATGATAATTTTTTTTAAACTTTTTTGTTAATTTTTATTCTTAATGTATTCAAAAATTAATCGTAAAAGTTGAAGTTTATGCCTATATATTTTCTTTTTTTTGTAAAAGTTTTTTCAACTCATTCTTTTGTTATTTTTACAAAAAATGTGTGAAATTTCATTTTGAGTCAGAAAAAAAGAATTATAACTTTTTTCATGGTTCTTAAAATTAGGACACTGATATTTTAGTTGTGATGCAATTTTTTACCTTTTTAAGGCTATTGTAATAACACTAAGATTAAAATGAAAGAATACAACAATAATATTTACACTGTCATGAGAATGCTTTTATGTTGTTTTTATATATTTTTGTCCAGATAAAATCATAATGGTTGAAGGAATAAGACAAAAAGCAAAGTACTGTTACAGCGTAATGTTCTCGTTATAATTATTACCTTAAAACTATTGTTGCCTTTCGAGTATATTAAAGTTGACTTATTTAGTTTTGAAGAAACGTATTCGAGACTGATTTGCATCTTTAAGTACCGTATGGTGTATTTCTTTTTGAATTATTATTAATTAGGTAAAGGCTCATTTACCTTTTATTTTTGGTAATTTTCTTGTTGGGTTTGCTGTTGTATTTTCATTATCTTGATGTACAATGTTGTATTTGTGGGTTTGACCTTTTCTAATGTTTAGTTTACCTCTATATTGCTTTTTGTATTTGGAATCAATTCCAGCTGATAAATAGTATTTGTTCGTGTTGTGATTAAAGTAGATTGCAATGAGTTTGCTGGATGTAGAAAAGAAATGCAGAGGTGTTTATTTTGTAGGGATATAGGGGAGACGAAGGTCGATGAAACTTTATATACACTGCGGGAGGAACTTGTGTTGACAGGTGATCAGCTGTAGGGAAACCTTTGTAAGGTTATTGTGCCTATCACATGCGGAACATGCGCCCTTCATTCTTCTTATGTATAAAAGAGTGCATTCTTTTACATTTTCACATAATTGTTTGTAAGAGAGAGTCAGAAAAATAACCTATTTCATATTAAGAGGGGGAAACTTTTTTTATCCTGAGAAGTTAAGGTTTCTGGAGGGCATCGTACTCTCAAGGTCGTTTGCACAGGCTGCAGGGAATCCATCCAAGTCCACAAACCCCAACCAATAGGGTATGAAATCCTTTCATCCTTTGCTTTGGTCCTTGGGCTTTATGGATACCACAAACATAGACACAACTTTACATCATGGAATCTGTATTTTTTCTTAAAAAATATTATTTATAACAAACAAATTGATCAATTTTACGTTTGTTACAATTTTACCTTGCACTACTTTTAATTATTTACTTCATGATTCATTAACGAATTGATTGACCCATGAGAATGGTTTTTATATTTCATTTCATCTATATCTATAAAAATTGTATGTTTATTAATTTTGTAATGAGGAATTTCATATTCCTTGCAAAAAAGGTCATCTGAAAAAAGTATTTATTTATTATCAAAGTTTCCCAATTTCTATGTTGCTTTAATTTTTCACTTGCTATTACTCTGTTAAATTTTCTTTGACATAAAGTTACAGTTGTTTTGTTGTTGCTTTAACAGCAGTTGTAATTCAGGTACTTTGATCTTGTTCCTTCGTACCCTTTACCTTGTTACGTAACTAAATTCATGTTTATATTGTGAAACATCTAAGTATAAGTTACGCTCTCCCTCTTAAGTTCTTAAGTCATTAACTTAGGGTTGAAAGTTGAAACATTAAAGTAAAGGATTACTTGCTAAGAGTATGAAAATGAAGTCTTACAATTTCTTTATGCTATTACCCCTTAGAAGGGTTAAGTTATTGCCTATGTTCTACTAAATAGTTTTTCTTCATTTACCCTTACTTGTAAATCTACTGTACATTATGAAAAGTAGTTTTTTACACTGACTGGACTTATTCTTAAATTGAATTTTAACACTGATCGATATTAAAATCATAATGCTAAAGTTACGTGTGATCTTTTAACTTTCTTTAATGCTTGGTTAAATGTGCATTTTTGGTTGTATGTACTTATTGTTATTAATGTAAAAAACCAGTTACGGAATACCTTGAAACTTTTAATTTTTGATGCAAAAATTTTCATTTTCTTTAATTTTCTTAAATTTCCTTTAATTTGTTAATAATAATGATAATTTATTAATTTCATGACAAAAATTTCTTTAGGATAAGATTAAAATTTTATATCTTTTAAATTTTTTCTTTATTCTTTTAATTTAAACCATTAAACGAAAATTGCAAATGTGTACTGTCATTGCACTACTTTAGTGGTATATAAAGCAATTAACCTTAGTTTTTATTTACAAAAATCAAGGAAGTGAATTTAGCCTTTTTATTTAGTTTATGTAAGACTTTAAAACGTTTAATATCTTTAAGGCTAGTAAAACTCTTTTAAAGCTTGACTGAATGTCCTAAGCTTTTCCTTCCGGACTTTCTCGCATTAAGTTGTCGTCAAAGTTTAAGGATCTTTGACCTCCTTTAAAGCTGCATGTGTGTAATTACCAAGCAAATAGAAAAGTGTGTCTTGTATTTATATTTTAAAGTCATGAATTAATTAGTAGTTTTGTATGCTAATTTGCTTTTGTATTTTTACTAAATAAGTAGCCATTGTAGTTTTTTAATGTCAAGCTTTTATAGGATGAGGGTTGAGTAATTTGTTTACTATTGACTTAATGTACGTATGTAATTGTAGACATGGTTATTTTGCATATCATTTTGTAGTCATTTAAACTCAAGTTTCTGGCAGCAGTTACCTTCACGTAATGTACAGTCTTATGACTTAATAACTACTCAATTTAGTGTTATATATTGCTAATCCTTGCTAATATAATTTTTATTTTCTATCCAAGAGTAAAAATCCTTTACACTTCTGTATAATTCGTGGTTTAAGAGGGTATACTAATCCTTCACAACTTTGTAGTACTGACTTAGTATCTTAAAAATGTCTTACCTTTTTATTTTTATACACATAAGAAAAATTTAAGTTAGTTTTTTTACATAATTTTAGGTTTATGTTATTAGGGTTATTTAAATTGTATTTTTTTAAATATAGTTCATCTAATAAACTAAAAATATAGTAAAATGTAATAATGGTTAAGAATAAAAAGTAACATTATGAACTAATATTAATAAATTATATTTTCTATATTTATAAATTATATAAAGTTAATTTCATATCAGAATTTGAAAATTTGAGTTAAAATTACTCCGTATTTACGAGAAATATATTTTTATAAATAATGTTGACGTAGTTCAAAAAGAAAACTAATTGAGAGTTTAGGTAAGGTACGCGTGGCAATGGCAGACTATTTGGCATCATTACACTGTGATAAACCTGGCAATGAGTTTCAATACATTTAACCTTGAATTTATTTTTTCAACACGAGAGTCAAATTTGAACTCTACAGTTGACGTGATGTGACGCTAAATTATTTAGTTACGAAACATAATGATAGGTATCGTGCTAGAAAGTTTAAATAAAGCAAGAAAAAAGTAATAATATGAAACCGTAGGGTATTGACTTGGTTCAACAACCTGAGACACTAAATTATTAAATGATTGTTTCAACGCAATATGCTTTTTGAAACTTCTTTCATAATTTGTATCTCTATCTCTTGTTATACCATTACTTTTTTAATCTCGAATTTTATTTATTTAATAAATTTTAATGGACGACTTTTATTGCTTTTGAAAATAGTTATTGGTAATTTGGAAAACGATTATGCGAAAAATATGGTTACTTTATTAAAGGTACGTAAGAAATATATGATTCTTGTTTTGTTATTATGTCGCGTGGATTTGTTTTTAAATAGTTAATATATTATATCGCGTATATGTTTTTGAACAGTTAATAGTTAAGGAATAAATTGAATAAGAGCAGATAATTTTAGTTATTCTTTATAAAAGATGTCGGTTTAGTGGATCAAATTAAGTTGTTATAAATGATAAAAAAAAGTTTTTTCGGATGTTATATAATCTATTTTAAATTAACCTTCTGAGAAGGAGTTATTTCTTGCTAGTTTTCTCCTAATTTTCTTACTAGATAATATGGCGCCTTTAGGCAAATCTAATTCTGTTCCTACCGAAACCTCTTATTTTTTTTTAAAATGAATATTCTTCTGTTAAAAGTTAACGTATAAAATGATCTAAATTATAACCTACTTTTAATAAAAATGGAAATTTTCTTAACAATAATTTCGTGACTAAATTCAATCTATCATTTACATTTTGTTGTTATTGCCACCTTGCATTTTTGCATATTAAATTTAATTTTTAAAATATTAAAAAACCTTTAGTTCTTTTAGCAAAAATGTTTTAATTTTTTAATTATAGCCCTATTTTAAGATGTATGCTTGTGCTCTCCATAACGTCTTTGTATGTAATAATTTCTTTATTACATTAAGTTTTATACTGTCAATTTTGTAACGTACTTTACTTTACTTTACGTTACTTTACTGTAAATCTTGTTGTACTTTTTTGCATTGCTGTTAAGTTATATAAAGTATGTTTTGTGTCATTGAACTTAGTCGGAAAATCTTTGGTCATAGAAAATCTTACATTTTTCAGTGTCGTTATTTTCTTTTTGGATAACTATTTTTTAAATGTCAAATATTAATTTTTAAGTAACGTTTATATAAACTTTATTAAGTGAAGATTCAATCTGCTTTAGTTTACGTTTAAAACATTGTAAAATGTAACAGTTATTCTGCCCGGATTGACCGCTTCGACATCAAGGCGGAATGCGCTTCATGCATCCGCGGCCTCAAACAGTGATTCCTCTCAAACTGTGTTCCAGCTCTCCCTGTTGGACGATTAAATTCATCTTCATAAAGTTGAATAATTATAACAATTGTAGAAGTTTGTTGTGAAAATGTAAATAATTTACTTGCAATTTATTCGAAAGATTGATTCATAAATTCAATAGGTCTGTATATTATAAATGATTTATACCTACAATTTTTTCTTTCTATTCTTGGTATAAAAAGATTGTAAGAGCAATAATTTCTTTTTCGTATTTCTCATAACTTGTTAGAGGGGTATTACGGTTTGAAGTATTGTCGATAGTAGTATAATATTTCAGCCTGTTGCCTTATTGTAGTTTTTATGTGGGGAAATATAGGCTGGCGTGTTGAAGCCTATATATTCCAGGTGTTTCTTCTCCCTACCTCCTTTGACTAAACATACCTTTTTATATAATATTGAATCTACCTAAAAATTAGAGGGAGGGTAAAAAGGCTGTCACGCTAACCGAGTATACATCATAAAATTTACCTTTTATGTTTATACCTGAAAGGGAAGAACTTATAATTTATGTATAGGTCAAAAAAGCAAAAAGAGTCAAATCTATTTTATATCTATCAAGTTTGACGTTCCTCCATTGTGAATTCGATCAAACAGATCATAAATTTTTAACTTTTTATTCTATTTGGAAGTCACTTTTTATTTTATGCAGCGGCTTCTCAATAATCCCTTTCCCTTATTTGTTTATGTAAAATGTTTCGTCAAACTACAAGTAAATAGTTAACAAACTTTGGAGTAATTTGTTCTTCTTTGGAACAGCAATTATTAATGTTTATTATTTTTAAGTTAAAATAATTGCAGTTTTATGTTATCACTCTTCAAACCTCAATTCCTTTTATGTTTATGTTGAATTGAAAAAAATCCATCTTCCTCATTTTAAAGATATGCCCAGACTTAATACAACTGTAACAGTATCGCATGGTTTTCTTGAAATGTTTTGTGCGTATATATTTGTTTAGTAAAATTTTGTTATTTGTAAATGTTTATAAGCAACATTTTTTTCAACTGAAGCGAAATATTTTTTGGATTGATTAATTGTTACTTATTATTTGATTTCGTACTAATTGTAATTGTAATTGTACGATTAAATTTAAAAGTTAGTTTAAAATAATTTTTAAACTAACTTTTAAATTAATTCGTGGCGTGATATTTTTTTTAATATGCATTAAGAATAAAAGTTTTGTTAAGGTTTAAATAATATTTTATTTTAGAAAGCGTGCGCTAGAAGGTAGTAAATATAAGATTGAAGTAATTAGTCTTAAAAGAAACTTAGAAACGAACAATCTAGTTCAGTAAATTAAGTTTCTGACTAATTTACAGTACAGTTTTTAAAAAACTGTTTTAAAACTTAAATCACATCTTCTTTCTTTTTATCAAATATTTTCCTAGATAACAAATAAACCTATATAAAACGTTTATTTTCTCCTGATAATATGAGTCATTGGCCTCTCACAATATTTCTATCGAAGTTTGAAAAAAATAATTTTCTAAGCTAGTGCTGTGACCCTACGGAATGAGCATCAGTTTTTTGCTCAGTTCTTAAGCAAAAGGTCGGTGACACCGAGGGCTCGTAGCCGTAGCTTCCTGGCTATGAAATTCCCTCCTTCCGTGCATTTTACCGGCAGCACTATCATTACCTTCCCCAATCATCTAGGATAACAAAAGAATTAAACTCGACGCTAATGTATTATAGTAGGGAGTATTTTTATTTTGTTTTCGTGTTTTATAATGGATATAAGTTTTAGATCACGAGATAGTATAATATACCGGATAGACTTGTAGAACAAAGGCCTCTTCCCCCCTCCTCACAGCTAAATTCTTTTATATTCAATTTGATACATAATATTTACAGATTATTATTTACTTTGTTTACTTTTATAACCAACAATCCTCCTTATTCAAATTACTAGAACAATAACAAAATAAAAACAATCGTAAGTCTACTATTTTCAAAAAGTCATTATACAATATTTAATTTGGAATAGGCAAGCCCATACGATAATTATGACGTAAGCAAATCATTTTCAAAGTCAATGACATTAAATCAAAGTATGTTCCTGAAAACGCGGAGAAATCCACGAAATGATTCGTTAAGGATCCATATTCCAATTAGAGCTTAATCTGTGGGGGATCCGGAATAGAGATACCGTGGACTTAGCCCGAGTTGAATCTTGCAGCATCCCTCATTTATCTTTACCTAGACCCTTAGCTTATTTGACACCCGTTCATATACCCGCTCCTAACCATTAGTTCTTTTCTTATTATCGTTAATTTTCTTTATTATACTATTTAACTTGTTTAACGCCTTCTCTATAAAGCTTTTAAGTTTGTTTAGTTGTGATAATAGTAATTAAATACATGATTTTGATCCTATAATTGGCCTCTCTAATAAAATAATAAATTGACTTTAAGTCTATAATTATAACTTAAAATTAATGCTTTTATAATAACTTTTTATAAATGATAACAGCAATAACAGTCTTCTCAGTTTGACAAAAAGTTAAAACAATAGAAAACGGGCAGTTAGACGTTCTGACGAGAATACTAATGTTTATTAAAGGTATGTTATTATGAATAACTGATTTCATTGGTAACTTAAAAGTCTTGTCGGTTTAGTTACTTTGTTTATAAAGAAGTCAAATAAACATTCAATGGAACATTGAATGTATTCCTTACTGTAAACAATTTTTGGTTTTTTCATTTCACATTATGTTTATCAAAAATCACTTCAATATCTGGAATCTCTAAAATAAACTTCGAGGTTTATATAATTTTTTAATAATATTCGAGGATTAAGGTTGTACGGATTCTTCGTATCTTTGATCTTAACAAATTTATACTACTTAATTTTTTAAATATCAAGCAATAGTAATTAAAAACTGTTAAGTGAGATCTTGCACGTTGGTTAGATATAACAATAACATCTGCCCTTCTTAATTCCCTTCCTTTTAATAATGTATCTGCAGGTTGGAGCGAAAAAGAACCATTTAAACTTTTAAAGTACGTTTTAAAGGTTTAAAGAACGAGGTAGCGTTTCTTTTTCTAATTGCTTAAAATACTTAATATAAGTTAAGTAACTTATTAAGTAACATTGTGCAGATAAAAAAGTTATTTTGTACTTCTTGCTTGTGTGGATAAATCAAACCATAATTATGATGCTCTCAGTGAAGTGACTATTGTTGTATGCATATTTGGAAGTGGAAAAAAGCTGAACCAAAAAAAACAGCCTTATTTATCAGTTTATGATAGGTAATCTTTTAATTAAGCATTAAAACGATGATGAATTTCTACTGTCTTCGCTAAGGTATTTTAATTATTATCTGCGTGTTTGTGTATTCGGGAATGCCAATGGAATGTTGTCGTTCTCTATGAGTTTATTAGAGGCTATTGTGAAAGGTAAATGTGGCTATGACTTCCTAGTTTTGTTTTGTCTTGATGATGTCGATTAACTGAAGAAGTCTGTCTTGTCTATATCACTGTCTGCGTTCGATGATAGTATGATAGAGTGTGTGTAGTCGACTTGTAGTGAGTGATACGGGGTTGATGGCCAGTCTCGTTGCTATCATATCTGTATCTCTGGGTTTGTTTATCTCCTGTGAGGTACGAGGTATGGGGTCAGCTGTTTTAGAAGCGTAGTAGCGCTGCGGTGGATGCGAAGAGTTCGTTCACCCTGGTTGTAGTTGGGAAGGCTTGCTTGCCCACGTGGTGCAAGGCCCCTCTAGAGGTCCCCATGGCGACCGTTCCTTGCAACACTTCTCCCTCCACCTGAGCACCAGCTGACTACCCAGCTGATAGATCCTCCGAGGGAATGACTTGAAGTGCAACAGAGTAGGATATACAGTAAACATCTCTCCCCACTCGGGATTCCCTCTGCAGGACTTTCAAGGGACGCCAACCTTCCCGCCTTTAAACTACAGCTAAAAGCTAAAACTAAACCTCTACTTGCAAGTTCATTGTTTACAAAGAACCCTCATCCTTTTTACGAGTGTTAACTTTAATTTTGCACCTGCTAATTCCTTTACTACACCTGTATATTTCAACATCAACCTAATTTTAAATGTTATTGAACTTGAAACAATAAAAAGTTATATTCTCTGATGAAATCAAATTACTTTTCGAATTTTCTTCCACGTCTTCGATAGTTTTGAATGCTACCTGTAGACCCTCACGTATAATAAGTCTTTTGACAGCCCCGGCTTCTGAGTTGATTGATGATCACTAAAACTGCCGTATCATGATTCTTTCTCATTACTCTTTACTTCTGTTTCAGTCTTAACAAAACAAGTTAACAAACCAGTTGACTGTAGGCATGACACAATGAAATATTCATTCTACGCTCATTACAAAAACTCGGGTAAAGAACTAGTAAACTTTAAATGGTGTGCGATTATTCATTGAACACTAATGTTTATTTTAAATCCATTCCTGTGTGCTAAAAGAAAATTAAGATAATGATTTAAACTCTAAACGCAGTTTTCCATCCGTGCAATCGTTGTGATTTCCTGAACATAGATCTAACCTTGATGCATTACAAATCTAGAACTCATTAATTATAAACCTTGAAAACTTGCAGTCAGTTTGTCTAGGAGTGCAATTTTATGCAGTATGAGCTGTGATGAAATCGCACTCTCTGTGAAGGATATTGCATTACTTGCATGTGTTGCATAACTATTAACTTCTTCCTTGTTCTATATTATTTTATATCACGTCTAATGTTTTAAACAGGTTAATGTGAAAATTATACCAATTATTATGGCTTCTCATCTGATTTAGTTATAGCTGTAGCTATGAGAAAAACTTGTAACTACTTGTAATTGTTTACACCGATTAAATTACAAAAGGGCAACAGGTTATTGAAGGTATTACAATTATCTCTATTTATTTAAAATTGTTTGATGTATGTTCTAACTATCATTAAATCATATTGATCTCATATAAAAATATTGCAGCAATATTCACGAGTTTAGTGATGGATTCAGTTTTACAATTAATTATTAAAAAAATTAAAATTGCGTTCGACCGATACTTCCTTACAGCTTCGACCAATAAAAATATCTGTCATTGCTTGTAAGGTATCGATACCTTAATAAGATTTTTTTTGCAAATTCAAAGAAAATTCGCACCGCGTTATGAGGTTGTCGGCATACTTTTACTACGTTATTTTCCAAGGAATGTATATCCGTATATATATATACTCTTTGATAGTATTATTTATTTTTATTTGTATTCTTAATTAAGTGAAAGGATATTAAAGATGTTGTATAAACATGTGTTAATCATTTATGTCTGAAGTATATTAATATGAGAAAAATATTACGTAAAATTCTCATAAAAAAGTATATAACATCAAAGTAGTAGACAAAATGAAATCTCATGTTAATTTAAAAGGTATACATTTTTGACATCTCTACGATTAAGGAATTCAAATCTAACAAAGCATTACTTCCCTTTACTATTTCCTTTTAAACACAAACTAAATCAAATAAGAATGCATTTATCAATCACTTATTATTCAATTTGTCAAAACTTAATATTTCCTTAGTCAATATCTTAAAATGAATGTTGAATGAAAAATTTAACATGATTCTACGATTTATTTATGACCTATAATTTCATTTTATCTTTATTGTTTTTCGTATTTATTATTATGACATATTTATCGATATTTTATTCAAACTATTCTAATTTTGTAAATTCTTTTATCTTTATCTGCCCTTAATATCTTTAATTTTTATTTATATTTTATTTATTTTAAGTCTTTCTCAAATAAAACTGTTCTTATATTAATAATTCGGGATCCGATACTGTTTATGATTTTTTATTTAAAAATTTCTTATTTCACAAATTACAAATGTACATGTAATTAAAAGTGATTTCATTTTATTTATGTTTCACTTTTATTTTTAAATGTAAGGATATATACTTAATTAAACATTTAAATTATTTTGGCTTAATTAACGGACGACTTTGATTTAAATAGTTTTTCATTATTATATTTTAATTCTGTTTGTATAAAATATGCTTCCGCATTCATTTGTTTTCAGTATACCCAGATGGTGTTATAGATTTTATGCGTCTTAAAAAAAACTATATCACTGTCATCTATTTCAAGAAAGAGTTTAAAATAAAACTATAATAAACAATCTGAAAAAGAGGTTGATTCATATAGGGCCTGAAAAGTTGTGAAATTATAATAACAAACACAAGTATAAAGCTTTCGAGAAACACACATTCTGAAAGAAGTAGTAGATTATATTCAGGACAAGAATAACTGAACAAGAACTAAAATATAAAGAAATCAGAACAAAGAACCAGTATATTAGGAATCTTTTCCTAATTCTATTATACTATTTATATTAGGTTGACATTTTCCTTCTCTAAATTAAATTTATTTTATTTCTTTTTCTTTTATTTTGACTTAAATTGAATTTAAATTTATTTTTATATCTTTTAGTTGTAAGTGAAATTATTATGATTTATGATAAAATATTTTTATAAATCAATGAGCTATTTTTTATACATGATCAACTTAAAAAATGGTTAATTATTATCCTATAGTGAATTATTTGCTTTACAAATTTAATTATTATTATAATTTAAAATAATTTTATTTGTTTGAAATCAATTTTAATAAAGATAATAATATAGAATACTTCTTGACACTAATGTTTAATAATAATAAAAAATAATTTAATTAATTATTGTTTATTATTTATTTTATTCACACTTAAGTTCTGCTTTAATTTTATTATATTTTTTTTACGGATTATTGTTTCAAAATGTTATTGTTATGAATGTAAAACCCACATCTATGAAGACAAACAAGTCTTGCTATAAGTAAAATGTATACCCATAAAAAGTAGCATTATATCATGGCCTTTACTTCGTTTGCATAAATCCTTATATAGTATAACTTGTATGTTTTCCTATGTATTATTCAATTTATATTCTCTTAAAAAGTCTATATGTTACATTTTTGTATAGTGTTTTAAGCTGAAGATGCTATGTAGCTCTGACTTCTTTTTTTGCGGTTTTGTGTAGTTTCAGGATGTGACATTTTAACTACAATATGTATTTCTCAATCTATTTAAATTTTATTATAGTGTCCTTTTTAAGATGTATTATGAGAGCTAAGTTTCCAAATTGCACATAAGTCATTTAACTCATCTGACAAGTTTCTTTTGGGAGTCAAGGTTAATTATATTGGAACTAATGACCAGGGTCAAAACTCCTTAATAAGGCAGAGAGAGAATATCCCTGACCCTCTGTTAGCTCTGAAAACGGACACTATTTCTACACCAGGGTTTATTTTAGCTGTTCTAAACCAAGCTCGCTTATACTGAGTCTCTCTTATTTGACTTTATCTGCCTTCATCTCATCTAATCTTACAAAACTACTTTACAATCTATTGTTCTCTTGTATTTCAATACCAAACGATTATCAACAAGGTCGTTGTAAATTAAATGCTAACTTAACATTTTTACGAAAATTTCTTTAACAAACTTATCTTGGTTATGTCAGGTTGTTATTTTACTTCTTCAATACTTTCGATTGTTTGGTCTGAGTTCAAGCTATGCGACTTCTATTTATGCTCATTTAGTTCGGAGGCTTGAATAAGTTTTTATAATTTTGGTTCAAATGATATCTGTTTTACTTGCTTCTGCGTCAAACTTGTACATTAGTTTTCTGATGCCTTTAGAATAAGTCTGATGCCTTAGGACTCCAAATAAGTTTGCTTCTTCCTAGGGCTTGAAAAAGTAGGCCATCATAAAAAAATTAAAATTTATTAATATATTTAAAATTATTAATGTTTTATACAGCGCGTAAATATATTAATTAGGTTGACGTTAATAAACTACTAATTTAGTAGTTTACGATAATTAATTAAGTTAAGATTATACAAATTACTTCGTGCGATTTTAAATTGAAACTACTTTTATGGATAATTTCATATGAGAAACTAGTTTCTCTGTTAAGAACTAGATCAAATTATTAATTAATAAATGATAGACCTATATTTTAACTGAATAAAATATAGATAAAAATAATTTAGAGCAAAAATAATTTTAATTAACCTGATCAAAGTTATTACGGAAAGCGGCTCAAGAAATGATGAGTTGTCCTATCCGGAAATTCTCATGAACTTATTTTTTTCTGTGCCTAAATACACGTTCTAAGGTCGTTATACTGCAATTACTTGGATATAAAGAAGAAAAAAATATATCCTCACATTAGTTTTCTCATTCGTTTTATAAACACATTTCATCAAAGCTATTTATTACTATAAAGCAAGAAAAACAGACAGGATTTAATAACATCCTAATATAAAGAAAAAAAGGCTTGCCTAAGCACCCACTAAAAACTCTATGCAAAATATAAAAAAAATAATAAAAGCAGTCCGGCACTTTTTATTATTCAATATGTAGGTATTTAATATGTACTTATATTTGGTATGTTTAACCGTTTGCTACCATTTCTTTGTGGCCCATAGCTCAAATAAGCGTGGAAATGAATACAAACGACAAAAGCATCCTTTTCCTTCGTAAAACCTGTAATTAGTATTTTCTAATTTCTTATATAAAAACACATAATTATTTAATTAGATAGTATTTTAAATGAAAAAATATATATTCGTCTTTTTAATATTCATAAAAAAGTTTTTTTTTTATAAACGTATAATATTTGTTATGTAAAAATGTTTTTAATAACAATTGAGGGTAATTTGTAAAAATATTGTTTTAATCATTAAATTATTCTTGCTCTGTTACAATATGCTAATTTAAAGTATTAATAATAATTGATAAAATCATATTAGTAGTATTGTTTTTATTGCATATAATTTTTTTAGATGCTACTGTTCTTGTACAATAAAAACTACTGTAATTAAACAATGAATATAAAATAGACAAACAACGCGTATCGAAGTAAAATTGTGATATTTCCCTTTTTATGTTTTCATAATTGTAGTATTTTTTTATAGTAGACTTAAAAAAGCCATAATTGTAAAAATAAGTAAAAGATTTAAGTTTTAAATTACTTCAAAAATGACTGTAAGTAAAACAGTGGTATTTAATTTTTCTGCTCGCATTAATTTCTTAGACTAGTTTGCCAGTTTATGTGTAAAATGTTCAAATTACTCGGTCCTTCGTGAAGGTTGTTACTGCAGTCCTAAACCTTTCTTATTCCCTTTAAAAGGTTTTATGTTACTTTTATATTTAATATTTAAAGGGAAGCGATGTTTAAAGTTTAAGAAAAGTTGTTATTAAAGCAATCTATATTTTAGAGGGAAACAGATGTTTATTGAATGAATCAGGTGTGTCATTATTGATTTTTAAAAATTTATATTTTACTTTTTAACTTCTATTAAAACATATCAATTATAAAAAGTTAACGTAGTTTTAATTAGTTTACATGCTAAGAGTTTCGTAAATAAATTCACGAGGATTCTTCTACCTCATGGTGGTCGACTAATATAATTAAATTTTGAAAACTTTTTTTTGATGTAAATCATAAAATATAAAGTAAAACTTTTGAGCTTATCTACTTAGTAATATTGTTTCCAAAGTGGTTATGGAATGATTTATCTGTTGCTTGGTTTAAAAAAATAAATAGATAGACAGAGTTATAAAAATTTAAAGCATAATACATAAACACTATACAATAATGGTAGAATACAATGTAGACAATTACCTACAAGTTAAAAACTAAATTAACCTTTAGAGAACTATAGGCTCTCTTTACTTTTGAGGTTACTCTATTTACAGAGCTCGCTGTATAAATGTAAATAATCTTCTATTCCCATTTTATCTATTGCTCATAGTGGTTTTCAATTTACTCTACCTATCGACAATAGGAAAATAGATCCGGTTAATCGTATGGAATAAATTATCTGCTTCAGATAATGCATTTTAAATAATATCTAGGTATATTAGAGCTTAGGAAATCGTTCATATCTCGTTAAAATAATGTTTTTATTTCACACGATGAAAAATACCAAACAAAATCAAACAATATATTTATTTTTATAATCAGATTCAATTTGATTATAATTGATTCAATTTTGCATTTTCTATCTAACTGCATTAATGATGTAATGGTATGATTAATTTTTCTATTGTTTAATATCTGTGAAAATGCGTTTTCAACAATATGAAATTGTATTTTTTATATTTCATCGTTATAGGAAATCCACTTTGATCCAACAGGACATTGACATAGTATATATATATATATATATATATATATATATATATATATATATATATATATATAATATATAGATATATATATATATATATATATATATATATATATATATATATATATATATAATATATATATATATATATATATATATATATATATATATATTTATAGATAGATAGATAGTTCTTTTATACTTATTTGCTTTATTGCTTCTAGGTAACAGTTAATATTAATTACAGTGTAAACTGAAAAAAATTCCTGTTGATAAAAACAAATTGAGATAATATTAATATTTAATTAGGAGAAGTCTGATTTAACCCTCCTTTTTAATTAATTTAAAGTTTTATTAATCAATAACAGTGGGTTTAATTTGTTTTATGATATTCATAAGAATCGTTGAAGAAAGATGTATACCTGTAGATAATACTAATTTTATATAGGAAATTTCGAAATATACAATTTCGACGAGGGGGTGGGTTAAAGTAAAATATTTTTTGATATCCCGTTTCAATATTTTGATAGTATTCTACCTCCCTATAGATAATGGAGACTGCGGCATGTAAGAATTTCGCTTTAAGTGGCCTAGTGCTTAAATTAAGACAAATTAACAACTTGGGTTTAAAATGTAGTTTTTAAATTTACATTTTAGTCTAATGTATCTTGGTTATAATATTTTAATTTAATAATGAAATCGTTTTAAATTACCCTTAATAAATAAATTTAAGTTACACAAGGAAGTGTGATAAGTTAGAATAATTAAATTTTAAGTACTGTAATTATTTAAACATTAATTATTTTTGACGTCACGCTTATCTATTTGACCGTATGAGTTTTATTACGATAACTATTACTGGTCGATATAAAATCAAACATGATATTTACCAGGTGTACATAATACGTTTGATGTGATAAAGAAATATTAATTTTAGAGGTCAATGCTTTCTTACTAAAATGTTATTCTTGTAAAAACATAAAAACAGTTTAAATAATGATACGTCAATAATGTAAATTATACCCTTATGTGTTATAATGGATCTAATAGAACTGCGTAACTTTATTCGATAAATAATAAATTGTAAGTAAATAGCAAATCATGTCACATGGCTTATCTGATAATAGAATGTTAAAAGAATACAAAGTCATTTAATCGTAAAAATCGTATGCGGGGTGCCTCGGAAATTCGCTTTACTTTCCTATCCATTTCGGACTCGTTTCGCTCGTTCTCAGCAATAAGACATCAGAGCTTATTGATTGAATAAGAAATCCGTTATATTCCAAGCGGTCACCCATCCAGCTACTGACCGCGATCCGATCTAAACCGAAAATATTCTAGGCGTAATTAACTGATAAAGAATACAATTTAGTATTACTTAAAGTTTAATTGTAATATTTGTACCATTTTTTTTTATAAAATAAACTCATACATAAAACATATAAATATAACATAAAAAATGTCATTCGATAAAAATTGACTAAACGCAGATTATTATGTGAAAAAATGTTTGTTGAGTTATTGATGACAGTTAATGACGCCTTAAAAATCTTTTATGGATAGCACAAGTACCCCTAAAAATTGATTTGGGTACCAAGTTTTAACTTTAGCATAAAAACGCTGGGAGCTACGCTGATAACAAACAACCAGTCTCTCACTCACTTGCAGACAGAAAAACACTCAGGAGGTCTTAAAACACTTAAAACTGATAATTCAGGTGAAATCATAGTTCATGGTTTTGGATGAGCCTTTTTTTTAGTGCCAACACATTTCTTTTTCTATAATTGTTTTTTTTTAAATTTCCATATTTTATAGAAATATTTTTCTTTTAAATAAATACTATATGTTTTTAAATGTATAATTAATCAAAAATTAGGCTTAGCTAAGCTTAAAAACGGGGTTTTGTGTAAATAAATAAATATACCTTATATTAAGGTTATATAAGAAGAAATAAAAAAAGGAAATTTATAGAAAGACCGAATTATTAATTTTCTTAATTTTTTTATAATTATAAAATCCTAAAATAAAGTTTTTAGATAGCAAGTCTAACTAAAAAGCCAAGTAAATCCAAGTCGTCCCGGCTTGGATATACGAGTATATTATATGTGTGCTTTAGTCAACTCTATTGGCTAAAACTTTATTTACTTAACTAACTTTACTTCTTTCGCTTTACCTTCGTCTTTAATACTAATATCGACAATCAACGATCGATCGAAAGTTCATAAATACATTTTGCGGAGTGACCATGTATGTCATATTGTCTTTATTTTTTTTTTATAAAATGTGTTGATTCTTTATTGTATCAGATTACCTTTGACTGATCAATTAATCTTTAGTATAATTTCTTGCTGTTTCGTTTACGTTTGTGTTTCTTAGAATCTTTTTTCTTTTATGATTTAATTTTTGTTCTAGTTATTATGTTCTACTTTTTAATTCTACTATTTACTCTGAACAGCATTACTTTATTCTTTTCATTTTATTTTTATGTCAGATTAGATCTGTTTTGAAGTATGAAAGTTTTCTTAGAAGTGTTAGTACTGTTTCTTGGAAACAGCAATAAAGGTTTCTTCCCAATATTGAACTTATCTTTTTGATTATTTTATCTTTGGAAATTCTAACCACATTTCTTTATAATGATGTCTGGAGTTACTACATATCTTATTTTACCCGGATTCAAGACAGTAATTTCCATATTATTTTATCGGGTTTTACGACAGGTTTCAATCTTATTTTATTAGAATTCACGACAGTAGTTTCAATCTTATTTTATCAGGATTTACGACAGGAGTTTCAATCTTATTTTATCAGGATGCATGACAGTAGTTTCAATCTTATTTTATCAGGTTTCATGACAGTAGTTTCAATCTTATTTTATCAGGATTCACGACAGTAGTTTCAATCTTATTTTATCAGAATCTCGACAGTAGTTTCAATCTTATTTTATCAGGATTCACGACAGTAGTTTCAATCTTATTTTATCAGAATTCACGACAGTAGTTTCTATCTTATTTTATCAGAATTTACGACAGGAGTTTCAATCTTATTTTATCAGGATTCATGACAGTAGTTTCAATCTTATTTTATCAGGATTCACGACAGTAGTTTCAATCTTATTTTACCTGAGTTCGAGAAAGCAGTTTTTTACTTCCTTTTTTGTTGATTATTAAAGCGTTAGCTTTAATGGTTCGAAAGTATCATATAAATTTTTACTTTATACTGCATGTAAGCTTAAATTATCATTTTATAAATTAATAGAAAGGAAGTGAATGCATTTTGTTTACTGTAGTCATATGGGCACTGTATCCCATAGTTGTGTTAGCTATGCTTGCATCATTGTGTTTTTATATTTGACAATTAATAACAAAAATCGAGGAAGTAAGAATCTGCTGCTTATATGCGTATCGTCGTCATGCTGGTGGTTATTAGGATATTATGCAATTATTTTACAACCCTATAGTCATTCCATAGTCTTGACCAAAGGATCTTGAATACAGGAGAGGACAGGCTTAGTCAAAGTGCCATATTACAAGGTGACCTCGTTGGGGATGAAAAATCCATCACAAAATATATGTAAAAAACAAACTGCGAATGCTTTGTAATAACTTTGAATATTTACAATAATTATATTATCTGCGCAGGTCTTACATTTAGAGCCAAACTTACCTTCCGACTATAGGTTTCCTTTAGGAGCTTATATTCGTATAGTGAAAAGTAGTATACTTTGTTTTGCTTGTATCACCTCGTGTCTTCGTATTGTTATTAAAAATAATAAAGGTTGGTCATTTAAATGTTTTATTTACCCTAAAGTGATAATATATATGTTGAACTCGTCTTATCCTGGTAACTTAACCTGGGTTTGCGCCTTTAGCTATAACCATGCTAGGGAAGGTAAGTTTGCTCCTATTTTTCTATCTCATAGGACGTTAGTGGGGTCGAAGTAAAGTTCCCTTATCACATCACTTTATTCAGTTTCTTGTCTTGACCTTAAGTTTTCATCCCGGTACTCTCTAAAGCATGATTTTTTTGCTCCACGCGTCAGTGAAAAGTGCGCTTCGCTTTTATTCGAACTTGCTTCTTGTTTAATCTATTTAATGAAAAATGCAACGTAATCAAAAAATTTTAATTTTTTTCCAAATTTTCATTATAAAATGTCGCTTTTATATCACTGTTAAGTTGGTTTTTAACCATGATTCTTTTAGCGAATTCAAAGAGAAAATGACGCTGATTGTACCAAACAAGGTTGTTAGTATAGTGGAACTTTTCACTTTTGAGCTAAGTTCTAAGTTCGGCTTAATAAATCTTATTACTCCCTTTCATCTGGTGTAATTTACGTTTTCTTTATGGATTACTGCTTCTTATTTGTTACCTCACTTGTTTACTCTCTTGTCCTAAGTTTAACAATTCAACATGTCATAACTTTTAAACTATGACTAATATATCTCCCTTGTGAACTTTTAAAAACTTCATACTTTGCATGTTTTCATTTTTTCATCGTTCTTGTTTACCCTCTGACAGTTTACCAAAGCAAATTATAAGCTTTTCTTATTAAACATTACATTTTGCATTTTGATGATCTGTAAAAATATAGTAAAAAATGTAGAAAATCTACATTTAATAAATAATAAGAAAAAATGTATTATTTTTATAATTTTTGTATAATATTGATTAAATTATATTCATCATTTCTATGCAGTTGTTGCTTCTATGCTTTTTAAACATAAGCTAAGTTAATAAAGCTACCTAAACATAAGCTAAAAGCATTGTAAAATCATAAGCCAGAAGCTTCCTGGCCGTTTCATGTAAACAAATGTATGTCAATCAATAAATGTGATAAGATTTTAGTTTATCATGAACTATTGTTTCTTAAAATTAGCTTTTAAAATATATAAATTAATCCTGGTTTTGATATATTTACACTTTTATCGTTTTTAAGGTTCGAATATCTATATATGCGCTATATGAGCCTAGTAGAACTCAAACCCATGGAGTGTTGCATATATTTTTAAAAGGCTTTTTGAGATGAAATTCTATATAATATCGCGTGATTACTTGAACGACGAACTACTTATTACATACTATTTTTTATTTATTTAAAAATAAGAAATTGTCTTTTAATATGCTACGATTTATTTACTTCATTTTTATATTCCCAAAGTAACATTTTCAGAAATAAAATATACAAATAAAATAAGTATTGAAATAAGACTTGTGCCATGCCTGGCTGAGAATTTTATTTTAGTTTTTTCCTTAACTGTAGAAACTTATACTACTAATTAATATAATAATATAATATAGTTAATTGTGAACTTATTAAAATTCGGTTTCTCAGTCCATTAGTTTATCTATACGCGTTTAATTGATGACTTCGTCTTCATATAGAAATTGCAACTGAAAATACCTGACATTTTTATTATTTTTAAGTCAAGTAAAAAAAAAATAATAATAATTGTCAAAACTTATAGATATTGTTACATATTTACTTCTTTTATTTTTTTGTAATCCTTTTAGTTTATTAATGCTTCTCAATTATTGTTTATTGGTAAATATACAATTAATCTCGCTCAACTTTACTTATTCATGTTAAATTTTGAATAGTTATCATGAGATGCCTATCAGGTATATAAAAAAAGAAAAAATTGAGACGAGTGTATTAAAATTCAGCTCTAAGTTATAAAGGAACTAATGTTGGTAAAAATTAAAATTAGATGACAAAAATGCAGTGTTTGTCCAAAAGTGTTGTAAATTTTAAAACAAAATCGAAGAAAAATTGTCTGCAAATTTTGCCGGGTTGTGTAACGTCTTACTGCGACGTAAGGTTTAAACTACAATCAATGATTTTTCCACCACTGCGCAGGATGCTTACACAATTTTGCATTTTTTTAAAAAATACTTCAGCATAAATTGTTTGGTATTTTGTTTCTTTCTTTTAAAAGTGGGAATTGAATAAAATTAAAGTAAATCAAGTTTGTTTTGTTGTATAAGGTGAAAGCTTAAGAAATACTTGATTAAACCGAACGATGAATTTCGTTCGCGTATATTATGAATATATAAATTAATATATGTGTAACAGATAGGGGTAAAAAAATTCTACTACAAAAAGTTGTATTTTATTAAATTTTATGAAGTTTTCACTTGTTGGTTATTTTTAAGGTTATGTTTTGGTATTTTACCGGTTTATTTGTTGGTGGGGGATTGTTTACAGTGATGCTAGCGCTGCTGGTGTTTGAAAGTCGAACCTTGTATTGATTCCCCACCATGGTTGTGTTAGAAGTATGTTTTTATTGATCAGCTGGCTTCCAAGGGCCTTTCCCTCGACCCTCTGTCCCAGTTTTCAGTATCAAAACACTCGATTCCCCCTCTTTCAGTTGTTCTCTTTTCACAAAATGTAAACAAAGTCCATCAACAGTATTCTTCAGGGTTGCTTAGCTCACCTTCCAGTACCACAAGAAACCTGTTCTTTGTACTGGCTCGTATCGTCACTTTCCCCACTAATAAAAACCACATCGTTCTACCGTTCCAAGTTGACCTCTTTTTGGAAGAAGTAATTTCTATTACTGCTTATACAACTCGTCTTCTAAACCCATTATATTATAAATTTCATTTCAAGAAATTCTAACTTTTCTGTTTCCTGCTTCTCATGTCATAACTTGATGTCTTAGTATTTGTAATTAATTTTACAGATACAAATCGCTTTTGATGCTGTTATTTACCGTTTCACTTTTGTTTATATCTTTTCTTTTTATATTTTACTTTATTAATTAATTTTAATAAATGATTATACTGTTATTATTTTAATAATAGTTATTGCTAAGTATTTATTTAAAGAAACCTTATTAGTATAAAAATTGTCTAACTTACTTTTTAAACGTTTTTTTACCATTTTTATCAATAATGCAAATCTAGATTGCATTTTAGGTATTCATGAAAAAGAAACAAAAGAAGTAGTAGACGGAAACGCGGCGTTTCGGCGCTTTATTGATACTGCTTTGCGGCCGGCCCCAGGGAAGCGAATTTTCAATTCCATTTGTCAAAAATCGTGATTAGTATACATAAAATTATATATTATGTATCAACTACTGCTGATAATTAAATTTAACTTCGTCCCTATGTTATTATGTTAATATTGTATGTTAATGACATATTAATTGGGGGTTAATAACGTAATGACATACATATATCAGGAACAATAGGGTTCTGGTCAATCATAAAGCCAATTTTTGTAATTTAAATTCTGAATCAAAAAGCGTTCTAAAATCCTCTTATCCCATAAGAACCAAATATCGCACTTACAGTAAGATACACACTCGCCAATTTACACACACACACACACAACACACACACACACACACACACACACACATATATATATAATATATATATATATATATATATATATATATATATATATATATAATATATATATATATATATATAATATATAAGAATTTAAAGGTGTCTCAATAAACTTTTAAAATAATTCCTTTTTAGAAATTCATTTAAAATACATTCAACCCTGACTTTGATGTTTGATCCTTAACATTGACACTAAAACCTGACCTTATACTGTACTTGATATATAATTTTATTCCAAGAGGTTCTTCAACGTACTTAACGATTATATTTTTAACTATAATTTTTCAGCTCTAATATTATATATGTATTTGGCAAAAAATATCCCTTAACATTTGTCAAATTGAGTGACGAAGTATCGATATTTTCTTTAATGTAGGACATATGTTTTTATAATGAGGTTTTTTACCCAATTTCTTCGCTGTAACAATTATTTTTAGTTGCCACTAAAATAATTACATTGTAAAGAATTATAACCCTTTCACCAACGCAACTTAAGTAAATTCTTCATAACTTTCCTTTAATATTCTATATTCACCGATTTGGGGCCAATGTTGACAGAGATCGAGGAGAAGCGTGGTATATATATATATATATATATATATATATATATATATATATATATATATATATATATATATGTATATATGTATATATATATATATATATATATATATATATATATATATATTATATATATATATTATATTATATATATATATGTAGTATATATATATTGTATTATATATATATATATATATATATATATATATATATATATATATATATATATATATAATATATATATATATATATATATATGCGTACATACATTTATTATGGTCATCTAGATATAAATCTCCCTCGATCCGTGAAAGCTAGCTTCTTGCAGTTAAACGAGTTTGCGCAATAGCAATATTATTGACCGCATAATAACATCGTAGTTGAGATCTATTTTTTGACAATTTTACAAAGTATATGTCTTCATTTCTGTTTTCTTGCTTTCGTATGTAATATCTTCCAAAGTCAACTATGTCATTTTAATAGTTCTTCTGCTTATTTCTATCTATTTCAAACCTTGCGGCATCTCCTTTGTTTGCATTTATATATTGTTAATATTGGTAACAATGTAAAACTGTACTGTCATCTTTAATCTTGATCTATCTGCATTTTGAATTCGTGCTCTAAACGTATCTGAATTTACATTTACGAAAATAAAGCATTTATTTAATGAGATTCACCAATAAATAACTCCTTTTAGTATTTAGTGTAATATATGTATTTAAACAAAGAATAAAAAATATTGAGAAACGCATTGTTCACTTATTTTCATATATTAACATTTTATCAACATTTATAAAACACTTAATGAACATTTTTTTAATGTTAAACATTTTGTTTAATTGTATTAAAACTTGTGTCATATATTGACATTGAACATGTACAATATGTATGTAATGTATTCAGTATTCATCTAATAAAGTGTATTTTTTATATGTTACAGGCGAATCGCATTGTGTACCAGTGCACATGGCCAGGATGTAGTATACGTACCACTGCTGTGTGTACCATAGAAACGCACGTACGAAATGTACACCTTGGGTAAGTTAAATCTATTTCCACCCAGTTAGTTGTTTAAATGGCTAACAAATTTATGTTATAAGTTTCATCGTAAATAAAACTGCTGGCAAAGTTTTTTTTTTTAATTTATTTACTTATTAGGAAAAGAACGACTTTAATTCTACAACATTTTAATGAAAAGGTACTATATATTTCAATCCATTTAGATCATCTTCTAGCTTAACTATTGTAATTAATTAGTTACTAATACTAATTATTTTAATTAATGTCATAGTTGTCGTTTTTACTGATGACTTATAATCGAATTGCATTTAAGTTTTTAGATATTTCATTACTACTGCACATGGCTAAACTTTTAAATTTTATGAGTTACAATATCTTAAACTTCATTTTGACATAAATATAAATAAGCTACTGGAATTATCAATACCAATACATTATCTTGAAATTATTCAATGACACGCAACAATTTCATTTAGGTGTTCAGTGGTACAATTTTTAATATTTTTAAAAACTTAAAAACCTTTGATGTTTTAATGCGTAACACACAGTTTGAGTTTTATTACTTTTAACTTTAAGACTTAAATACCTTTAAGATCTTTTTCATTTTTATAGCTAATAGATAGCTGCACTAAATTTCTTAAGTTTGCCGTCTTGACGTATGATAAGGACGGTTACAAACGAACCCGTACTTTTTTACAATATATATATATATATATATATATATATATATATATATATATATATATATATATATAATGTGTGTGTGTGTGTGTGTGGTGTGTGTGTGTGTGTGTGTGTGTGTGTGTGTGTATTACATACATATATGATGTAATTTATAAATAAATTAAGATATATTTATGTGTATTATTTCATTTAAAACTGCTTACATTACTGAGCAAGACTTAATCTATTAAAACTAAAATTCAATTTAAAATTGTATGTTTTTACTGTAATTTTGATAGAATTATATTCTTAGCTATAATTTTTTATTTATTAAGTCAGTTTATGTGAAAATACTCTTTATAAAAGATAGTTTACTTTGTATTGAGAACCCTATCCTTTCTCCATGCTGGAGGTTGGTTAGCTTTGTTACACTATTATGCTATTGAGAATTTATTAATTGTTTTAGGGTATCGTTGTCTTTAAAGTTAGTTTTATTTTAAAGCCAAGTTTTTATCTTTTTAAAGGGGCTTTGCTACAGCAAAAATCTGTAACACTTCTGCCTATGTTGCAGCAATTATGGAATGGATTAATTAAGTAACTGCATGTGTTTCTATTGTGTATTAATGTGTTTATGGGCATCTCATGTTATCTATGGATAACTAAAAAATGCCAATTTCTACCGAAATTGGGACAAATTTGAAGTCCTTTTGAAAGAAGAACTGATAAAAAGAACTATTTTCATTACAGTTTTAGGTATGCTTTTTTAACTTAAATTAAAACACTTATATTTTGTTTGTATTTAGCCCAAAAGAAGTCCAAGATGGCGATGAAGGTATGGAAGGAGATGATCATGAAGAAGAATTCTATTATACTGAGGTAGAAATAGGAATGTCATCACCAACACCAACCTTATCCCATATGGACATGGTTCGACCTCCTCATGAAGGTTTGTAACAATATAATATTGCATATTTCCTCTTTGAAATCCTAATATTTGCCACAAATGATATGGGTATAATTTGAACATGGATTATTTTAAAATGCAATAAATGCGAGGAAAAGTTTAATAATAGTTCATTACATATTCAATGAGGAAATTACCACTTTGCTGGTTAGCTTAGGTTTGCAGCAGAAATGTAGTGAAAGCTGTTGGGCTTGAAAGCTCATGGGCTCAATTTGTAAACATAAGTTACTGTTATCACCAGAGATAAGAACTTCAAGACAATAATGTAAACAACCCCTCTTGCGTAATTTCTGAGTTCTTATAAAAAAAAATTATTTTGACTATTTCTTGTAAAAACTGCATTTTCAATTCTGCAAATGATAAATTTATTAATTGAAAACTGGACTACGCTTGAGAACAATATCTGAGATATTTTGATTATAATTTTAAAAATATTGAATTGTTGTTATCATAATCGCCAAATTTTGATTGTTTTTAGGCATTTCCTACTCTAATATAATATTAATTTATTTATTAAAATTTGTTTCTAATAAAAAACTTGTTATGATTTAGATCCTGAGTATCAGAAAGCATTGGGTCTTCTAAACGCTGCTAATCCTATTACCATCCCTAAAACTCCCTACCATTGGTCAACATCTGCCTCAGTATCGCCTGTAAGTTGTATTATTTGTCCTTTAAAGTAATAATACTTATAAGTTAATTTGTTAAATTTCTTCTCCAATACTTGTAAGCTCAGAAGTAAAACTGCATACCTGGGTCCCCTCTTCCAGTTTTAGCAAAATTTCAAAGGAAAAATTTAAAATGAGCCAATGAGATTAGAGTCATGTGAAAGGGGTTAGGTTAGGGGGTTTTAAAGGACTGAAGTCTTCATTAATTATTTTAAAATAATCATAAAATATGACTTATGTGATACATATGTAATACATAATTATGTATGACTTCATTAAACTAAAATAATGAATCAAAAATATTTTCAAAAATTTACTAAAATATTTACTTATCCACTAAACTAGTTGTTGCCACTTGTGCATATATATAGATAGAATCACATTTTTATAAAATAATTAAATCAAAATTTTATCATTAGACTTGTTTAATAGGTTTTTTCTGATCTCTATGAAAGGAATACATTTTGATAGTTTACATAACACATTGTAAAAAAAAATAGTACACAAAATACATAAAAAATTGCTATTGCTATTCATAGCAATGATTTGCTACTAAGCTGAGCTTAGTCCTGAGAAAGTAAAAAAATATGAAATTGCATATGCAGATGATGAAAATTTGGTGTATATGCATATACTGTATGATGCAGCAGAGGGGAGTTAAGCCGCAGTAGAAGAATGGATGTCCGAACACAATTTTATGCTGAATCAAGAGAAAACAACAAATTATGATGAGCTTAAAAATATACAATCACATAATAGTATTAACATATTTGGAATCTATATAGACTCCAAATGTCTTGGAAGCAGCATATAGAGTTTGTAGAAAAGAAAGTCATTTAGTAAGCAAGTAGAAAATAAATTTGCATTTAGTAAGCTAAAAAAGTATTTGCCTCTTTAAGCATTAGTCATGGTTTATCATGCTATGGTAGAAAGTAGGATTAGTCATGGTCTAATTATTTGGGGATATGTTAATTTGGAAAACTATTAGTTAAAGAAAAAAAAAATACTAAGAATAATGACAGGAGGAGCACAGGACGAAGATAAGGATATATTTTAAAAAAATAAAATAATTACTATAGTGAATTTATATATTTATACAGTATTAGTTTATGTAGTGACAAATATTCACACATATCACGTGCATCAGCATAGGTACGAAACCAAAAATAAAAACATGCTAATGATACCAAATCATAGACTTAACAAATCTTAATAAAGTTTTAATAAGATTTAATAAAGTTTTAGGAGTAAAACTGTATAATGATCTAAATAGTAATATTAAAAATTTGCCCCTAAAAAATTTCTATAAAGAATTAAAAACTTTTCTCATGGAAAACGTTTTCTATTATATGAATGAGTTTTTTTGAAATGAAAAGTTTAATTTCCTTTGTGAATATTTGTTTATTGACAAGAACAATGTCACTTTAAGCAGTTATCTATATTTAATTATTTATCATTTATAAATTTTGTATACTTTTGCCCATAAATAACTTATATAAAAAAATAAATGAGCTATAAATGAATGTTACTTAATTTAGAATTTTTTGTTTCAGATGGTGGGCCAAAAACAAATGAAATTATCACTAAGTGCCCCAGGAGGTAAATACCCAAGCAGTCCTCGCAGACTCAGAGGCGAAACAAAGAAATGCAGGAAAGTCTACGGAATGGAACACAAAGAGCTCTGGTGTACTCAGTGTAAATGGAAGAAAGCCTGTTCTCGATTTGGTGACTGAAAAAATTAAATTATAAGAAGAGCAAATTTATGTTTTTTAAGAAAAACTATAATTTTTATGAAACTTAGATGCTTCATTTTAGAAAGCATCATTCCCTCGTGTTTAGAGGAGTATCCTGATCGTTCCAATTTTTTTATGTTAAAATATAAGAAAATAACGAAACAAAAATGTAAGGCCAATTTGCTCTGTTTCACTGCCAAACATAGTTACCTGCCAATAATATTTATTATGTATTTATAAAAAAGCCTTATATTAAATAATGAATGAATTAATGAAAATGAAAATATTATAGGCTGGATAGAAACTATTATTAAAATAAACAGAGATATTATAACATAATATTGTAATATTATGTTTCAGATATTTTGAAAAAGGCAAGTACCTATGTGTGACTAATGTGCGATAATGTTTTTATTATTTTTTAAATATTTATTACAGAATATCTTCTGTTATTATTTTAAGTGCTACATTTTGCATTAAGTCGTTAATGTTCAGTTACCATTTTGTTATGTTATTATTATATTATTAATTTAAATTATTTGTTTTTTATTTTTAAAACATTTTTGGAAGTGACCACCATAATATTTTAGGTGTAGTTATAATGGTCTTTCCAGTTTGATTTATTTTGTTTATTAATTTTAATAATTGCATCTTATATCGACAAATGATTATCTTTATTTGTGCATCAAATCTTTCATTTTAACAGAGCAAAAAACATAAACAATTAATTATTTAATTAAAGTGTTGTCGATTTTAATTGAAATCTGCACAGCTTATAGTATATTTATTATTTTTTGTTGTATTTTGCATAGTAAAGGGGATGAGTCATTGATTTAAAAAACATTTATTTACGTATTTTAAAGTTTAATAAAATTAAAAGTAAAAATAATTATAAATGATCTCATAAAAGATTTTCACTGATTAATGGCCTACAAAAAATAGAAAAGAAATTGTATTTTTGAATAATAAGAAATCTTCTATGCCTGTTCTAAGATTGAAGCGTTATTAATATTCTTTGTAGGATGTGCATAACCTGCTTAAATGCATTTATGCTGGTCAACCTATCAAGCAAATCCACTACTCTGATCACTTTTAATTTTCATCCAATCTCTTTTCTCTTTTTTTGTATTATTTTTTTTAGTTGTTTGTAAATCTTATTAGTTTGCTGATGATTTGTGTTAAATTTCAAAATACATAATTGAAATTGTATTATTAAATGTGAAACAGTGTTTGAATTATACAAAGATGGCCTTATATGTCCATAAATAAGTTTTATAGATGTGGATATGTGATCATTTCTTCTTATTTTTATCTTCTTTACTAATAAACTATTTTAAGGAATGAAAAATTATGTTAAGGAAAATATTCACGTTGTTTAAGTGTAGTTATAAAAAGATCTAAGCATGAAATTTTAATCTTTGTTAGTTGTTAGTATGTAAGCTTGATTGTGTTGATTATATACTCTTGCCTATTTACTACTCATATTATGGCCTAAATGTCATATTAGCATTCCGGATTAATGTTGAAATTCTCACTGAATCTAGTTGATAATCAACTTAAGTCTTTTTTTAATAAAATTCCATGATATTTTTTTATATTTTGGGTCTAAAATGTAATAATTGTATTTAATGTCACTTGAATTGAAATTCACAAAATTTTGATTTCTTGCTGATTTTTACTATCCTTCAGTATCTTTTTTTCATTTATTGTTATTATTTATTTATTGAAATTATTCTGGAATGATTAATTGATGTAGAGACCATATTATAGTTAAGAGATTATATTCTATTTTAATTTAGTGGATATGCAATGAAGTTTTTCTTTATTATTATAAATTTATCAGATTTTATTTTGTTAATGGTGCAGACATCGACCACATTAAATGAATTTGAAAAGTGTATTTTAAAATATAAATAAATATTCATGAATAAAATTCACGTGTAAGTTCAATGATATATTGGTTTACATATGAACTAATAATTTAAGCCTTGGTGCCCATACTTCACTTATGTAGATGGTGATAACTTTTATAAATATGGATAAGTAAATATCATAAAAAGATTTATACTTGCAACTAGAAAGAATCATAATATAAAGAAAAAATGGAGTCAAAAGTTAATATTTTCATGGCATAAAATATTTGTAATTTAAAAAAAATATCTGTTTAGGATGTAAGACATTACAAGTTTAATGTTGTTTAAGCTATATTTTTAATATTTTTGTCTTTTTTGTCCTGGGGAACTTTGTTTGTAAATTATAGGAATAAAGAATAATTTTATGAATATTTTTAAGTAGAGCTTTGATGTTTTGAATAAAAGATATAAAAAGAAAACATTAGTATTTTATATATAAAATATAATAAAAATTACAAAAAAATAAAGTTACAATATTTATGTACCTCTGAATTAAAATTACTGATTTTATAATTTTCAGATCTCAGAATCTAGTATCTTTTAATTAAAATTAAGTTTTTAAGCCTGCGATTTATTATTTTTTGTTTATTTTTATAAGAATCTCTGAGGTGTTATGATTGACCATTTCTTTTCTAAAAGGTATTTAGAAATTGTAATCAATTTATTATTTATTGGAGTAATTAACTTATTTGACTTCATATAGTTTTAATAAAAATGTTAAAATTTGAAAATTTTTGTTTAGAAAGGGTTATAACTACAAATTTACCATGGCTAGTGAGTGAATTTGTGATTTTAAGTCAAGAACTGATTAATGTTATCTTATTAGCCATGGAGTTTTTTTTGGAAATGATTTTTAATTTGATTTTTAAACGTCACTTTGACTAGTTTATAAGACTTAATTCCACGAACACCACAATTTTTGTAGAGCAATTTTAGGGTTTAATGTTAGTATGTAGCTAACTTATTTATAGTAAATGAATTTTCAAATTTTAATTTTTTTATTAATAGTATATTCTGTTCAAATGGTCATTACTATTCGTGCCACCTTAATATATTAATTTAAGAACAAAAAATATTTGTACATATACCTTAAAATTATTTAAGCTCAAAATAAAAAAATGTGGTACAAAAATAAATGATTATAAAATCAAAATATATTCATTGGAAATTCGTAGGTGTGCATCATTATTGTAAAACATACCCTGATGTATTGATATTTTAAGTTTTGTCATTATCAGTCTTTTAACCTACAAAAAAGCAATATAATTATTTGTCTAAATGAATTTTAATTCTACTTTATACTTAGTTTAACTTTTATATCTTGTATATGATCTGGTCTAAAACTCAGGGATCTATATTAGATCTCACAACATTTCTTGTACTTTTTGTATTTAAAAGTACCCTATAAAAGATATTAAATGCTTTGAAAGGAAGACGTACTTTATTTTTTAAAACTTATTAGGAGATGCTGAAAACAATGAATTTTTTACATACTCTTTAAAATATCATTTAAATGTATAAATGTAAAAAAAATAATGATGCGACAATAATATTATAAAGAGTTTGCCTGATATGTGTCTCTTAATTGCAGTTCATTTATCTCTGATCAGATAAATAAATTAAAATTTTAAATGACAACAAACATGAAATTGTATTAAAAATAAATTATTTAATAAATTAAATTATGTCAGAAATGTTGGTTTGCTTTGTGATTTATATTTTGATAAAATGCTCATTGATAGCTTACTGTGTTTATATTTAAAAGAAAATAAATTAATAAAAATAAAATATATACATATATATATATATATATATATATATAATTATAATAATTCTATATAAGTGAAATAAATTATAAATATGTGGTACCATTTCTTTTTTTAAGTAGAATCAAAAAGTTCATGTCTTTTAAATGTTTAGTTTGTATGTAAATAAGTTCAGAAAATTGATAATAATTCATTTAACTTATTTTTAGTTTGAATAACAATTTATACCTTTTATTATATTTAATATCTAATTTTCTCACATCAGATATCACATGTCTGGTATTTAATGTTTAAATACCTTGTCATGACTAGTATATAAAACAGTTGGAAAGGAATTGGAATTATTTTCACTGAATCATTATGTTATTGTTTTTATTTTAACCCCCCCCCCCATAATATTATAATCTTCTACATTGGCTTCAACAGTTAGTGCTTTTAAGATTAATCTCTTCAGGCGGTGACCACACAAATATAGAAGATGAATCTGACGATTCCACTGTGGTTGCAAGACATCGGATTTATTTTCTACTACCTGAAGCTTAATCTTCAATATTAAAATCAGCTAAAGCATACCTTTAAATAAAAAATTAAAGTGTGTTTTTTATTTTTCTAACTTATTAAAAACTTTAATATTCAATTAATAAAATCAATTTTCTGACTTTATTTTCATTATAATAAACAAAAATGATTTATAATGTAACATTTTGCTAACCTTAATTTACTTATGTAAAAAATATATATTATATGTGTATAAAAAAATGAAGTGGTGTGATAAAAAAGAAATATATATTACTGTACTGTGACAATGAAATGTTTATAAAAATAATTATTATAAACGAAAATATCAATATTTCGTTTATGAAAAGTAAGAAAAATATATAAATATTATGACATATTCAGCATTATCTGTGATAGACTGTCAGATTTGTTAAATTATATTTAAATGAGTTGGATCTGAGCAGATGAAGGAAATTCATTGAAGAATGTTATTTTTAGTGAAAATTAGTTTATTATAAAAGATTAATTATTAAGGGGCAACTAATGTTATTTATTTATCTCTAAATGTTGGTCTTCCTTAAAGCCTAATATAACTATCACTGAATTATTCCAAGAAGAAGGTATTTAGATTGAAGATTTTCAAATTAAGTTCTTCCATATATTTTTATCTTTTAGGTCTCTTTTAATTTGTATTGTGTTCATTCCATCCTTAGTAATTTATACAAGCAATAATGGATTATGGTTTTTGCCTTAATTTCTTTTTATAATTTATCTTTTATCTCACTGGCTGCTGGATTCAGTCATTCCTAAATACCATTAATTTATTTTGTTTCAACCTCTTATTAATTATTTTGAGTGGTATGATAAAAATAATTTTCACTTTAAATATAAAATTGTAATTAATTATTTAATTGATATGAATTATAAATTAATTACCTACATGTGTGCTGAAAACTTTAATAAATGGAGCCTGAAAATGAAGTAAATGTAAAGGGAAGGGTTCAATATAATGAAATTTAAGACTTCAACGCACAAAAATTAAAGAAAAAATAAAACAAAAAAACAAATACAATTAGTAAACGTCCAGGTAAAATTATTATTTTTTATTTAAATCTTTTTGATTAATTTTGACTTTTAAACAGTTTAAGTATGATATGAATTCAAACATTTCATTGTAACTAAAAATAAATTAAATATTACATAATAGTAACCATTACTTCCAAAAAATCATCTGTTGATCCATTTGTTTTGTCTTTAATTTTATAAAATGAAATTTGTAATAATGTAATATAAATTAAAAAAGAAAACTGATGTGAAATGAAACAAAAAAGTAATATTTAAAATATCGTATAAAATTAAATTTATATTCAAATTTTTTTCAAATAAAATTATTCGTGTTTAGTAAGTAAAATAGTGTTATATTAATTGTTGTGCGTGATTCTTTAATTATATAACTGTGTATTCATGACATTAAAAAAAATAAAATTATAAAATTATATAAAAAAAGAAATATTTATTTCTTATTTTATTTAAAATCTTAATAAATTTTTGTCAGTATTTTTTAAATTTATTTTAAGATAAAAATAATATAATTTCAAAATTCAAATAAAATTATGTTAAAACAACAATGAAAATAAAATTATCTCAAGCAATAATTAAAATTTATTCATTTCTTATATTTTTTGGTGTATTTTTTCAGGTTAAAATGGATTTGTTACTAAAATGTTAATTATTTTAAAGTAAATATATGTTTGTTTTTATTGGTCTATTCTGTGAGTGAGAGATTGAAACGAATTATAAATATTACACTTTGTAGCCATATAAAAATATAGGCTTAACCAATGTAGAATTTTCAAATGTTTCAAATCAAATTTTTTAATTTATCAGTTGTAGTTCTGTCTTGAAAAAGCAAACATGGATTGTAATGCTACTATTGCTTCCCGTAAATTAAATTAATTTGAAAACACTAATCCATTTTATAAATCTGAAACTTGTAAATCCTTTATTTTATGACTATGTTTATCGACTATTTATTTATTATTATTTTTTAATTTATCATTTTTTATACCAAAATGTCTTTCATACATTTTATTTTTGTTGTTTTATAAACAATTAATTAATAACATAAAATTTCATATTAATTATTGAGAAAGCTAATGCTAAATAAAGTTTATTTAGATTTTAAGTTGTGTTGTTTAATTTTGCCTTTCATTTTTTTTTTTATTTATAATTAATTCTTTATAATGTTTTTAAGCTACCTCTCCAAAGGGTTAAGTTATTTGTATAGTTTGTATATATTTATTAAAGAAACAAATTATTATATTTTTAGTTTTTAAGTTTATTTTTCTCTCTTTTATTGTTTTCTTTTAAATTATAATTTTCCTTCATTAAGCTATTAGAGTTAATATATATTGTTTTCAAAAATAAAATACTTATTTTTATATAAAAAAACTGATTTCTTCTTAATTTTTAATATTATTATTTTCGTATTTATTTATTACTTTTTGTCATTACTTGATTTTATATTACTTCAATTTAGTGTGAATCAAATTTTTTAATGAAAATTTGTATTCCCAATGGTGGTAATTAGAATCCCAATAATTGTAATATTAATGTTATTATAATAGTTATTTATTTCTAAAATATTACAATTTTATTAAATAAAAATATTCATTAATTTGTAAGCGTTTGTTTTTACTGTTAAAATAAGATTTTTTTCTTTCTCATTTATTTTGGTTATATTTTGCTTCGTTTAGTTTCTCTAAAATATTACTAATTTTATTGAAATGCACCAATCAGACCCATAATGCCTAATGTTTTACCTTACGTGTTACTTTTATTTATAATTAAAGAAGACAAAAGTTGCTATAAATTTTTGTTTAAAATTTGAAAATAAACTTGATTATTCCTGTAATGCAGTTTGTCTATCCTAATTATTATTCTTTTTGTGACACCATTTTTTTACCCTTTTAATTTCAATTATTATATGCTACTTAAAGTTCTCATATCTTCAAAGAAACATTATTATGTACTTAAAATGTAATTTTTCTCACAAATCACTGTACTTAAGACTGTGATTATTATCACAGTCTTAAATGACTACAAACTCAGTTTGATTATGATTGGTTTATATTTTCTAACGGATATTCTTTGTGCTGATGATAATTCTGAGTAAAATTACTACAATTGGAACGAAGTTATTACATTCTTTGATTTGATATGAGAAACCTTTTTATGAGAAGAAACTGATAGCAAACGTACCTGCATAGTCTGTAGGATCCAGGACGTTAAAGTTATTGATCTTAGTTCCTATTGTGGAGAAGTTGTTAAACATCCTGTTTCATGCATTTAAAGAGGTATCTAGTAATTTATGAACCTATCCTAGTTTTGATATTGTTTTATCTGTCCAGGATTTTTTCTGACATTTTAAAGCTATTACAAGGTTTAAAGTAAAAGACAGAATTTTGGTGTCATAACTTTTTTTAACTCAAAAGAAGAAGTGAACTCAATGTAAGTTTTTTCTCTTATGATACAATTATCTGGTGTAATGAACCTAATTTGGCATAATTATCTGACTTTACCCTTATCGTATTTAATATATAGAAGAGATATTGTTGTAGAAACATCCTTACTAATTCTTAAATAATAAAATGATTTCAGTTAAAAAATATTGCCTTAGCTTTGTAAAAAACTGAACAGTTTGTGTAAGTTTCTACTCAAAAGTGAACGATTAGTGTAAGTTTTTATAAAAATTGAACAGGTTGTGTAAGTTTCTATAGATTGTGTCAAATAATAGGGGATATTTTGGTTCTATAGACAATGACATTACTATTAAACCTGTAAAGGGTTGAAATGATAATTTTATTTCAAGAGAGACTTCTCTGATAGAACTTTCTTCTAAACTTGTTTTGTTTATTAATTTTATTGTAGTTTTTTTCTTGTATCAATGTATCATTTATTTTTTTTATCATTCTTCACTTAAAAAATTGAGATTTTTTCGCTTGATATCTTCTATTTTATGCTAATATTACAAGAATGTAATGTGCATAAGACATTTTAAATATAAACAAAAATATATATAATCTATATATGTAAACCTGTGTTAAATCTATTTTTAATCCTTCATTCTACATCCCTTCGTGTAATCTTCTGATAAGCAAGACTGTGTCAGCATGGTAGAAGATGAAAATATGGCTTTAAATGCTTGTTATATAATGCATTTTTTATTCTATTCAAAGGAAAGCCAAAAGAAAATGCTTTCTGATGAAATTTCACTGTAAACAACCATGAATTCAAAAGCTGAATGTTTCTTGAAGCACCTTTTCAATACTGCCTCTGTCAAATTGAAATGAAAGATGAAGAATTTGATGCAAATTTAAAATATTGAATTGCTATTTGATGTAGCAGACCAGTGTACTCAGTAACTATAAATAGAGAAGCATGAAAACTAAAATAAGGACCTATATATAAAGGAAGGTCCAAAAGTCCCCCCTTCTTAATTTTTGTATCGTAAATGATAAATCGGGGATCTCTCTTATAGTGCATTTATTTTTTCAGTCAGTGGAAATACTAATGCTTTAATGAATGTCTTTCTGTAGAATTCTTAATTTTTTCTACATTGAGGGAAAGGACCTAACTTAGCTGTAATCCATATGAAAAATTTACCCTGATTCACATTTACCTTGAAGTGGTGTGAAAATTATAATGGGATAAAAGAAAAATTAAGAAAACAATTTTAATATAATAAGCAATGAATAGCTTGATTCATTTAATTTGCTAAAAATAGTTAAAAATAATTAAAAATAAATTTTAATGAATATAATACTTTTATTTACTTAAATATTAAAACAATCATTTCTTTTAACATAAATTTATGTTTTAAAATTAACATTAACTCTTTTTAAAAACAAATATTTACAATTTACTAAATACATTTATATGTTGATACATCTATAAATTTAAGTAATATTATTTTTAAATTAAACACATACATTTAAAGGATTCTGTTAAATTTTGACCAAAGCTTTGAAAAAATTGTGTTACCCAAAGATTATGTAGTATACCACATAATCTTTATGTGGTATACTACATAATCTTTATATCACCCTGATTAAAATATGAACTGGCAAAACTTGATTCTAAGATTGAAGGATAATGAATCTATTTAAACATGCATGCATTTCATGTATTACCTGAATCCAACTATAAAATTGCAAAAACTGGGATACAAGACACTTTACAGGTAAATTGACTGCATTTTAACATATAAAATGGGATTTTTTTCCTAGTGTACGATTTTGCAAGATGTTGCTTTAAATATATAATAAATCATCAATTATTGTCTGTAAAACTGGTAGCTAGTATAAATGAGTTGAGCATTAAACCAGCTTGACATAACTCAACTTGACCACCAGCCTCGAATCCTTTTCTTGTGTGGAGTTCCTTTTTAAAATAATGGAATAATATTTAATTGTTATAACAATAAAGGTCTAGATTTTTTTGTTTCAAATATATTTTAATTATATACCTTAAATGTCTGAGTACATTCAATACTAACTTATCTTCATAATGCTTCTAATTAATTTTATTCACGACTTAAGAAAAAATAACAGTTAAAATTATTAATTTCGAAACACTAATATACTAGATGAAAAACTTTTTGTTTTCAACTTAAGTTATTTTCACCACAAATAATTTGTCTTTTTGGCCATTTAATGGCTCTTAAATTGGGCTTGCAATTAAAACCTTATTATTTGGCTCATGTCTACCATCAACAATTATATTTAAAGTATTTAGTATTTTTCAATATTGCAATAATTTTCACAGCTATTTTGTGAGCTATTATTACGTTTTATTTTACACTATATTATTAAAAATATATATAAATATTAAAAATATTGACAAAAGTAGTTGTAAGTAACATTTATTTATAATAAATTTAATCATATACATATAAGTAAAATAACAATCATATTATTATTACTTAAAGTAAAATTTCTAAAATAATTCTAAATCATAATTTATATCATTTTATCTTCTACATTCAGGCCTCTCATTTTCAAATGCCATATTTTCAAAATCTTTTAAAATAATTGAATTGTTTCCATCAGATTTAATTTTAAGATCTGAAACAAGATATAGGGAGGAAAAATGTTATTAGCGTCTGGTAGTCTCTGCCTTAAAAATTATGTTCTTTTGTATAACAATGTCGCTCTGAATAGTCGCTTGTAAGTAATATTTATTTATGATAAATTTAATCAGATACATATAAATAGTATAGTCAATGTATTGAACATCTATTGTTAAATGAACGTTTTATATTAAGAATTTTAAATTTATTTTAGGGAACAATAATAAAGTTTCAATACAATGTAAAAAGTTATCATCATATATTACTTGCATATTAGCTGTCACCACTAATTGTTTCTTCTACTACCAATGAGGAGAATTCTTCTAGAATTATAGTCTATTATACCACCCACCACTTGTTATGCTCTTATTTAAAATATTTTGTGGATCTTTTCACATCTGAATATGAAAATGTATGATTTTACCATGCAATATCAATTCAGAAGTTTTACTGGGTAAATATTTTAATATTCTAAACATAAATGCAATATTGATTTTGATCTGTGCTGGTCTCCAATTTGGTGATAAAGAAAAGAAGGACACTTAAGAGACTTAATGAATTTTCAATAACTATGTTTCACTACATTGTAACTATATGTAAGTATAAATGGTAACTATATTTCACTACATAGTAACTATTAAGGTATAAATGTAACTATATTTACTACATAGTAACTAGAAGTATAAATGGTAACTATATTTACTACATAGTAAATATGTAAGTATAAATATTTTACTACATAGTAACTAGATGTAAGTATAACTGGTAACTATATTTCACTACATAGTAATTATATGTAAGTATAAATGGTAACTATATTTCACTTAGTATATAGTGAAATATACTTATTGAAAATTCATCTAGTCTCTTAATTGGCCTTATTTTCTTTATAAATATAATAATGTTAAAATATTACATCAAATATGTTAAATACATAACTTTGTGTCCAAAGAAACACCTTTCTTTCAGAAATAAATAATTGTTGTAACAAAAAAAGAAACTTCTTTTCAATCAAATAAATATAGTACTTTGATTTTGAAAATATACCAAGTGTGATATACACATTTTGATGTACATATTTTGAAAAACAGAAGGCTCTTTTTTTGTGACAGTCGTAATATAAACTCATTGTTAGTAAGTATTATATTTAAATTGAGTTCAAACCTTCTTGTTTGGCAGTGTTGAATGACTCCCACCCCCATGCTTTTGGGTGGTAAGCCACTTCTCCATGTTTCGATTCATCAAGACCTGATTTAAAAATAAAAAAATAATTTATTAAACAATAAAAAATTATTTATACGGTAGATAATTGAAAAGTGTAACTCATTAGTTTCTTCCTGGGCAGAAGGTTTCTAAAAAAGTTGATCTATTTCACAACAAGTCTGAGACTTGTATGCTAAACAAATCCTTTTCTTTCAGTGTACTTGAATGGCCATCATTTACAAATAAACTGTTTTTACTTCACAACTTTTACACAGAAAAAATGAAGCGTCAAATTATTTAAAGGTGATAAAACTGATACTTGTTTGATCAAAATGATTTCTTTCATTTATCTAAGATAATAATCTTAGATAATTATCTTAATTATCTCGTAAATATACCTCGTAACTCTTCTTCTTCCGATACTCTAAGTACTTTAGCCAATCGAAGGGATCCAAATATTAGAAGACTTGTTAAAATTGCCCAAATTATTATTATTAATCCTCCTGCAATGTTTAACCCAACTGCCTGAAATCAAATGCAATTTATATTTTTTTAAAAAAGAAATAAATAAAGTTATCATTACTATAGTACTACATACTTTGTTTCCATAAAAATAAACTTCAAATTGCTGTACCTTACAAGAAGTTGGAAACTAATTTACATTAATCGAAGAAATCGAAGAATCAGCTACCGTCGATACTTGCTGATGGATATAAATATCCCTGGACCGGTTTCGGCATAACGCCGGCAACACTCGACCTCTCAACTAAAATTTACATTAGTTGAATGCTCAGTTTTAAGTCTAAACTTCATGTAAGACTTAAAATGATACAAAGAAGTTGAACAGTTGATGCTAAACGAATTAAATAATTGGTGAAAGTATCACAAACAAATAGAGGAGTTACAAAAAATGTATACAGCTAATGTTTTGACTTCCTATAGCTTAGGGATTGAGTCTTAATTATTTACAACAAAATTAATTAAAATATTCTTTTTAATAGCTAATTTTGCACTAATGTAATGTCATAAACCCACATGGACTAGGACATTTTTGAAATTTTACATATTTGTTTACTTTTCATTATGAGTTATCATGGTTTGTGTATTCCCCTGAGATATCAAATTAAATTTATGGGTTCTATTATTTGTTGCATATCCCTAATTCTTTTACTTTTTTGCTACCAAATTCGTTACAGTAAATGAACTTCATTCACTCCATTGAATGGAGTCAATCATAAATATTGAAAGAAAAGAAGTCTCTTCACAAAAAAAACTTAATTGGCAAGGCACTTTCAACCTAACTACAGGCCATCATCAGTGCAAAACTGTTGAGATGATAAAGAAGAAGGGAAATGAGTCTATGCATTCATATGGTGGCGTAATGTAGTCTCGACATCACAATGTCTGGACACTAAATAACGTCAACACTTTTCGTGCCAGGATTTTTCGTTGTATCGACACTTCATAACCTTGACACTTTAACTGAATCATGTGTCGAAGTTACGTCTTGTCGAGACATTCAAGTTTCGATACATTGCAGAATCCTGCCAGGGTAAAAATATTAAAAATAAAATATTTCCAGTCCCTATGGGGTACCGTCACTATAAACCCTCGACACTATTATAGGTATCGATCTTACGTAAAATCAGGACAGGGTGTCACGTGACTAAGTTTGTCCTGTATAAACTCTATGTTATATCGACACATGGCATGGTTTAACGATGTTTCGACATGTGATAGTCTCGACACTACATAACATCGACAGATGATGCAAGTTCTCACTTATATTTGACATCACGATGTCTCGACACAAAAATTAGTCTCCATAAGATTGACACCTACAATAGAGTCAAGGCTTTGTAGCGGTACCTTGTAGGTACTGGAAATATTTATTGTTAATATTTTCACCCTGGCAGGATTCTACGTTGTATCGACACGATGTTACATTGACAAACGATTTAGTTAAAGTGTAGAGATTATCAAGTGTCAAGACAAACAAATATTGAGACCAAGGAAAAGTGTTGACGTTATTTAGTGGCGAGACATCGTGATGTCGATACTATGTGAGAACTTGACACTGTCTGTCAATGTCGGGTAGTGTCGAGACTATCACATGTTGAGACATCGTCAAACCATGCATGTGTTGATATAATGACGAGTTTATAAAGGACAAAAATGGGTCACGTGACTCTACTTGTACTGATTGTGTGAAAAATTGACATCATTGTGTCAAGACCCCACAGGGCGACCCTTTTCTTATTGGGTATTAGTAAGACTCCACAACTGAACTTTATTAAGCTGTGGTTTGACTAAAGGATTTAACATGAACTTTGTACATTTAGTTTACTGACCTTTAACGCTTGAAGTGAACCAGTAAATAAGAAACCATCTTTAAGGTTAAAAAGTGGTTGAAGAATCACTCCAGTGAACCCTCCTCCAAAATGCACTGCTGTCGCGTCTAGAGGGTCGTCAACTATATGTACAAAAAACAGAGAAAATATATCCTCTTATTTCACAAATTATATGTATTTTCGATGGTAGTCAGATTTTATTTATTGCTGATTCGACGTTGACTATTAAATTCTGACCAACCGTCTGCAATACTTAAGAGTGTTGTGGGAGTGGCATAACCTGACAATTCCAGGAAACTTGAAAATGGACTAATAAAGCTATTTGGCTTAATGGGCTATTTTAAGTAGGGTTTCTCATAATTATAAAAGATCCCCTTTAATTCACTCAATATAAATTTTTGAAGAGGCAATAAAAATATCGTTGCAAGTATATAGACCCAAAAGTTAATTTTGTCATATTTTAAACTGTATTATAGATAATAGGTTATGTTAAGAATTATTATAAAATTTATTTATTAATTGCTATTTGCTTATTGTAATAGTTTCAAACTAATAAGCGATGCTTCAAGCTAAGACAATATTCTATGCTCATTAAATCTGTTACCACAAAAGACGAATTGTAAGAATTTGAATGTACTTTAATTACTTGATTATCTTTTCGAGAACATAAATGTGTTATCACCATGACTTGGTAGTAGTTTGATTATGAATAGTAGTAAGCCTTATTTTTTGGACATTGTCACTTCTCTAAGACATAAATAACAGCACTTATGGATTAATCGTGGTATTTGTATTAAGTCACACAAAATACATGATCTACATCCTAAAAGGTTATCACCTCCTATGAAAGAACTTCTCTCATGAATAAACTTCAATAGCTAAGAGGAGAATTATCAACATCAGGGTATATAGGGGTCTTGCTCGCTATGCCTGAATTATTTAATTCTAGATAATATAATTACGTAAAGGGCTAATAAAATCTAATATATATATATATATATATATATATATATATATATATATATATATATATATATATATATATATATATATATATATATATATATATATATATATATTAACTTCTTCAAAAGTAACTTATATAAGTAACTTATATTTTTGAAGAATAAAAGAAGAAAAATAAGAATGTTAAAAAGAAAAATTATTGTTATTATCGAATATAGAGGTATCTTGATAGGAGTAGGTATTTGCTACTATGCATTACGCGTTCTGTTTTATTACTTCATTAGTTGTTATTTTTAGAATTCGAAGTTACAAATTTTAAAATACTTCTACTCATATCATAAAACGTATAATTGTATTTGTTTTATAATTGTTATCCTACATAAAATCAAAGGTAGATTATCTTAATCCAAATATCAATATTCTCATGTCTATACACCAGACAAAATTTAATTAATCTTTATCATTGCTTTAGATTATTTATCTGATAAATAAAAAATAACCAATTGTTCTCGAAAAACAATACTCCTCTAATATAATAGTTTTATAATTAAATGATAAATTAATTGATCGTGCAAAGCTAATAGAGAATAAAAATCATTGGGGACGTTTAGTACTTATACTTCTGGTGATTTGTATGGGCTCTCAGGCATAGAAATATTATTACTAGAGGGGCCCTATAGGTTAAACTTTGAAACATCGAAAAAGTAACCTGGCCACCTGCGCTAATTAATATAATCAAATAATCAGTGCAAAATTATAATAACTTATATAGTAAAATGTTAAAAATACAAATTAACACACAAACAATGTGCGGGAAACCGAAGTACATTTATTAATTATAACCCTAACTCACTCTTGAAGGAGGTTTCAATGAGGTTACACAGAGCCCCAAAAAGATGTTTCAGGCCTTTCAATGTATTGAGATAGGCTATGCTCCCTTTAGTATATATCTCTACGCTCTCAGGGGCTCTGTGTAACCTCATTAAAATCTTCTTTAAGGGCAAGTTAAGGTTATAATAAATTAATTGTTTCGATTTGCGGCAAATTTTTTATGTTTTGTTTTGTACCTGAAATGTTCTTGTATTTTGATGATTGACTATTTCGAAAGTCAAAGGTGGTCAGGTTACTTTTTCGATGTTTCAAAATTTAACCAATGGTGCCCCTCTAGTAATACTATCTCTATGTTAATTACAACCTAAACATACTCTTAAAGGGGGTATCAAAGAGGTTACACAGATCCCCTGAGAGCCCCAAAAATGTTTTAGGTTTCTTAATGTATTAAGATAGGGTATGACCTTGGTATGCCATTATGAAAACGTCAGCAAAGTTCAAAGTGCCAGCAAAATGAAATTTAGTAGACACTTAAATCAGCTGATCACAAAATACTGTTTTATTCACGAGCCATAATTTTTATTGTATATTGTATTTAAAAAAGATTGTAATTAATAGTTAAAAATAATATTTTTTTTAAATAGATTTGAAATAATTATAGAATATGTTTTGTTATTTATATTAAAAAACTTCAATTAGATTTATTATTACGCATACTTATATTTAGATAAAACAACTGTAAATAAAAAATGGCAACACTGATTTTATTAGTCCTTGTTTTTTTTCTTAGTGACTCGTGCATTTTAAATTCTCGTTTCGGTAACTTTCTTATTTTACTCATATTTTTGATTTGTCGAGGTTTATCCGTACGTTAATATCTTGAATGTGATGATACTAAATAATCTCGGGCACGGATAAGTAAGTATTAGGCCTACTTTAAGTATGCATTTTGGGAAATAAATGTTGATCCCATGGTGCATGTTCCCAGTCAACAACATGGCTCAAGCGCTGACGAATTTCTGTGCATTGTAACTTCAATAAATATTTATTTGGTTGAATGTAAAACGCAATTTGTGTGATACAATTTTATGGTGTGTTCTTTTTTCAAACATATCCTTTTAGTTTTTGTACCTTTTGCGTAGAGCACAGCATAATGCAGACCGTAGAATACCAAGCAGGCAATTGCACCCATTATTAATGCGCACCAACCATGCACAAGATTCGCTGATGCACATAAAGCTACCTGAAACATTGTTAGTTTATTTTATTATTCTAGCGAATTTTCGGAGGTAGTTCGGATGACGGAAGTGAAGAATAAAAGTGTGGGGGAGGGGGGGGGGGGTCGATTGGCCTCCTGATTCCACAAATATATATCCTTACTTCATCCGTCCAGCATCACTTTCTGATGAAATACAAAAGAACAAAATATGAAGAGAACATTTCTTTTAAGTTGATATAATTTTCAATGAAACCAGTGTTATATCACTGATGGTGCAAAATCGGATAACTACAACCAAAATTATGGCTTTCAAAAACATAAAAAATGTTAATTTATGCAAGATCAGCTACTTTCTTTGAAAAAATATTGGCTTTCTAAGAATATTTTTGCCTCTTTAACTAATGTCATAACATTAGTTCTATAGTTATTCGATTTGATGAAAAATATTCGTTTTATAGGTAATTTAAAAATCTTCTTTTCATGTTTTGCACACGACAACTTATTAGAAGAAAACTGAAATTTGTGCGTTTTCCTAATATTTTGAGCGAGTGCATTCACATAAAGGGCTCCAATCTGGAAACTATGCTTAGACTATGCCCCTAGACAAAGGGGCTAAATTTATTATAATAATATATAATAATAATAATGCCTGTTTTATGGGCCTTTCGATCCTTCAGGGTATTCGCCCTACGGGATCAACCTCGGGTGGTTCGCATCTACTATGCTCAATGTAAAGCTAAAGTTGGCGACATCTTTTTACATGAAACTGTATCCATAAAAACTGAGAACATAGCCCGGGCTGTGAACCCCGGACCTTCGATGCTGAAGTCCAATACTATACGACCGCGGCAACGGAGGCAGATTTATAATATTTTATTATAAATTTATTATACTTGTCAGTAATAATCCGTTTTTACCTAAATATCTATTATATAAATTAATTTACTTACAATTCCAGTTAAAGTAGCGTTCAATGTAAGCGAAAAAGGCCAAGGCGCCGATCCTCCGATCCATACTCGACATAGAAGAAGCGACACTCCAGCCGCTCCCGAACCCCCTAGAACTGTGTTTATCATTGACCTGGCAACGGAATTACCTTGTCTCAATCCTGTTATTTTACCCATTGAACCTCCATTGAATGATAAGAAACCAGTTACTAAAAGTAATGCCCCAATCCCCATCAACTAGAAAGAAAAATATCGTACAAAATTAACAGGCATATATGCATATTGCTGAGAACCATGCCCATGCTCGTTTCCATAATGAAAAGATGGAACAACAAATATTGCAAGGCATCGTTTTTGAGTATTCATGTTCAAAAGTACATGTCATTATTAAACATAGTTAAGCATTAAGTAATATGTCCATTAAAAATAAAGAAGAAGATTGATTTAATTTTATTGTTTAGTTTGTTTTAGTTTTTGGACTTAGTTATCGAATAAAAACGCTTTTGTGAAGTTGTGATGAAGACATTCTTAAGTCAAAAACCCAAGGAGCGTTGTAAGTACTTTAGCAATATAATAGCATTCAGTAATTATAGTAAATACTAAGTTAGTTATACTAGTTCAGTGTCGCGCACAAGCCTTGAGCTTATGCGACACAAATGGTCAATATATATTATTTTATTTATATATATTTTGTAATTTAATCATTGTAAACAGGTACTTATGTAAACGATTTGTATATTTATTTATTTATCCGGGCAAAAGAGATCATTTTAGAGCAATCATAGTGCCAGCATGACATTTTCTTATCTAATTTTTATTAGCGAGTTCTTATAATTTAATTTCTCACTATAACTGATATGACTTGAGAGGTACTTTAAGATCAACCTTTTAATTCGAGATAATTCAGATAATTTTATGAAGTCAAATGATGGAATGGTAAAGTAACTCACAGGAAGTGAATGTCCAGGCATGTCATTCGGTTTTCCATTGGTAAACCTTCCTATCCTGGGTCCAAGCATAACAGCGGCTATGAAAGAGCATGCACCACTGAATGCGTGAATAGCTCCACTACCAGCATAGTCAACATAACCCATCTGCTTTAGCCAGCCCATTCTATTGTTTCCATCGTCATACCAAACCCAGTGACTTACCACTGGGTATGTTATACCTATAATAATAACACAGAATACAACATGTATAATTCTTATATTAATTTTAATATTAATTTATTTATTTATTTAATATTAATTAAATAAATAAATAAAATTACACTCAATAAATATTTGTCCGGTAAACATAACTAATAAATAGTATTTATACATTAGTATGTAATAAATAATACTAAATAAATTACTATTTGACGCAATATAATTGTGCGAGAGACATTTAGGAATTAATCTCCTATTAATGTCTCGAACCCTCTCCTCTTTGGACATGACATTGTGTCGAGCCATCAATGATGACGAATGTCGAATGATGGAACAGTTTACAGATGTTACTTTGTATTTTGCTTGTTACATTTTCCGGTGTCTTTTGCACAATTATATTGCGTCAACTATTCATGTTTTGCAAAACTCGGTAGTATCAAATGATACATGTTTTGCTTGCTAAGCATAATGGCAGTAAGAGAGCACCGCTCGCCTCTGGTAAATACTTCACAATATATTCTTCGGAATTCTAATTGAAGGTCAGAGTGAGTTCAGGCTCTGCCGGCACCCTGAAGAGTTAGACGTAACGAAACAGAATGGGACATGATATTATAATATCATAACTCGATATATCGAGTCATCAATGATGACGAATGTCATCATCAGTTCCTAGATGTACCTTTTCTTGTCCGCACTAATGTACCTTAACTTGTCCTTTCCTGCACAGTTATATTGTGTCAACTATTCATGTTTTGCAAAACTCGGTAGTATCAAATGATAAATAACTATTTACTTAATAAATTCTAGTTAGGGATGTAATGCCACAAAAGAGAAAAAGACACCTTGTCATAAAATGCTGGGTTTTAATTTTTGATTATAATTGGTATTTATTTTTAAGTGGCCTTTTTAAGTTTTTTCTTCTTAATACTTATTAATTGACCTGGTGACATTACATATTTTAATCACACAAAAAATTATTTTTTCGCGAAACTACGACCACAATTTTATCAGAATTGGACTAAATTCGATATATTTATGACTTTATGCAACCTGTAAAATGCATCTACCATCGTTTAATATTTTTAAAGGAAGATTAAAAATTTAGTTTTTAGACCGTGATATTGAAAATAATTTACTGAGTATGTTAACATAATTTCAAACCTCAAATACAGTAACGGAGAATTCTTAAAAAGTTGCTGTCGCACAGCCATAAACATACATAACAATAATATAAAAAATAATAGTAACGTATTCACCTGAAATAATAGCACTATAGATGAGATATGCCGCAAAATTGCATCTTTCAGCTACAGCTCCTGATATTATCGTAGCAGCTGTTGCCGCAAAGACAAATTGGAAAAACCAATGTGACAGGTTGTCTTCAGGTAAACCTGCTGAGAACCAATATGTTCTTCCAACATATGGACTACCAGTGCCATACGCTATGGCATAGCCAACTAGATAGTAACACACCCCACATATAACTGAAATAGAATAATAATGCAAATTAATTATTAGGTCAATGTTATCAGTTACTATAATCTGTTAACAGTATAAATTAACTGTATCGAAAATTATGGTTCATAATGGAACCACCGAATTTTTAACTAAGAATTGCCTGATCAACAATCTACAATACAAAGAACTAATTTTACATGAAAGTTTTTTATTTTCTTATTTTAAAGATAATTTGATCTTAGAAGTCTAGAGCTAAAATAATTTTTATGCGCGTCCCAAGACATTCGATTTGACATTGACTTAAAAAGGTCTTGAGGTTGAGTTAATATTGGTTGAACATATTGTGTAGTCGAAGCCGTACTACAGCTTGAATTCGTATTAATTCGACTTCACTTGTGTGAAGTCGAAAGAACTTAGCAAAAATAAATTAAATAATAACTAAAAGTTAAGGTATTAAATAGATGAAATAAATACCAACACATATCCATTAAATTTTTCATAACTATATTGATGGTGTTTTTCGTGTGAACTGATCCTGCTTCTAAGCAAGCAAATCCAGTCTGCATCACTGCAAAATCAAATTGCCAACATAATTTTTCTTAGTAGTAGTGATAGTACTTAGGGAGAGGTGATAGACCACCAAGCAAGTTGACCGCTTATACTTTTTTGGTTAAAATTACCTCTACTTAGAAATCTAGAGCTTTTTCAAGTATAATAATCAAGCCTAATATTGACTTTACCACTTTGTGACCAGCTTGTTTTTTATCACTAAGAATCCAGCTAGAATTAGTATTCCAATCATATGAAAGATTCTGCAATAAATATCTTATTTCCAAAATGTAATTACATATATATCAACCTATAATTCGAAAACGGTTTATTGGGAAAGTAGCCATAGATATTATTGACCAAGGTGACATTAACCATAACCCATTTAAAATGTTTAGGGTCCTTTATATTTTTAAAAAAGATATACAGTAACTATTATTTTTAACGTAAGTTTCCTAGATTTTTATCTTGTGAAATTCCCATATCATTTCATTTGCTGCACCATGGACATCTCATTTCCCATCCTAATTCACCTTCCTCAGCTGTCTATTCACCCCCTTCCTCTATTTGTGTGTTTCATTCCTCCCATCTATATTTTTTGCTCAAAAAATAACCCTTATTTATGTTATAATTGTTTACATATTCAAAGATTTTTCTTCTAACTAATAAGGAAAGTCCGATTCTATACATTATGGATAAGCTGGAAAAACTGAACATAATATTCTTAATACGAATACTTTTAGCGAATTTCCTTTGGAAAAAAAACGAAAAAACTAAAGGCCATTAAAAAGAAAAAAATAGTTCTAGTTTATGCAACCCTAAATAACCAGAAAGCACTGTTTACAAAAAAGAAATTTAGTACGGAACGTTATAGTGAGTAAAGAATACCTTAAGTACTATACGAATAGTTTTAAGACTAGTATTTTTCTAAATAGTCAAGTGGTTATAGTACAGATGATTTGATCCCGTGAACAATTATCGGAGGATGAAGATAATTTTTTAGGACATTTATTTAAATTTTTGTTCGGTTTAGTAAAATAATATTACGGGTACGTTAAGTAACCAAATCATTCTGGCACGGAGATCCACAAGCTGGTCGCAATTGTTTAAAATGCGCGCTTTTTTGCTTATTAATCCAATTTTAGATAAATGTTCGATTTATAAATTTAATAACCTGAGCAGTAGCGTCACAAATTATTATTTATTTTTTTGAATTCTTTTAAAAAAATGCGCAAAAAATACTCAGCATATACTGAGCTTTAAATAAGTGCAGTTAATGTTGTTCCATATGATGTATAATCATCTATAAGATAAATATATTACGGACCTCCGCGTCATAATTTTTCAACCTACTCTTCAATCTCTTATTCAATTTCTTATCTTCCGATCAAGTAATAAAAAATTAGGAAATACTTCCAGTTGCTGAAAATAAAGTTACTCATTAATTACAGTGTAACTTACGAAGTGAACGTTCATGGAGCAGGGCAACGTAGTATATATTTATTTTTATACGGCAATTAGAACTAAACCAAACAATAGTTTCAGTTCAACTGCTAAAAATTATTGTCACGTTAAATTCTCATTTAGTCCTGCTAGAAAAACTTTTCAATTAGAAAATAACTTTTTTTTAAAGTCGAACAAATACAGTTTGGAAGTTAAATTAATAAACCAATTGGACTATTAGCTTCGTGGCTCTATTTAAATTATATAAAAAAAACTTAATTTAAGTTAGAAGCAGTATCAGGCTAAGCTGATTCAGCAACAACCTGCTGAAGTTGTTGCTAAATTTCCTTATCTCATATTTCAAAATAACTTTGCTATAGAGTTATTTATTATAGAATAAAAAAAATAGGGTACGGGGTACCTCAGAGCTTTTCTTCCCCACTTCGGACTCGCTTCGCTCGTCCATAAAATGTCATGGTTAGCCAACTCTTAAGGTGTTAGACCTTGACTGAATATCATGATTATCCAAAGATTAAAGTAGCATTATTCGGTCTCGCTACGCTTGACTTTAGATATGATATTGATCCAAAGTGTTTGGTATTAAGACTTCGGACTCGCTTCGCTTGTCCTCAAAATCCTAAGATAACATAATGTTTAAAGTGTTATAACCTAAGTTTAATTAAAGCTTAGAAAAGTAATAGCAGAAAGCCATTTAATTTAATTTGACGTGTAATACGTTTATTTACGAGTATATTATTAGATTTAATTCTTTGTAAGAATATATGTTATCTTCGAATCATATGATTGGTTCAATTTTTTTTTTTTTGGTTGAACGAATGATTGACGGATTTAAACAAACTTTCATAAAGTACTAATAACTAAAAGTTGAATTGCTATGGATATTATATATATTATATATATATATATAATATATATATATATATATATATATATATATATATATGTGTATAGTAATCTTATAATTTTGCTATCACCGATTAACATAACATTATTTTCTGCCGTAAGTAGATAAAATAGCGTTGCCACTATGCAGCGAAGAACATTGCAGAGTAGAGCTAGCAATTTCCTGCATCGGCTCCGCCTCTGCAGTCTATACGCTATTTGCCTGACTCCGCTTCGCTCCTTCAGTTAAAAGGTTAATTACCAGCCTCGGCTTGCACCTCGGTAGGTAATTTTTATAGACCGCCCTCGCCTTCGACTATAAAACTTTCTATCATTATAGATGATAGAAGTTATATGATTTATAAAACTTTTCTATCAAATTACATTATGGTGCCTAGTTGCATAACATATTATACTTTTTCTGGCCTTTTCACATAGAATAAATGAAATAAGTAGTTATTTAGGTCAAGATCACAAACACTTAAGGCTCCTATGTCGATTTATTTGACTTAACAGCCTACTTATCTACTATTGTATTGTATTATACCTCTAAGAATAAAACATCGTTGTGTTCTTTGAAAATACGGAACAATAAATCTTACTTAACAGAGCTTTTCAACGCTATGAAACTTGATAGAGCAAAGAAATTATATGATGAAGCTAACAATATGATTTTTTTATTTTTAAAGCCAAGCGTAAAGTAAGCTAGGTTAATCTTGTACCTAAATACAACCAAGAAGTATATATATTGTGTATTTGGTATATATGCTCCTCAATATAACCTAGCATTGATCTATTACTGATCTATGCGATTGCAAAGCAAATTGAAGCTTATATCAATACGTTTATAGTTCATGATGGTAGAATTGTATCTGTTGTGCTATTTATTAAGAGATGGTATAATTTGTATTTTATTTCCGACAGTATAGAGATGTATTCAAATTCATTACTTAAGATTGAGAGAGACTTATTCCTGTGTTAGAACACAGAAGAAAGTATCAAAACAAAGTGTTTTTTACCAAAGAACTATTTTTAGTTCACGTGATGAAAAATTATAATGTCAATGTATAATTAAAAAAATACCGCTCGCTACCCATATTATATTCTTAACAAAAACCACTTGCGCGGTAAAAAATAAACTCACCGCCCAGTCTTTGGTTCTAAAAGCAAGGATATCAACTCTTCTGTCCCGTCAAGTCATATCAGTTTTGGATACGGTCATTGGCGTTTCAAAGTGAAGTTGTTAGGTTGGCAATACTAAAGGGCCTCATTTAAATAGAGAGGCAATCATCAGCTTTTTCATCATGGCGGCGTGCAGCTGTGTGAACAAGTTTTATAGCTCTTCTGTTATTTTTGTGATATAATTCAATTCTGAGATGTCCGTGGATATAAATCATAGCAGATTTTTGCAGTTGTAATAATTGCAGCAGTTTAACCTCCATCGATGCAGGACCAAACAGTTGAAATTAATGAATGAAACGAAAAGGGTATTGTCAGGAACTGCGCCCTCTGCCAACTATATACGAGGTGTGTTCAAAAAGTATCGCAAATTTTGAATTTTCGCGGGTTACGTATATTCGAATTTCAATTTTTTTGTGGCATTATGTTGGTGCTCATGCCTCTCACTTATACCGACAACCTCGGCCATTTTGAATGTTCACTTAATTGTTGACAGCTGCTTTGCTTGCACGTGTTTTGGATCGTCTTCGATTTTTACCTATTCAAAAAAATGGATCAAAGAACGTATATCAAATTTTGTGTAAAAAACGAAATTAAGTGCGCGGATGCATTCCGAATGTTGACTGTGGCATACGGAGGTAAATTTGCTCCAGAGGGTCATAACTGGTGACGAATCGTGGGTTTATGGTTATGACGTGAAAACCAGAAGACGTGGTTATAAAAGAAGACAGCAGTCCAAATATAGTTGAAAAACAACTACCTAGGTAGTTGTTTTTTCAACTATATTTGACTGCTGTCTTCTTTTATAAACCTTTTCACTTTTTAATGTACTTATTAACGTTTATGAACTAAACAAGAAGTTATAAACAAGAAGAAACTAAACAAGAAGTTACATCTAAAGTTTTAGTGTAAACCAGAATGTGGCGTATACGCTGGAATTTAATTCTTGACAATCGTGACTGTGTGTTGTGGGTAAAGTATACTGGTGTCATCACAAAAAATGAGAGTGGCCGTTATAATTAAATGGTTATGAATCGATATATTTACTCACCACATATATTAGGTAATATATGCATTCCACGTTATGGCTACGGAGTCTTATTCGTTAACAGGCTTACATATAATGGACATTTGAGTGTTCGATTATTGGTGATTTAAATTAGTTAGTATATAATTAGGTGTATAATTGGTGTAAATAGTAAATATAATCTAGATCTAGACAGGCTATGATTCATTGCCGGATCAATTTAGAGGTTTAAATACTTAATAAAGGTCAAATGTTTAGGTCAAGAACCCTTAAGTTTAGGTACCTTACTCCTTGTAATCTAAGTCACTTCTCGAACCCGGGAGAGGAGAGATGTAGTTCGGGACGTTTTAAGTCTTAACCTTAACCTTACATCATAAAACACACCTAGTTTTTATTTGTTTTCATTAACCATTTGTATTTTAATTAATATCATCTAAAGGTGAACAGTCCTAAAAGGACAGGGACAAATCCATAGCAATACATAAACTAACGCCATCGGAAAAAGCCATTGGAAAAAACTCCATCTTCAGTAAAAGATTAAAATATGTAAAACCGCATAATATATCACATATTGATATGTGATATTGTCAATATATGGCATGGGAAAGAATTTTACTTACATGAGATTACAACAGCATTAATAAGAAGAAAGAAATCATTCAAATTATCCTGTAGATTTACAATTTGTTGCTCTGATGAAACGCTTAAGTTTACTTTAGCGTGAATCCGCATCTTTTATGATCTGAAACAAATAATAAAAGCCAAATAATTTAACCTAAACATAAGAATGTAATTTACCTGCTTATGCTACCTCGGTCACGGATAAATATTTTTAAAGGTATTTATTATTTCTCTTAGACTTAAGCCCGTATTCAGAATCCTTTTTAAAAAATCTTAATCTGACACCTCTTAATCTTGTTTTACTTGGTCAACCACTTCAATTATGATTATATCATTTCATATTCCTATTTAAACATAACCCTTAGAAATTATTATTTAATTAAATTAAAATAATTAAATATTAATTATTTAATTAATTAAATTAAATTATTATTACAAATCGGCTGAATGCGTTTAGAATCCTAGACTTACTATCGAAGATGAGTTTTCATTTTTACAAAATGAGTTTACGGGCATGTTAGAGGAATTATAGGGAACTCTTTATATTTATTTATTGCTTATCAGTACGAAATTCAAGTCTCTTCAATAAATATAGCATCGAGCTTAGTCAGTAGGTGGATGGATGACTGTTGGGAATAAAACAGATTAAATAAGACAGATAGACCTGTTGAGGACTAGCGAAGCAAGTCCAAAGATATAATAAATTGATATATTGAAGATTTAGGTCTTCCGGTGGTGACCACGTCAATGTAGATGAAGAATCCGACGTTTCGCTTCCACTGTGGGAGGCATCTTCAGGTATGTAGGACATCATGGATAGAAACACAATGCTCTACAAAACTGAACGTCGGAATGCGTCGTCCTAACGTCGGATTCTTCAACTACATTGACGCGGTCACCACCGGAAGACCTAAATCTTCATGACAATAACCGCGGAAGCCTACGCAGTTTATTAAATTGATATATTGATATCAATTTATTATTGATATCATTGGAAAATGGGCGAAGCGAATCCGAAGTTGCATGGACGGTCGTACCAAACCTAATAAGGTAAGGAAAAATTCCGAGGTACCATGCTCCCAATATTTTATATTTTTATACGCATTAATAAAAAAATAGTTAATGCTAATATAATTATTAGCATTACTTATTATGCTAATAATAAATTGTGCTACGATTTTGTATTTGTCGTAAAAACTTGTTTGGTTTTACTAATATTTAAATTTAACATCCTCCTGCTCGTGACGATGCAATCCCTGGAATTAGCATAGCTAAAAAAACAAAAAGCAAACACTGTACCCGAAGAATAAAATTAATGATTTATTCTTGATCACTGAATATTTTTTTTTAATTTCACTGAGTGTTTTATGTAATTAGTTTCACGATGAAAGTATTAGAGACATAATTATTAAATTATAACTAAATAAATTAACTTAAGTAAACTTTTTAACTAATTTTGTTTATTATTAACAACTCAAGGACTTTAGAGAAAAACAATTTTAATAAATAATTACATAAAAGTTAAAAAAAATAAAAACAAACCAGAATTATTTATAGGTATGGATTTTGTATTTTCTGAAACATTTCTCAACATATGGGTGATTCGATTTAGAAACCGAATTTAATTTAATATATTAGAATATATTAAATAAAATACTCTGTCAGGCATGGTACGAAATTTCATGCTTTTATGCTCTTTTAATTTTAACGAATCAGAAAGTGCTTATGAGATTTATATATATATATTATATATATATATATATATATATATATATATATATATATATATATATATATATATATAATATATATATATATATATATATATATGTATGTATGTATGAGATTTTCCTATGATTGTTTATATGGGGCAAAATAACTTTCGAATGCTTTATCGGATCTGATTAAAACTTGTTGCAAAAGGCGACCTCATTATTCTTAAGAACACAGCTGTTTTTGAAATATTAATGACGTCATTGACATAAATGATGACTCTGCAAAAATTTCAAAAATTCACAATACCACGAATAGTTATCTTCGTGACCGAAATGTAACACAAATGTACAACTAGTTACGTTAAACACGTCTGTCATATACAACACTGTGTAAAGAAATCATGTTTTTCGACAAATAATAATTACAAAACTGCTAATTCGACCAACAGCTTTGAGACAACAATCATGTAACTGCGTGGCAACCACAAAGTGCCGCCGGGTTTATGTTCAGTTCCCTCGGTTATACTATATGCCTTATGAACATTTTACAAATTTCATTATGTATGCTTTCAAGAGGAGCCTTAATTAAAAATAGAATGGAATCAAAACAATTCAGTATTGTGAAAATTCGGGAACGGGGTACCTCGGAACTTTTTCTCAACACATCAGATTCGCTTCAATCGTCCTCAGACGTAATAAGTAAATACATTCGTTTTTCTCTATGCGGTTAGCGGTCACCCATTCAGGCACTCATCTCGATTGCTTTTTTTGATAATCTTTTTTCATCATCTGCTCAACTTTTTTTGACCCAATAAAAATCGTAGACATACTGGCTGCATTGGAACTAAAAGAATGATTATTTATTACATAATAAAAATTAACTCCTTTAGATATTTTTTTTAATTTTTTTAAATAACATATATAAGTCATTCTATAAAAATTGATCTAATGCTAATAATGAGATAAAACTTGACGCAGACGTACGTGCGAAATCTCAAACTGATCGTCAAATTTTACCGCGTTTTATAAATTTACCAAATTTTTGCTAAGCCATTTTTGTGGATTAATGACGTCATAAAAAATTATTTAATTTGAAAGAATACTTTTCCTATACATCTACGCTATGGATGAGGAAAAGTAAAAACTATGTTTTAGAGGAAATAGGCACATAGTATTTTTACTTAATCTTGCAAATGACGCTTATGTTCAATTTTAAGTTGGGTTCAATTTAATTTGGTTTCCTGATACTAATTATATATATATATATATATATATATATATATATATATATATATATATATATATATATATATATATATATATATAAAAGAGTATACTGACGGCAATACTCTGAATCACGCAGTGTTACCACTTAATATAACATTAAGCAAGTATTAACAATATTATCCTCCGTTTTTGACTTGTTGGTCGGGCTCTGGATTTAAGGAGGATCACTATCACTGACCTTACCCATTACCCAGTCTCTTAGCTACCTACGCAAGCTTAATGGATATTGTCTGACCTAAATAACTGCTACCAAAAAACATTCGCTAATTATAATTTTTAATTAATAGGTAAAATCAAGAGTTTTACTTATCATTATTTTGACTTTTTTAACATTAGATGGGCCATAACAGTAAAAAACATGGAAGTAGGATGGGTTTTATAAACGCCTTGTTAACACGAAGTAACACTATACCCGCTGAACTTTCTTGAAACATTTTACTAACAAGGTAAACTAAACCTGAATATTATTTATAATAGGGTCATACTAGGTTTTTGGTTTCAATTATTTCTATTTTTTAACTAAATTTATTGAATATAATTTGTCATTTTAGCGATAATGTTTGTCTACGATCCTGTGTTATAATCGCAGTTGTGGAAGTATTCTTTTTCTCTTCATCCACAGACAGATTAATCTATTCAAATTAACAGATAAATAAAATAATAAAAACTTTTTTTGCCAGAAATACCTAATACTTTGTAATACTTAAAAATGCGCATAATTATCCAGTTGGTTATACAAAACTATGCCTATAAAATTAGCAGTACAAACTATTATTTGCACTAGTTTAAAGCTTAGTTCTGTAGTACTGTTCATTTTTAAAGGCTTCAGAGCATTTCCTTTAAAAATACGGACAAAATGAGTTACAAGCAGTGCTTGGCAATTGAGTAACTGCTTAGGTTCTAAAGCATAAACTGGAACTTTAAGCAAGAAATGGGTTGTTAAGCACTCAAACACGCATTCCAAATAAAATTCGCCCGACATGCGGACCACCGCGCCAAAAATATTTAGTAGTCTTAAACTTATATAATGTATAAAAAACACTAAAAAATTATCGTCCCTACCAGGATTGTTGCTAAGCACGGAAACAAGCGAATTTAATTCCAAAGGATATTCGCTAAAAAACAAAAGCCTTTGGCCTCTTGGCCGGTACGGGAGGTAGAGCTGGGGGCCGTATTGCGGTCCCCGCTCTTTTCTATGGTCCCATGGTTGTTGTCTTATATCAGTTTGTCATATTTATAGTTTATTTAAGAGGCATACTGCAACGATATATGCGAATTTTGAAATGTTTAAATCAAGGTCTATGTTTGCACAAATATTGTTTCAAAAACAAACTATTTTTATTTCATTTCGATCCGAGAAAGCGTTCGAATGTTATCAAGTCGTATAGAAACGCCTAGGAACAAAATCTCGTACATACATACATACAATACAAATTATAGACATACTTGTATTGAAACGAAACTTGGAGTACTTATTTATTACGTAACGGTGTAAAGTTGTACCGAATTTCTACTCAATAGTATATTTTTCGATTTTTTACAATTTTTTAAAGAACTTATACTAGTCATTCGAAAAAAATGAACTAATGCTGATAATAAGATAAAACTGGGCACTTATGTTAGTCTTATACATGCGTGCCAAATTTCAAATTGATCGCATTAAGTTTTTGCGTTTTTGTGATTTTTCGAAATTCTTGCTTAGTCATTATTGCGGGTTAGTGAAGTCATAAAATTACTTTCCGGATAGCACAACTATGATAACTGATGATAATAGACACATACACATATATATAAACTATTTAAGATGGACAATTCAGGTGACATCCAGGTTTCGTTTTTTTTTGCAAACACAACTTTCCCTATATGCCTCCGTTATAAATGAGGGAAAAAATCATAAATAACTCACACGAGTCGGCTTATTGGAGGGAGACACCATTCTTGTTCCAATACAAGAAGTATATTTATTAATTTTGTTGGATCATAAAAAGTTAAGGAGCATCGATTTTGGTCATTGCCTGGATGGGTAACCGCTGGGAATAAAAGAATGTACTTCCTATCTGAGGACAAGCGAGGCGAGTCTAAAGAGGTGTTTCAGTATAAATTTAACGACTTGCATTATACTGAGAACAAGCAAAGCGACTCGGAAGTAGGGAGGATGACTGTAGCGAATCCGATGTGATGATGAAAAGTTCCGAGGTACCCCGTACCCGATTTTTCAATTTATATCCTTATATAAAACTTTATACAACTTAGCAATAAAAATCCGAAGCCAGAATTTCAACTCATTTTAAATAAATTCAGTTGTTTATTAAAGACAATTTAAGTGTTAAAACTTAAATTTTTGCTCTGTATACAAATTCAAGATCATTAAGGACAAGCCAAATATCGGGCGGTACCTCGGAATTTTCCTCATCAGATTCGCTAGGTTCATCCTCTGTACTTCGTACTAGCTTCGCTCGTCCTCAGACAATAAATTTATCAGTTTCATTTCCAGCGGTCTCCCATCCAGACGCTTACCACGCTCAATGCAGCTTTTTTATGATTCAACTAAAGTCATTGACATACTTGTTGTTTAACATCACTATGTTGTATCCAACATTGTGTACATATTTATTACTTAATGGTATACACTTGTACTAATTTTAAACTTAATTTGATGATTTTACAATTTAAAAAAAAAAATACACAAGTCATTTGATAAAATTGAACTAATGCTAATAATAAGATGAAACTTGGCACATAAGTTAGGCTTATATGTGGCTATATGCGTATGCGTACCAAATCGCCATTCATTTTTCGATAGTAAAATGTATGATTTTTTAAATTTTTGATGAGTCATTATTGCGGGTTGATGACGTCTTAAAAAAATATTTTCCGAAAAGCATATAACCACCTATAGACTAATTTTTGTACAAATTTTCAAACCTCTAGCATAAATACACTGGGGGCTACGATGATAATAGACACACTAACACACATATAGATAGACAACCTAGTGAAAACCACTCAGGAGGCCTTAAAAACACCTGAAACTGATAATTCTGGTGACATACCGTATTTGGATTTTTTTGCTAACACACTGACTTTCCTATATACCTACGGTATAAATGAGAAAAAGTAAAAAAGGTTTGTTCGACACATTTGTTTGAACTGGAGAACACTACTCTACTCTGAATTATTCTTCTTGAAACTCAAATTTTTCATTTTGGAGCAGTCTGTCTAGAGAAAAGTTGAAAAAACTCTGCGGATTAGATGCGAGGGCGAACAGAAAAGAAAAAAAAGACGCCAAACAAATTAAAAAATAATAATTTACAATATACCTACAGTTTTTGTTTAATTATTGCTTTGTTAGAATAAGGTGGCTATTTTACGGTATCTAAAATGTTTTAGGTAGACCAGATCAAATTACAGTGAAAATTCAAGCTTTGTTTGCCTTATTTTTCGATCAAACTATGAAATTAATAACACAATATAATTGTGCGAGAGACATTTATGATATAAGTTTCCGATGATATATTTGAAATTATTACTTAGAATTTGAGTTAACAGTTACTATTTTACTAACCTGCACGCGTAGTGATCAATGCAACAAGTGATCTATCGCTTCTTTCTTTTATTGAAGTTAGTACATATTAATGAAACAATAACTATTTGCTCGAATTCCACGGGGTAGTTTCATAATTTAAACGAAAAGCAAGGTGAACTCTAAAAAATTTATTACTGATAGTTTATTATGACCTCAAAACATTTGAAAACTACTATTTTGGTCAAACCAAAATATTTTGTTTTATTTATTTAAAATAGCATAAAATAGAGTTGTAAAATTATTTAATATAGTTAAAATACATCGATAACTCATATTATTGCTATCACATGGGATGAGAGTGATTTCCCGCCAGAAATTTATTTTATTGTATTTTACTCGCTTATTTATGAGTGCAGTTTAAATTAAGATATTTTTAGATTCTTTTTGCCCGAACTTCTTTAGAACAAAGTAATGCAGATTGGAGTAGGATCGAGGATTTGCCTAAACATAGTTATTACCACATGTTAATCTAGAGTACACTGGTGTAACGTCCCAAACAAACCTATAGATTACATAGATATGATAATCATCAAATGACCGATATAATTATACCAAGAAAAAATTTAATCCTATATTATGCTAGTTTTTTCATTAAATGTAAAAACTAAAATTGCATAGTATAAATGTTATTAAAATATAAGTTTGACGTAACGCATAACCGTTATTAGTTAGACTAAGAGTTAGAACAATTTTAATATGATATCAACTATTTGACAGTATAGTGTATCCTGAAAAATTGTAAACTGGTACCTTTTTAACTTAATAATATCTTATATAATTTTATTTATTGTAATTTTTTTTTGTATGTTTTAAGTTGTATTCATGAATTGACTATTGTGAGGCCTTAGAATGTAAGGCAACCACAAGCTTATAATAAATAAATAAAATAAATAAACGTGGTATATCATAAAATTTTAGGGGAACAAAAGTCTAGGTAATGCTAGGAAATAATTGCCTAAACGCATTATTTCATCACGAATAAAAATTAGATAAATAAGTTCCCATAAATCAGTGACCTTGATAAGTGTGATAAATTTATACGACTTCAGAGTTAATGAATCAATCATCATAATAAACAAAAACTTAATAAGTAACGAAATAAAATAAAAATAAAATAATTGGTAATAAAGTTTAATCTTCTTTAAATTTAACATTAATGAAGGTACATCAGTAATAATTAGTATAAATTAAATAACTCAGGGCCAATTCACAAAGCTGACTAATATACGACTTACAATCCAATGCTACCTGGGATACACACACACTCATATACATATACATATATATATATATGTATATTATATATATATATATATATATATATATATATATATATATATATATATATATATATATATTATTATATATATACTTTTTAAAATGTTTTATATTTATGAGCAATGAGCGTATAGCTTATATTCATCATAAATATTATATCTATTAATAATAATAGAATGATAATACTCTTTTACATACACACACACACACACACAACACACACACAGATATATATATATATTATATATATATATATATATATATATATATATATATATATATATATATGTTGTGTGTGTGTGTGTGTATGTAAAAGAGTATTGTCATTCTATTATTATTAATAGATATAATATTATGATGAATATAAGCTATACGCTTATTGCTTATAAATATAAAACATTTTAAAAAGTAGCAAATTGTCCATAGAAAAGTACACTTATAAGTTCATGGACGTCCGCAGGATTTTTTCCAAGGGGGGCAAGCTGTCCAAATTCAGTAATCTATAATGTGCAGCTGGTTTAGTTTTCATCACCCCCAGGAATCCAGCAAACTATAAGAGTGGGGATTTGCTTGTCATTGCCTTAACTAAATGTTAAGGCAATGACAAAAATTATGTAATATTTTATTTATTCTGCTTACCGAAATAAATATGTAATTTATTTTAGAACTTAAGCGAGCGAAGTGAGTTCTTACAAACATATTAAATAAGGGTTGGTATCAATCTAAAGACCAAAGGAAGCCTCTATTTCTATATTTAATTTTTACTTCAACCATCTAGCAAGCGAACCATGCTCTTTTTAAGGTATCATATTATATACTTTTGCAATCATGTGAGCCTCTTTTCCGATATTCACTTATATATTTGTAGCAACCTACCGAGCTTTTTGTAATGAACCTAAAATTACATTTTCAATTAGCGAACCGAGAATTATCGCATATGTTCGCATATATATTGATGGCAATCTAGCGAGCGAAGCGAGTATCTTCTTCTATATCCACGTATTTAGTTATAGCAATCTAGCGATCGAAGAAAGTCCTTTTTCATTACTTTTTGTGAGCCACGCTATCCTTGTTTAATTATTAAATTATTTTTCTATTCTATCTAGTCAGCGAAGCGAGCCTGGTGGTAATTAAGTGTATTTGATGTATTCTTTTGACGTAAGTTCCTGATGCAACGCATTTATAGTTTAATCATATTTCCATATTTTTTATATTAAGTTATTTTTATGAAAAAATGCAGAATAATAAACATTAAATTTTGACTAATTTGCAGTGTGGGTCAATCTAACTTTTCTAATTTTTCAGAGGGTCAAGTGATCCGTTTGACCCCCCCCCCCCCCTACGGAGGCCCATGAATAAGTAATTTTTTAATGTAGTACTTAAGTTAAAATCGGAAGTCTAGAGTGAGCACCTCACCATGACATGAAATATAAAGTCAATAAATATCAATGTAAGTAGCGCAGAACACATATTGATGAGTCATTAGTACATTATGGTCATTGGTACATTATTGGTACATTATCTGGCTTGAGAGCGCAGTTGGAATGCGGCCGGCCATTAAATATTGTGATGAAACTAAAGCGAGATGAGAATCTCATCAAGGAGAGGAGGAATCTGGAAAGATAAGATATATTTGAAAGAGAAACTTCTTTATTAAACATTTCACAGTGAACTAACAAAATTTAAAAACCATGCGTGATCTATTAAACACCTCGTAATTTTTCCTTCTGTTCTGTACATTTATTCTCACCTCTTCAGACTCGCATTGCTCGTCCGAAAATTATAAAAATTCATTTATAAAATTCAATATTTCGAAATCGCTTGGCTCGTCTTCAAATAGTACAAAATCCGTTTTATTCTCAGCAGTCACTCATCTATGTTATGGCCTCACTCGATGCTGCTTGACACAGTGATCCAGCAAAAACCGGATTACTAGTTGTTATAATTTTTGTTTTAATAATTGTTTATTAAATAAAGTAATAATAATAATAATAATAAAGTAATTATCAAATAATATTTCGTTTTAAAAACAAGGGTAGAAACTCTTTCACACACACATAAAAGTGTGTCAGACTTATATTTTTGGAATCAGGAGTCAGACAGAATCGATCCCCTTTATATCCGTCATCCCTACAACCTTACAAATGTCATTTTTAGATTAAAATTCGCTAATTTTGGCATTCATAAAAAAATTAACCAATGGTAAAAATAAAATGAAATTTGGCACATTCATAGTGATATAAAGGACTTCTAAGAAGGTTTTAAAAACACCTAAATTAGATAATTCGGGTTAAATCTTAGCTTCTGAGTTTTAGTGAAAATTTATTATTTTGAGATGAATTAGTGAATTGTTCTTTTCATTATATTATTCATTCTTACGTTGGTCGTTGGCCTTGAGTATATCAATTTTGTAAAGAAAATGTAGGTTTTTTGGGCGGCGGAAAACTACTTTTATAAACTGGTTTTGAAGATAAATTAAAGTGTCATAATATTGTCATAGGAGGGCTAAATCGAATAGAGAAGTCCTAAAACGATACGACTAACTAACTAAGGCAATGCCATGAAGAAGTCGACCTGATGGCCTGCGGACGTAGGCAAAATTTTAAAAAATCGCTAACCACATGGTCTAGGGCAACAATAATGCAGGGCCACGGTGACTCTAGCAAACCCGCGTTAGTGGTCTGAAAGGCGGTTAAAATTCACTATTAACATAATTCAATCATAAAGCAATAACCAATACACAAGGGGCTTCTTTTGAGCAGGCCCTCAAAGCTGTGGCTCAAAGCGACTATGGACCAAAGGAGACTTCCATTATATCTATGAAATGAGAAAAAGTAAAATTACCAAGTTGGCTCGCTACAGCAATTTGCTGAATAAACCATAACATAGTATTTTACGCATTGATTTTGACGTTAAGCTTTAGTTAATCAATTAACTAATAAGTATAAACCACTTTGAGGTACAAAACAATATCGAAGGAAGGCTAATAATTTATAAAATCTAAGACATATATTTTTCTTACTTAGAAGGAAAATAAAAAAAAATATTTGTATTTGGAAAATTAATAGGGTCGTCTGTTATATGAAGGATAAATTGAAAATAAAGAAATAAAAAACGATTTTTTTCTTAATCCTTCAATACCCTAGAGTTTAATAGTATAGCATTACTCAATGAAGAAATCAAACTAATAAGCTAGAGATGCAGACCGTACCACTAATAATACATTCATTTTAAAAAAACTTAACATACAATAAATTAAATGAAATGTTACTATCTTCGATTCTATTGATAAACCAAAATTTTCCAAGTGTCATAAATGGTCTAATTTTCTTAAAAATTATTCTCACCAGGTGTTCTAAAATATTCATTATTGTTATAAGCATTTACACAGATTATTTATATTTTTATTATTTAATATGTCTCACTAAGCAACGTATGATTTGAATGAATAAGGTTCGTTAATACTTTGAGAAGTTTTTTTAATGGTAGTATCAGATTTTACAACATAAATCTTTTTCCCCGACACCGAGGAAAGCTCGTCTTGGTTTTCACAATTATAGACCTAATAACAACCTCCTCCTTTAACAGTACTATTTCTAACTATATCAAAACAAAAATATCAACACAGAGCGGTGCGGCCAAAGGCCAAACGCCTCTGTTATATCAGGCAGGTAAAAATAACTAAGTACTCTGGATTTTGAATTATAACTATGATACTGGAAAATGGAGTTAATTTATAAAGCCAAGAACAATACCACGATGGAAGCCGGTATTTAATCGCTCGATCATCATCAGTACCTAATCCCCACAAACATAATAAATAACTAACTAACTATACTACAATAAAGTTATATAGATAGTTAAAAATGATTAAAAATAGTTAATAAAACAACTTTATGGTCAAAACTACTATGGTTCTCAACTATCAAATGTTGGTAAAACCTACTGGATGAAAGTGTTTCGTGCTCGGCAATTCTTGTACGGAATGCTCTACCTGTCTGACCTACGTGGGTAAAGGCACCACATTTCTGGCAATAAACGCCATTCTTATCGAGCGTTTCAACCCTTTCTTTACAGTTAGAAATGTGGCTACTTAAAGAATGCAAATTATAAAAATGGAACATTTATTTCACTTTTCCTTATGATGTTACTTATCTCCTCCTGAAGGCTAAGCCTTTCATTAGCAGCGTTAACGTACAATATGCCTACAATTACCATCCTTTTCTTGCATATATATATATATATATATATATATATATATATATATATATATATATATATATATATATATATATATTCATCTTTTTCGAGGAGAGTGTTTAATAAACACGAATAAAATAAGCATGGAATGCCGTTGTTCTTATGTGACCTCGAGTGTTGTGAAATAGAATGTATTACTGTATCAATAGTAATGGACTTTCTAAAAATACTAAATATTAGCTTATTATCATTCCTAGCAATAGTCAACTCAACATAATTTAAGGATGCTTCCTTTTCTAACTCACGCTTGAACTGAATACCTTCATGCTTAGTGTTAAGGTAATAAGCCAATTTCAACAATATATTTACTCTTCCCGTCGAAACAAGGCAAACATCGTCAACATACCTAAAACATATTTACGACTGTATTTATTAGATGTTGTAAACGTTTTATGAAAATAATGTAAAAATATTTTAGCGCACTAGTAAGACAGATAAGATCCCATAAGTATGCATTTCTTCATAGTATTTACAGTTAAATACAAAATAATTTTGCTTGGGGCATGTTTCAACTAGAGATCTTGAATTTGTAGCCACACATCAGAAAGATCTTTTGAGGCTACATAAAAGGTCAACCCGATGTGGTCAAGCGTGACCACATCGGGAGTTATGCGTGATTCAAAGACACACAACAAGTAATTGAAACTACTTAGAACGTCAAAAAGCCCTTGATATAGATGATAATGATCTCGTTTTGGATTTTTGGGTTGAAAATCCAAAACCAGAAAATGAATGTTTTAGTAAATGATTATTTTTTAAATAGATATCTGTTTAACCATTGCATTAAATATTTGAAATATTTTTAGAACAAAATATTGATAAAAATATGGATTAAAATATTGAATATTTAGAGGACAAAAATCATTTTTTGGTGGTAGGGGAATTGACGGAGGTCGTACAATATTACCAATAATAATTAAATCCGAGGACCGGTAGCTCAGTGGTAGAGCTACGACCTGGAGATCAAGGGTTCAAATCCAGCTGGGGTAGGAACTTATATAAGGTTATCCCTTGTATCATTTTTTCGGGAGGCTTTGGATTCAAGGCTGGCCAACCCAACCTAGGTTTTACGTGGTTTCCTATGGCTATTTTGCACGTTTCCAGGTTGTGTAAAGACAAAGTTTTGCGGGCCCATGAAGGGTAGGAAAGGTACTCAGCCTTCGGACCGAGGACTGTAAAAGTGGAGGCTCGGATTCGGTGCGAGAGCGGTGTCTGTTGTCCCACGACAAGCGTAGGTGGCTAGGGATGATGTGTTTGGATCTGGAAGACGCCTCCTATAGTGATCTGTGAAACTTTGGCTTTGAAGTCAGGGCTATGGGAAAGAGTTTATGAACCCTAATTTTAGGGTTGCTACCGATATCTCTCCCCTTCGGGCTGTACCGGGCTAAACAAAGCAGTAAGGATAACGAGTATCTGGTGGACGAAAATGTGCGCCTGATCACAGGTGCAGTACCGTAAAGGGGAGGGTAGAAGTACCGAGATATTCCCTGGTGCAGTGTGTGCATAAAGGCTAGGGGTTATCAGTAGATTTGCACTTAAAAAATTCTGTCGCGCATGTCTGCCAAATTTCATTGGAATGCGTGTTTCCGTGCATAACAATCCATTTCATGCTTAAGGATCCGATTTTTGCTTTATAACTTGAGCCGTTACTAAGTTATCAAGTAACTTATAACTTGTAACTAACCCTACTCGTAACTAATTCTTTCTGTAGTTTTTAAAGGAAATGCGCATAGTTATCCAGTTGGTTATACAACACTATGCCTCTAAAATTAGCTGTGCGCACAAGAAAGTGTCTAAAACGACACGCACAGAAACACACACACACACACACACACACACACATATATATATATATTATATATATATATATATATATATATATATATATATTATATATATATATATATATATATAAAGTCTTGCGAAACCTTTTTTCGTAATAAGGGACCTCTAAAACGAATTTGTGTCGTAGTCCGAGGTTCGACTCCCGCCATGACGCCTATCCCATTAGCGATTTTTTTCAAAAGGAAATTCAGTTAAAGAGTATAAACGCTAAAATATAAACCCTACAGGTTTATGGGGGGAAAAATATTGAATCTTAAAAATGATTCCATTTTTCTATTGCTTCTTAGAGGAGCAAATAATTACATGTTTCAACCACATTAAATTTTACTATAGATTTTTTGTTTAACGTAGTTTAAGGGGGAAAATACGGCAGTAAAATCCGAACCATAAAATCATCAAAGTAAAGCTAATATAACGCTAAAACAGCTGTTTCTAAGGTCAAGAGATAAAAGTCAAGTTTATTCTTTAAAACAGTTTTAACATCTCAATTTATAAACATGAGCAATTCAAAGCCTAACTTCTTCGGTAGATACTTATCAAAAATTCTAATAAGCAAATTTCCAAAGAGAAGTTTCTGGCGCGGAGGTCCGCATGTCGGGCAAATTTCCTTTGGAATGGTTCCGGTTTATGCTTTTTTGAATGGGGGATCTCCCTGATCAAGAATATATGTATGTATATGTATATGTGAGTGTGTATATGTATGTATGTACGAAATTTTTGAATCCTAGACGTTTCTATGGGACACGATAACTTTCGAGAACGGTTTCTCGGATCCAAATGAAACTTTGTACGAAAATCAACCTTGTTAATGTCCTGAACCCTAATATGTGTAACGTTATTAACCCATACAAAATTAATCCACAAACATATCGAAAAAGCACAAATCTTTATATAGTTACATTCCACCTCAATGAGTCAAATATTCTATTATTAATGAAATTTTCGATGGACAGGATAAATTTGTTATTATGAATACAATTTTTTTTCAAGCAATATAATAATAATAAAATAGATTTATTTATCAAAGTATACCAGTGTTTTTTAAAAAATGTTTCTATTAAGCCTTACCTCATAGCCTTTTTGGTTGTCTGAAGTCACAATAACAGCAATATCTAGACCTTAAGTCTGATTTTTGTGCGTATTTCAATTTTCTAACGTGGGCACAACACGCGAACACGCGAGTCCGTACAAACACACAGAGAGCATGAAAAAAAACACTTTGAACGTCTTAAAACGCCTCAAACAGATAATTCTAATGGAAACTCGGTTTCATATTTTTATGGCTAACCCAATACTTTTCCCACCTACCTACGCTAGAAGGTGAAGAAAACTTAGAACATGTTTGATATCTCCAGGAACCAAGTCTATTTTGATATAACTTACTATTACTATTACTTCGTTCACACGTAGTAATAGTATTGCTGAGGGGGTTGAACCCGCTGGGGGGTTGTACACGAGGTTGTACCCCCTGACAAATCCCGCGTCTGAACAAAGTAAGTGTAAAAACATGACTTCAACCTACTAAGCTCATTAATCTTTTGGAAATTCGCTAAAATACGATAAAAGGTAAATGGAAGTCTCTGTAATGTAAGCATAGTTAAACTAATCCATTATTTCCGAGATTAAAGATAAAACACTAATTTCTTTGATTTCATTATCAGTCGTACTCCAATAGTCATACTACATACAATATTTAAATTCCGTTAATATTAAGATTGATATCTTAATTAAAATTAATCCACTATAAATCTTAATATTAAGATTTATAGTGGGTATTCATATACAAGGCAGGATTAGTTAAGAATGCGGAAGGAGGAAACGATTTATTTTTACGTTCAAATGCAGGTGATATTTGTATCTTAAAGATTGGTTTTGAAATTTATATATGTTTAAACATGGTGGAACAGGCCGCACCAAAATTAAATACTTAAAAAAAAGCGAAAAACATGATTCTAGACTTTCAAAAATATTTTTTACCCCCAGCGAATCAACTCTTACGAGTTCAAATTTACTAATATTGCTTTGGTTTCAATTCAAATCGAGCTCAAATTTACCTTAATATGCTTTGTTTCAATTCAAATCGAGTTCAAATTTACTAATATTGCTTTGGTTCAAATTCTAATATTGCTTTTTGGTTTCAAAATCGAGCTCAAATTTACTAATATTGCTCAAATTCAATCGAGTTCAAATTTACTAATATTGCTTTGGGATTTCAAATCGAGCTCAAATTTACTAATATTTGCTTTGGTTTCAATTCAAATCGAGTTCAAATTTACTAATATTGCTTTGGTTTCAATTCAAATCGAGCTCAAATTTACTAATATTGCTTTGGTTTCAATTCAAATCGAGTTCAAATTTACTAATATTGCTTTGGTTTCAATTCAAATCGAGCTCAAATTTACTAATATTGCTTTGGTTTCAATTCAAATCAGTTCAAATTTACTAATATTGCTTTGGTTTCAATCAAATCGAGCGATTGTGGTTCAATTCAAATCGAGTTCAAATTTACTAATATTGTTTTGGTTTCAAATCAAATCGAGTTAAAATTTACTAATATTGCGTTTTGGTTTCAATTCAAATCGAGTTCAAATTTACTAATATTGTTTTGGTTTCAGTTCAAATCGAGTTCAAATTTACTAATATTGTTTTGGTTTCAAAACAAATTTACTATTATTGTTTTGGTTTCAATTCAAATCGAGTTTTCTAATTTACTAATATTAATTTGTTTCAATTCAAATCAAGTTAAAATTTACTAATATTTATTGGTTTCAATTCAAATCGAAAATCAAATTTATTAATATTGTTTTGGTAACTATTTACTAAAACAATATTAATTTAGTTACTACTTTTGGGAAACATATAGTAATATATAGTAAATATAGTATTGTTGCCTATTTGGAAAGTGAATTAAATTTTAATAAATATGATTCCAATATCTCTAATTTTGTAATTTTTGTTAAGATATTGTTTGACATATATCATAGATTTTTGTTGAAAACTATTGATGCAAGAATGAAAGGTTTAAAAAAAATCTATGTTATATGTCGAACAAGAGCATTGTGCCAAATTACCGTAATATAGTGATATTGGTATTGAATTTCATTGCTGTTTTAAATAGGCAAACATTACGGTTAGCTCTAATTCACCTTTACAAAGTTACCAAATGTGGTATCTAAATTACCAATATTAAATTAAAAATGTGGTTATTTTTATACCATATTTGGGAAAACTACCATTTTGGGTGAAGAAAACTTAGAACATGTTTGATATCTCCAGGAACCAAGTCTATTTTGATATAACTTACTATTACTATTACTTCGTTCACACGTAGTAATAGTATTGCTGAGGGGGTTGAACCCGCTGGGGGGTTGTACACGAGGTTGTACCCCCTGACAAATCCCGCGTCTGAACAAAGTAAGTGTAAAAACATGACTTCAACCTACTAAGCTCATTAATCTTTTGGAAATTCGCTAAAATACGATAAAAGGTAAATGGAAGTCTCTGTAATGTAAGCATAGTTAAACTAATCCATTATTTCCGAGATTAAAGATAAAACACTAATTTCTTTGATTTCATTATCAGTCGTACTCCAATAGTCATACTACATACAATATTTAAATTCCGTTAATATTAAGATTGATATCTTAATTAAAATTAATCCACTATAAATCTTAATATTAAGATTTATAGTGGGTATTCATATACAAGGGCAGGATTAGTTAAGAATGCGGAAGGAGGAAACGATTTATTTTTACGTTCAAATGCAGGTGATATTTGTATCTTAAAGATTGGTTTTGAAATTTATATATGTTTAACATGGTGGAACAGGCGCACCAAAATTAAATACTTAAAAAAAGCGAAAAACATGATTCTAGACTTTCAAAAATATTTTTTACCCCCAGCGAATCAACTCTTACGAGTTCAAATTTACTAATATTGCTTTGGTTTCAATTCAAATCGAGCTCAAATTTACTAATATTGCTTTGTTTCAATTTCAAATCAAATCGTTCAAATTTACTAATATTGCTTTGGTTCAATTCAAATCGAGCTCAAATTTACTATTGCTTTGGTTTCAATTCAAATCGAGTTCAAAATTTACTAATATTGCTTTGGTTTCAATTCAAATCGAGCTCAAATTACTAATATTGCTTTGTTTCAATTCAAATCGAGCTCAAATTTACTAATATTGCTTTGGTTTCAATTCAAATCGAGTTCAAATTTACTAATATTGCTTTGGTTTCAATTCAAATCGAAATTTACTAATATTGCTTTGGTTTCAATTCAAATCGAGTTCAAATTTACTAATATTGCTTTGGTTTCAATTCAAATCGAGCTCAAATTTACTAATATTGCTTTGGTTTCAATTCAAATCGAGTTCCTAATATTGCTTTGGTTCATTCAAATCGAGCTCAAATTTACTAATATTGCTTTGGTTTCAATTCAATCGAGTTCAAATTTACTAATATTGTTGGTTTCAAATCAAATCGAGTTAAAATTTACTAATATTGCGTTTTGGTTTCAATTCAAATCGAGTTCAAATTTACTAATATTGTTTTGGTTTCAGTTCAAATCGAGTTCAAATTTACTAATATTGTTTTGGTTTCAAAACAAATTTACTATTATTGTTTTGGTTTCAATTCAAATCGAGTTCTAATTTACTAATATTAATTTGGTTTCAATTCAAATCAAGTTAAAATTTACTAATATTTATTGGTTTCAATTCAAATCGAAATCAAATTTATTAATATTGTTTTGGTAACTATTACTAAAACAATATTAATTTAGTTACTACTTTTGGGAAACATATAGTAATATATAGTAAATATAGTATTGTTGCCTATTTGGAAAGTGAATTAAATTTTAATAAATATGATTCCAATATCTCTAATTTTGTAATTTTTTGTTAAGATATTGTTTGACATATATCATAGATTTTTGTTGAAAACTATTGATGCAAGAATGAAAGGTTTAAAAAAAATCTATGTTATATGTCGAACAAGAGCATTGTGCCAAATTACCGTAATATAGTGATATTGGTATTGAATTTCATTGCTGTTTTAAAATAGGCAAACATTACGGTTAGCTCTAAATTCACCTTTACAAAGTTACCAAATGTGGTATCTAAATTACCAATATTAAATTAAAAATGTGGTTATTTTTATACCATATTTGGGAAAAAGTTACCAAAATAAGAATGGTAAATTTGAACTCGCAAGAATCAATTTGTTAGGAGTATAGACCAATTTGGAAAGTCTATGACCATGTTTTCCCCTTATTTTTAAAGATTTAATGTTGTTGTATCTGAAATTTTACATAAACACATGTAACATATAGCGAGTATACATTTCAGATGTTATCTGAAATGTTCCATAAACACATGTAACATATAGCGAGTAGAACATTTCAGGTGTTATCTGAAATGTGTGTAAATATTGCTATTTGTTTAATTTATGTGGTTAATATTATACGAAAAAATTCCAATTAAATTGTGTATATGTATGTATTTTTCCACACACGTATGCCTATGTATTTTAATGTAAGAATCATAGGAATAAATGCAAGAATTTTTTTTTTAGTAAAATACCAATTTGCAATCCTTGTAAACAAAAGTAATCGATTTACAATATTTTATGGGGATGCAGTGTTCTTAACGTAATGTATACTTTGTTGATATATACATAATATGCTAGTTTCAAACGTAAAGCGATACATTAAAATTTCAACTCAATAAGATGATTTTTTAATTTTTAATGAATTTTTGAAAACTTAAAGATGTTAATCTAAAATAGATAGTTAATCTATTTTATTGAATTTTTTTATATAATATTTACCATATTAAAGAAACAATTAGCAATATTTACTTAGTTTTTATGACAATAGTAGATGATATAAAGCTTATTAACATTAACAACACATGTGCATCGATACGTATTGTATGATATAACATAATCATATTATCCAATCTGCCTTGTTCACGTCAGAGTTTTATAATTTACAAATATAATTCCCTTTTATTGAAAAGATTAATACTGGGAATAATGATTAGTCATTGAATCATATCAAAAGTACTTTATTTTAAATTTAATCTACTGATTACTACACAATAATTTATGCAAAAAATGTATTCTTTACAGAGAGTATTTTTTTACGATTTCTATTTGTTTAATACTTTTTATTATTAAGTAAATATACAAGGGAGTTGAGATTAAAATGAGAAAAGGGATTATGATAACACCACGCAATATTCAATTAAGATGACTTCGCTACTCCCTTAGATCAAAGTAACCCAAACATCTGAGCCTTGCAAGCCCCTATTTCAGATAAACGGTCCTTGGCGGACCTCCTATCGTTTATGACCCCCCCCCATCAATTTGAAACTTACACTCATTTTTAACCTTCCTGCGTTAAACACTTGTATGAAAAATTAAACAGCAACTCAAGAACTTGTATCAGAATAAAGCTTTAAAAAAATTTATTTTCTAAAGCTTTCTTTGTTTTTTAATTTCTTTGTTTATTTGTAACAAATTTTCATCAGAAAAAAGGCATATTTATGAGTTTATCTTGACTCAAGCGAGCACTTTATCGACCCTAATTATCTTTAGCAGTCTACAATTGACAAATTCAGTCAATGAAATGACTTTAATTTAAATGCCCAGTTTCCTGATTAATTGAAATTCGCGACCATTCGTCCAAAACCAATATCTTTTGTAACCGATAGTTTTTATTTCAACCTATATAAGGTCGCTCTAAAATTGTAAATAAAAAAAGCAGAATCTCGATAGAACTTTTCCTGCAGTTGATGAGTAGTATTTCTAATTACCAATATATTCAAGGTTAGCTATTAATTTCTTGATTAAAAAAAGTATTTAAGTATTTACAGCAAGCAATGGGCAGTTAATTTAATAAATTGTTCACAGAGTTATCTATACTAGTTCGATTATGAGCTCACGGACCCCTTAAAAATTTTCCACGGATCCTCAAGGGTCCCCCGGACCCTACTTGTGTAATCTTGCCTCAGAATTCGTACTACTTAGAATATCAAGCGTAAAAAGAAGACTCAAGCGAAATTAAATTATAGAGCAATTTAGTGAAATTTCAAAGGAAAAATGAGGTTATGAGGTTTGGCTCATAGAGAGAAATCCTGATTTCCTGACAGGGAAAATAGTTTTGAAAAAACAGATGGATTTCATATTTTTCCTATATACCTATGATATAAATGAGAGAAAGAAATAAGATTAAAGCCAATAACAACGGTTTAATTTTTATAACTTTTCTTTATTAAAAATTCGAAACCGGAATTTTACCTGAATTATCCGTTATAGGTGCTTTAAGACCTCCTCAGTAGTTTACACAAAGTTGTCTCTCTGTTATCATCGTAGCTCCTAGTTTGAATGTTTATGTTTCCCGTTTTATGAATTTTCCAAATTTCTGCTAAGTAATTATTGCCGGTTAATGAAGTAATAAAAAAATCCAGAAAGCAAATCTTCTATAAAGAACCAAATTAACTAGTTATGCTACTAGATATGCTTTCCGCATTTTTTTATAACGTCATTAACCGGCAATAATCACAGCAAAAATGTGAAAATTCAGGTTTTTATTCATTGAATTTCAGCACGTATACAAAATGCATAAAGACGAACAATTTTTCCAATTTTCATTATATTATCAGCATTCGTTCAATTTTAAATGATTAACATTTGTATTTGACAAAAAAGTATTTTTTTTGTGATAAACAAACGTATAAAGTATTTAATAAAAAAATATAAAATGAAATGAAATATTAAGACTAGCATATCTACGGTTTTTGACGGATCTCAAGTGTTAAGCAGCATTGAACGAGGTCAGTACAAGGATAGGTGACCGCTGGAAATAAAACAAATGTCTGTAGGCCGAGATGTGTTAGTCCAAAGGCGTACTGTAATGTAAAGTTGGTAATGTCTATATTCTGAGAACGAGCGAAGCGAGTCCGAAGTAGTGGGGATGAGCATAGCGAATACGATTTCCTATAAATTAATTTTTTTGTATTGTATTATGTATGATAGCATATCTCATCGAATCTCATAACAGATGAAACTATAAAATATATGATCCCTCCTCCGTCACTACTATTTACGCGAGGATTTAAACTTTGACGTATGGAATATAACATTTATTTAAGGATTAGATATTTATCGCCGATATGGCCACTTAAAGCCAAGGTTCACAGGTTCGAACCTTACCGGTGATAATTTTTTAATTTCATATTTACACAATAATATAACTCATAATATGACTTATATTACCTTTATTTTATTACAATATAACTTATATTTTGCTGTCATGAACTTCGTAACAAGTAATTTTGGTCCAAGGTCCGCAAGCCGGGCGAATTTTCTTTACGTGGTTTCATACTCAACAATCCAATTTTGCTTAAGTTTCCCGTATATGTTCTATAACCTAAGCAGTAGCTTCACAACTTGTTATTTAATCTTTCCGGATTTATCAAAGAAAGTGCGCTAATAATTAGCATTAGCTTTGAGTGCGAATAATAATTAGCTTTGTGTGAATAATTTTAGCTGTGTTGTGCCGATATTGGAATGATGACTATAGATTTGTAAAACAATCGAATGAATATGAGTATTTTCTTTAAAAAAATCCTGAACACTTTAATAACAAGTTATGACGCTACTGCTCAGGCTATAAACGGTTTTCCGCTAAGCATTTACCGGAAAACTTATTAAAGAAAGCACGCATCTCTAAGAAAAATTCGCCCAGCTTGTGGACCAGATATTTTTTCTCGCACTGATAATTTTCCAATCTTTTACTATGACAATATACCAAGCTGTTTTTTAGGCAGTTGGCAACTTCAAATTAACTGCAGAAATCCATGTATTTATATGAATTTTGTTTTAATAATTATAATAATAATTTGATCTATTGTTATATATATATATATATATATATATATATATATATATATATATATATATATATATATATATATATATATATATATATACATATACATAAAAAGATAAGATAATAAGGCCAGCTAACCTGATTTCTTGCTGAATCGTGGGACGAATACTGCCTATGACAAAACTTCTTAATGAACGTGTAGATTCATTGCTTTGATGAATATTTGGCGATAAATATAAATTAACATATTTTTAAGCAATTTCAGGCTACTTGATTCTAAGCTTACTGCTTACTGGTGACTAAGAAAAGCATTAGGTTGTAAAATCTGTTAAAATTAACATTCTCACTCATTTTATTTTTAACGTTGGTTTAAAATATTTGTTTTTATTATAGTTACAAAATTAGGTTTCTTAATCAATTCAATGTGTTTAAATATGCATGACTTTAATTTTTTAATAATTTAATAACCATAATCAAAATTATTTCCAAAAATAATATATTTTTTGAATAAATAATAAAACTAAATTAAAAAGAGTAACTTTAAAATAATCTCTAACTGTTTGCCAGAAACCTATGTTTGATCTTAGAAGAAAAGTTTTTATTTTCGAAAATTTCTTATTAAAACTCGACTAACTTGACTTAATTATTTCGGATTGGCTTGTTTATTGGTTTAGTATCGATAATTGATGATTAATTGATTGATTGTTAGGGGTAGTATGAATGTGTATGGTTGTAATAGGATGTATAAGGGCTAAACTAATACTGAAGACAGTGGGCTGGAGACTCTCACATCCCCACCTCCCTCCCTCGACTTCAGATCCAATTTTACGTCACTTTTCCTATCTTTCCTTATTCTAATTTCTTTTTTCCCTTCGTTTATTTTTTAAATATGCTGTTATTCTTTAATTTTTGTCATGATTATTTTTGAGTGTTCTGGACCAGTTTAAAATAATATAGAACTTCATATAAGTCAAAATCTTGACTGTAGTCGTTTAGTGGAATGTTTTTGTGTGAAAAAAAATATGTTTCAAACACATTTTTTGAAAGCGTTAGGGAACTAAAAGTTTGTCGAAATCTAAATTTAGTAATTGCTGAACAAGTTTCCAACTGTTATGTAATGAGATTCCAGCATTTTCTAAACTCAACTTCTAAGCTAAGTTCAAAACTTAGCTTCTTTTACCGTGACATGTCACTTATTATTATTGTTGTCAAATTATTCATTAGATTATAATATCTACTCAAGTACTTAATATCTCTAATCTTTAACTAGTATAAGACTTATCATACCGTATAACTTTGAAAGTGAAAGCTTGTTACAGAAACAAATTTTAGCATAAAAGACGAAGCTGCTTACAAAATTAAGAAAGGATTCTGGAGGGAGTGGGGGTTCTTAGAGAATTTCAACAGATATTACGCTTATGAGGTTATTCGTATGTTCTGAATCTGTTGACTTACGGATCACAAATACATTCACATGCATGAATGTGTACGATTTCCTAGACTTTTCTAAGGGACACGATAATATTTCGTGTTTATTAAGTATAATAGACATAGTGTTTATTAGATAATATATTGTCTATTTGTCTATATGCATGACATCATTGCAACCCCCTCAAAACCCTAAAATGACTGTTATTAATTCACTAAAAGTCGAGAAGTTGTTTAATAAATCAAAAATTCATAGTGCTTTCATTACTATAGGGTCATTCCATATCAAATCAACAATGGTAAAAACACGTGATATCTCCAATTTTAATATAATTTGGCTGACAGGTGTCAGCCAAATTATTTAAAATTAAACTAATTAATTAAAAATTAATTAAAAGTAACTTTTTTGCAATTTCTTTCAATGATTATGCGATAAATCTTAACTTTTTTACACTTTAACATACCTTGACACACGTTATGCGCTACTGTGTCCAATTCCATGGTGGTCACAAAATGAAACTTTCTGGACATTTTACTAACAATTTAAGCACTTTCTAGGAAATTATTCAAAATTTTTAAAAATTGGCTCTTTGAGATATTAGTATTTTTATTTTACTAAACTTGTAACTAATTATACAAAATTATGTAGAATCTATTTGAAAGGGCCAAACTTAAGCTTTCAAACACCATCAAAATAAAAGTCATATCCTATGCAGAATTTTAGATACAGCCATATTTGTAGTCAAAGAAATGTTGAAAAATCACATTTTTTTATATATTCGCCACCTAGCTGCATCGAATGAGCTAAAATTCTGGGTTTTTTCTTCCTTCTATGGTGCCTACCTGTCAGCCAAATTATATTAAAATCTTTGACATCCGAGTCCAAATATGTACTTTTTTGTGTTGATTTGACATGGAATGACTCTATAATGTAATAAAACGTAAGAGCCAAGATTTATTTCATTATCAATTTTATTTCTGATTTTATCGTTGCGAACGTACAATATCATGTCACGTTTTGACAAATCACGATTTCTAACTAAAGCATTTGGAAATTCACTATGATCCAGGTTTAAATTTGTCTATTAGTTTGATTTTGCCGGAGCACTGGCCTCAAGAGTCAACCTAAGGGGAAATCGTTCGTATTTAAACACGTGATAGCCAGTCTGAAAAGGTGGCTTTCAATTTCCGTTTTATTATATTTCTTTCAGTGATTCAAAATCTTTAATGACTAAGATTGAACATTGATTGACATTGAAGATCTCTATATTATCATATTATCAATCATTTAAATATCTTTAAGATTGTTTGTAATACCATTTTGTAGTATTTGGACTCTCAGTAATATAAGGGCGGATTTCAAAGATGATGGAATTTATCAATTTACAAAAACATTTAGGTTTTGTCCACTATTACCAAAATAATATTAGAACCCTTCGCTGTTTGTCTAAGGAGCTATATTGTAAAATATAAGGCGTCATTTAACTTCATCAGCTCTCAAGGAAAAACAATTTCAACAGGAATCCATAAGACTTTTAACAAACAAATGACTTCAAATAAAGGACTAGAGTATAGGACTTCTCTAAAGTTTCCTTCAAGAAGTCTTTATTTTCTTAAACACAAAATAATAAAAACTATAAAGAAAAATGTAAACTCGTTTAAAAAGTACATAAAGGAGAAAAATTATCTGTCAAAATAGTTTTAATATTTTCTTACGTTTTCAAAATATGCATTTAATTTTACACTTCTCATAATGATATTTAGGCCAGACGAATAATACCAGAGAATTGTGTGTCTAATATTATTTACAACGAAATTTTATAGATAAATAGAAAAGAAAAATTTTAACGTACCTATAAAAGAAAAATATTAATCTAGACTGGCTCCATGGGACCGGGCAATACCTCAACCCCTCCGAGGTGTCAATTGCTTTTTATGATTTTATTTACTGTTTTTAAAAAAGAATTCAATTTTCTTTAGCTCGTATTGAATCCCCGGATTAATTGATCCTTTTAATAACATTTGTTTACTTGTTAGATTTTTGTTGCTGAAAATTGTTTTGGATTAATCAACTTTTTAATTGATATATTTTTACTTTTTATAATACTTTTACTTTGTGAAAACTTCAAATCATTTTTATTTTGGAATAAGATAAAAAACTGAATTCTTTGTTGCAGTGCGAATGTCAAATGCTATGCTCGCACTGCAGGCAGGGGATCCACGGGAAAAACTAAATGACAATATTTAACTAAAAAAGACTAGGTGTAGCCACGGAACTGTCTCCTTTCTCCGTAGAAGTATCTGTAAGTGTATGTATGTAAGTGTAACAAATATTTTTAACAATGTTTAATATATAGAGTGGTCCATCCCACCCCCCTCTTTCACTGATGAGTCCTCCTTTGCTTAAAACAAATGAGACCTGATAAACCGATGGCCTCAGTGAAGAACAGGTTAAGTCTGAAAAACTAAATTTTTCAGGGGAGCAGTTTTAAAGTTTGACATGCTCTCAAAATTAAAGTATAAACAATAAAAATAATCTGATTTTACCAAAAATTATAATTTTTAAAGCATTTTATGGTGCTACTAGCATATGTCTGTATTTTTGTTACATGGCACGGTATAAGACTTATCTGGTTCTTCACGAATGACTTATCTGGTTTTTCACGGGTCTTACCTGTTTTTTTACCAATGTGATATGATGGTTTAAAACAAGATAAGTCTAAATTTTTGTAATTTTGTATTCCATTTAGCGGTTCGTTTTTAACTTATTATTAAAGTTAAAATTTTTAAATTTTGACAATAAGTTATTATTTTTGTTATACTTTCAGCCTGTTATTTTAACATTGAGAGCATATTATTCTTTTGGAAGATAATTGACTTATCTGATTTGTCACTAGTGACTTATCTGGTTCTTCACAGGTAGAATTTTTAGTAAAACTCCATCTTGGCAACTTTAAAAAATATTTTTAAATATTTAGAGTAAAAAATAATCAAATATTAAGATTAATGATTAAGAAAAATAGGAGAAATAGAAAAATGGTTAATATGAATTTTTAAAATTATGATTTTAAATATTTTGTTTTTACATACATATATATAAAAATATTTGATATAATTTATATTTTAAATTAAAGCATAAGGAAATCTTTGTTATTGAACAAAAGATAAATCGTATAAGCCCACCTTTTCTAAATCAGGATTAATTAGAACAGCAATGTAATGAGTTTTTAAATTTACATCAAATTCTGGCACGATGGTCCACATGCCAGACGACTTTTTTTGGAATGCATGTTTACGTGCTTAACAATCAATTTATTGTTTGAAGATTGGTATATGCTTTATATCAATCATAGAGTATCAAGCACTACTCCTAACTGATTTTTTCTAAATTTTTCAAAAGAAATGCGGATAATTATTCAGTTAAAATAATGCAGATAAAACGGATGAGCATAAAGAATCCGATGTGGTGAGGAAAAGTTCTGAGGTACCTTAAAGTGCAACGACAAATAAATGTGTTATAATTTATTCAGATTATTAAACAATTGATATTGGTATAGTCTAGTAAATAAACAGGTTTTATGCGAAGTTTCAAATTGTTTTAAATTCAAAAATTTAATTTGGAAATCAATTTGGACATGTTTAGGGATACCCCAATAAAAAGTCCCCAAACTATGCATCACAGCTGCGATCTTAGTAGGCCAAAACGTGTCCCGTTTTTTATGTTTTCGACAATATCTTGGGGCACGGCAGTGCCTTAGCCAAGTCTTGCTGTATAAGTTACAAGTTTCATATCCAAGGGTGGCACTGACGAACACTCTTTTCTAGAAGCAATTCGGAGCATTTTCACAATCACACTAGGCAATTAATATTGTCTATCTTATCTTATGTCGCGATATGTATAACTTATACGTATATATATTCGTCGTGGAAAGCTTATTTTTCATATTATTAGATTTCTAGCAACTTCAGTGAGGGACCTAATGGTTTTTTTAATGTGTAATTTAAATCAGTACAATAAAACAACTTACAGCCGAATACTGTAAGGGAAAAAATATTTCATTTATTCATGGATAATTTTATGTGAGACCTGTTAACAAACAAAGAATTATTAGTAGGCTACGACTTGGTACTGGTAGAGTCCAAGATTTGACAACTTTGTTTTGCTAAACAGTTTTTATCTGATGTGTTTCCGATGGGATAAGTTTTACTTCACATTTCTTTCAATTCTCTTTTATTCAAAGTTCGATAGTTATTTTTAGTTAACTTTCTACTGTAAGTTGTTAGGTAGTATATTTGTGTTTGCTCAACAGCTAGAGCAAAGTAATAAAAAACGTGCTTTCGAACCCAAGTCTCATCCTAAAGAGAAACTACTATATACTGTCCACTCTGAAAAAAACCTAAACAATAATTGAAACTTCCCTAGTTTTTATTTTTAAATAAACATTATGGCTGCATAATTCATTATTTAAAACCTCTTTTTAAGGGGTTTTTACTTATTTTTTATGTTTTGCTCAGCCCCAGCTTTCTTTATTGTAGCTCCCTGATCATTTTAGGAGGACAAAATTAGTCCCACGGGAGAAATTTTACCAAAAAGAGGAAGAAATGCATTTACGCAAGAAAATAGTGATCCGTCAACAGTGTTGGGCTCAGGGTGTGCCTAATACCAACTAAAACTCCGAACTAAAAACCGATATTCACTCTACTTCAGGTTAGGTCTTATCATGAGCCACTTGGCTATCCAGTATTAAATGTACTCATAACCTAAAAAATAAGTTAACCTATATACTCATAAGTTTGAAATTTTAAGCCATTGCGGATTTGGTCTAAAGGTTACCGCTGTCTTTCTCTCAAACGTAAATAAAAAATACACTGAAAACCATCAAGGGTTATCACAGTTCTCTTTATTTTAAATAATAAATTTATATTATTAATAACATACATAATTTATAAATTTAAATATACAAATTAAAATGTATTGTAGAAGCTAAATTAAATAAAATAATGACTAAAAATAACTTAAGTCTAATATGAAAACCGATAGAATGGTATATAATATAATATTTATTGTGATAAAGTAAGGCACCTGTTTCTGTCAAATTCATCGAAATGAATTTCTCTTCTGTGAGTTATTATTTGATATAATATAATTAGTTATAATTCTGATGTTACGCATTTAGAGAAGGTGTAAAATAAGGTTTTGCAGAAAAATAATAACGTTAAAACTTAAATTAGTTTTCTAATTTAACTTTTCACCGGGTTTTCATTGTCATTATTAAGCAAAATTAAGGCACTTTTTAATAATAACTTAATAATTTTATTAAACATCTAAAACACAAACAAACTGCTAGTTTTGTGTACATGGTTGTGAAAAATCTCGTAGAAAACTTCTTCTACGATAAAATCGTATTTGATTGTTTCATTAGTTTATGCATTAATATAGTCGCCACAAATTTGGTGGACGCTTCATTTAAACCTTTAGAATGAAACCTTTTGACATAGATTTTTTAAAGAAGAACAAAAATTTTTTGCTCAAAAAAAACGGTTTTTGAGCATGATATCGAAACATTAAATCAAAGTGTTCCATTTAAATAATGTTATAACCACCTGTAGAAAATTTCAAGTCTGTATGTATAGGAACGGAGTAATTTGGGAAATATGAACAACATAGCATCAGCAGTGCACACTTAAATACGATACTCAACTTGATACCATACTCAAGTTCAATATCTAACAATATAGTATGTGACATACATTACAAATCAAGACAATAATTACCATGTAGCTCAAAACAGATAAATTAATGAAAAGATACATAAACATTTTTTTTTTATTTAGGCGTAACGTTAACATAAGTTCTTAAGAGGTATATAAAATACATTTAAAGACAAAATGTACAAATAAATAACATTAATAATAATGTTGGGACATTTTTGTAAAATGCAGATTATTAATTAAACAAGTCAATTGGCAATTCGTAAAATATCTCGGATCACAATGAGTTTGATACAGAAACCAAAAATCATGGAAAATTCGGGATCGAAATTTTCACAGAAACAGGTTCATTTACTTTTTGAAAATTGGATTAACTTAAAAGGGATCTTACGAGTTGTAATTTATACTCATTATTCTCTTCTCGAATACGACATAGAATTTTTATTCGAATTTGTCTTTAAGTCACAGCCAGCTTTTAAATGTACGTTCTTTTAATGTAAACAATGTATATATTTTTTCTTTAGTGAGTCTTCTCATCATCTTAATCTACCATGGTTTCTTTTAGGGAATTCCCATCCGATATTTTCTTTTATTTAAACTTTCCTAATTTTAATTGTTTTGGAACAACTTATTTTTTGAATTTCTGAATTTAAAAAGACTCAATTATTAATTAATTCTACGTAATTAATTAATTCTAAATAATTGATTTTTAAAATTTCAACTATGCTTAAGTTTTACTATTCAATTTTAAGGTATATGGTTAAGTAACAATGTATATTATTTATAATAAATATAGCCTTACTAAAATAAATCATTAATAAAACCTCTATAAATTTTTGTGCTTTCTAAAAACATGCATTTAGAAAATCACTAGAGTTAATGTAACTAATTCACTTTCTATACAGATTTCTCACGATTCAATTATTAAACAGAAAAATAGTATTCAATGAAATCGTAAAAATCTCTACATAAACATCGACGTTACTAACTTCTTACAAGCATTCTTTTCCTTTTTATTTTATCTTTCGATTAACACAAGCAACCGAATCTGATTTTTTTTGAAAAATCAGTTTTGCTTTGTTAAAATGTTTTATTACTTTTATTACTTTACTTGTAATATTCATTTCGTTTATTTCATTGAGTTCTAAATTAAATTGTTATGTCAGTCAATTTTAGCTGTTGGGTTTGATACAAGGCTTATTTTTCTTTCTGGTACGTCGTAAGGAGGTATAGACGTCACTTGTGTAAACATCGCTGGCTCCTTTTTAGAGCCGTTATTAATCGTGTTTATAGCTAAAGAGATTCTTCGCTCTCTTAATCCAGCTGCAAAAGATACAAAATAAGTCAAATATTAATACTATGTACATGACAGAATAACACTATTTTTAGTTGTTCTTTAACCAGGCCACAATCATTTCCCAACCCTTCCCAAATATATGTTCTTCAAGGTTTCCTAGAGCTAGAGGGCTAAACAATCCCAAGTAGCTCCGATTGCTGATAGCTTCACAATCATTTTACAACATATATTATTAAATTAATAAATAATTTTGAAGAATTAGCTACCGTCCATACTTGCTGTTGACAACAAGACTTTTTTTGCCCCCCTATTTGCTCCCAATTCTAAGCATGATCACGTCTGTAAACAACATCAAATAATTTATTAGAAAACGTACTGTTGACGTATTATTCTGTAAATTACATATACGTTTTCAAATAGATTATTTGATATTACTTAAAGACGTGATAATGCTTCGAGTAAGCATTAATTTTTAATTTACAGTACTAATAGTCTTTTTTCTTTCTCTGTTTGTGCGCAAATCTTAAAATTGTATAACCGTATTAAAATATTTGAGTCCACAGTGTTCAAAACACTACTGTGTTAAGGCTGAAACTGTCTAGTGATCATAACAATAAACAATTCATAAAACATATTTGCCTAAATAAATAATGTAAAAATAGAAGGAAAGCTTCAATTTATCGATGCTCCAGCTAAAGAATTAACGCCTGACAACAAGGCGATTTATCATCTGATTTTTTACATGAGAAAACATAAAAATGAGATAACACATAAGCACATTATTTTCAGTTAAACTCATCAAAATAAATATAATTTGATGCTACCGCGTTTTGGTAACTTCTTGAAAGGTACTTAATGATGTGACATGCATAATGTATTATAATGACATTCGTCATTATTGAGGCTTGACATTGCGTCATATTCCTCTAAATATATCTCACATCAATATGTTCGATACCTATTAATATTTAATTGGATTTATATCAATGCAAATATTTAAAAAACCACACGTCGAGACATCTTGATGCACGTTTCTTAAGAATTGGATTTAAGTCCCCAAAAAGTTTGATAATCATACAGAAACGAAGTGAAATCGTATAAATTAATACAAATATAAAGATAAAATAAAGTGTTGTTTATTAAATTTATTAATCTATAATGCAAATAAGAAATTCATCGAGGATTTTTTTATTATTTTCTGAAGTAAACAGAAGCCCTTCAAAGTTTAAAGTGGTCTAAGAAAAGCGAAGTATTTCCACAACATATCACAAAAGAAAATCATTTCTAGGTCAACATTTTCAACTAATCATTTTATTTTTCTTCTTTTTTTCCTTGAAAAATGGTTTTTCAAAATATAAAACTTATTAAACAAATAATACTTGATAATTTTTAAAGTATTTATACAACACTTGCACTTGGTCATTGTTTTCAATAAAATAACAAAAATTTTTTTTGCCTTTTAAACGTCCACTATTATTAGTGATTTTTATTTATTACTTCAGCTGGCATAATATGAACTTACATTCTTGGGATTCCCAGTCCCAGGCACTTTTCGGGTAAGCATACCCACCATGTTTCTTAATATCGTTACCTGTAATCAAATAATTTTGATAAGCACACCTTCAAATAAAATAAATAATATATGCAATAACAGCAATACAAGAATAAGGACGTGTAATTATTTTCACAACTTTTGAGGGAAGTAAATTGTTTCCAAGAGGTTTAAGTTTTCTTTTAGACGAAACTTGATTAAATTCTGCCGTAAGGGCAAAGGATTTTAGTAAGCTCCAGATAGATACTTGCCGAAAATCAAATAAACTATTATATACTCCAGAAAGCCAAATAAATCGCGGAAGTTAAATAATTTTCTTTGAGTCTTGCATTAAATTTCATTTTCGACTTATTTTTAAAATGTGTCCGCAGCAAACGGGGGGGGGGGGGTTACATCTCATAGGCAATAAGTAGATCGAGGATTTCTACTGAATAGTTAAGGATTTCCTTTAACTGTTTTAATTAATGCCGATAATTTTTTGAAGGAACTGCGCTGACATATTTGATAAATTAATATAAAATAAGCTTTAAATTGGAGGCAATAAAGGTTAGGTAGTGCCGAATTTGGAACAATGACCATTGTTTTGTATAACCTATGGGATAAATATGTCCATTTTCCTTTGAAAAGTCCGGAAAATTTGATTAACAAGTATTAATGCTACTGCGTAGTTTATAAAGCATAAACTGGAAACTTAACAAGAAAGGGATTATTGAGCAATTATCCTCGCATTATAAAGATAATTCGTCTAGCTCGCAGATCTCCGTGCAAAATTTCCGGCACTACCTTGTTAATAAAATAATATCGTAGATTGGTTTAGTATCACCTAATTATTTTTACGGATTGAATTTGCTTTCTCATCATTCGCTTGATAGTTTTTGTCCTTATTTTGTCGCTTGGTAGTTTTATGGTTATTTTTATGTTTTTGACATTAAATCAAGGAGAGGCAACTGGATTATCGAGTTGTGTTCTTTGATCCAGTCAAAACCTATCAATTGAGTCCTGTCGGTTGTTACATTCCTGATATAGGAATATCAGATGTTGGCCCACAAATACTTTACTATAGTCTTATCTCCTTTTGTAAGTAGAAACGTGACTTATTTTAAATTTGAAACAATAATTACAAAATAAAATATTTATTAATTTACCAATTATTTCATCTTCTTCACTAATCCTCAGTATACCAAATATAGCCAGACATCCGAAAATGATTGTGCTGCAGACTAAACCCCAAGTAACTAGCATGACTACACCAAATAAATTGATGCCAAACGCCTGCAAACAATGTCTGATTTAAGTATTTAATTTTAATGATTTAAGTATAATAATTTATTTTAAATATACATAGACAATAGTAACTACCATAGTTGGCCTCAAATATAAAATTTATTGCTACTTGGCTACAAAGGCTTCAGGAATTATTATTGATTATTCCGTCGTATAAAGTTACTCGTTAAAGTTAATCGGATAAAGTTAAACGCAAGAAAAATATCATAATACAAAGTAGCATAATATATTTAAAAGCTTTTAAATAACTTTGAAAGGTTATAATAGATTTTCTTCAAATAAAATCAGCTTTTCACTCTTCTTCCCCCCAACTTTTGTAGGTATAAGAAAAATTATTGTGTTCCCCCAAAAATCCGAAACCGAGGTTTCAGTATAATTATCCGTTTCAGAAATATTCTAAACGTTCAGATTGGTGTGGTGTGTGTGCCTCTGTTACCCATAATTCATTGCTGTGTTTGTGTTAAAAAAATTAAAACTTGGCTCAAAATCAGTCTTTAGGTCTAGTTGTGCTGCCCGGAAAATCATATTTTCAGCCTACAATAACCTATTTTGCTGAGTTATTAAAAATTAAAAAGAATTTTCAAAATCAAAAATTTGACCGATCGAGTTGAAATTTGACACAAATACTCATCTGTAGGATGACTCGACCCACAAAATTGCATTGTGATATTAGTCACCGCATTTTAAATATTGACTATTAGATTTTAAAATCTAAAAATTTTTTACTGCTTTTCATTGTTCAAAATTGTTTATTGTTCAGAATAGCTTTTTAACTTTTAAACATATATATTTATTGGTAGACACTTGAAAATTATGCGAAAAAGTTTGTTCGCATCTTTCAAAATTATGACTTTTTACCACATAAAATTAAAACTAACAAATCATGTTACATCGATAAAAAATAGAGCTAATATTATCATAAAGAACTATACTAATACAAAACGAGTCTTAAATGCTTAGGTGAATATGATATAAAAGTATTCCCAATATTATTTAATTAAATGCCTATTCGCCGTATTACTTTTAAAAGCTTTTATTAATTTAAGGCTATAACACACTCAAGATAATTGGTTACGTAATAATTGCGAGGTCAAGCTTAGCGAGACCGAAATAATACCATCTTAAGCATCAGGTAATCGTGACATTCTGAGGATGAGCGAAGCGAGTTCCAAGTCATATTACCTGAGACATTGGAGAATCCTAAGGTCCTCGCTCGTCCTTTTCAGGACGAGAGAAGCTAGTCCAAACTTGTGAGGACTTGGTAACTTGGTACTACCCAACACCCGATTTTTTTCTCTTATAATGCTTTTAGGGAATTTTCTTTGGAAATAAATTCTCTAATAGAATAGGCGTCATGGTGTCGTGGTTGACCACGACACAAATCCGTTTCAGAGATCCCTTGTGACAAAAAATAGGTCTCGCGAGACCTTATACATATACATATATATATGGTGGTCCAGCTAAGGAGATAAGACCTTTTTCTCGGAAACTATAACAACTAGAAGGATGCGGTTTTCGGTGTTGGATTCAATGTAATAGTGAGCAGACGAGAAAAATCCATTTTCTCGCCCAAAGTAAAAATATTTGGGACACTAAATCGATACGACCACTCTAAATATAGCTACTAAACAACACCTTGCAAGTGGGGAGTCGTTTTCATGTTTTTTGGGCCTGTGAGTTGAATGAGAGGTCCGAAGTTGACGCGAACACTTAAAGTCAGGGCACCTAGGTTCGAATCCTGGTAGGGACGATCATTTTTTATTACTTTATATAAGTTTACAACAACAAAATAATTCTGAAGCGGTGGTCCGCATGTCGGGCGAACTTCCTTTGGAATGCGTGTTTCCGTGCTTAAAAATCCATTTAATGCTTAAAGATTCGGGTTATGCTTTACAACTTGAGCAGTAACCGATTATCAATCACTACTCGTAACTCATTTCTCGGTATTTTTTAAAGGAAATGCGCTATAACCTTTAAAAAACCAACCATGAAACTAGCTAAGCATTAAACTAGCTTAATGGTGTGCACTGCACTGTTGTAAAGCATAGTCCGGATCTTTAAGCAATAAATGGATTTTTTACCACGGAAACACGCATTCCAAAGAAAATTCACCCGAAATGCGAGCCACTGTGCCAGCATTTTTTAAAATAAGTTCTCTTATTTGCATTATTTTAAAACTTATAATAATGAAAATAATAAGCAAAAATAAAAAAACCTGACATCCATATCAAAAGTTGAAACGTGGAAATTGATATTGGGAGTATGATAACGCATTTTAAGCTATTACTAACAGCAAAGGTTATTACATCTTGTACATCCCCTCATGTGTTAGTAGGTGTGAAGTACTTGCAAAAACTTAAAAGTATTCGCTTAAACTTTGAGCTATCAACGGCTAATATTGGAAGGGCGTGATAACGTTCACGTTAAGGACCCTTTATGGTTAATGTAGAGGACTTTGAATAGATTGGGGTTAAAAAAATATTTTGAATATGCAATACCTTCCAAGCTCTTGTTGAAGTTATATTGTAAACAAGACCTCCTCTCGCCAAAATTGGTCTGGCTAGAATACCCCAGAAACCACTACCAAAGTGTGTTGCAATTGCATCCACAGGATCATCGACTGTAAAATGAAAATAAATATTTACTAAAATTTGATTTTACTTTTTTTTTACTTTCCCTTACTAAGGGGCAATGCATAAATAATTTTATTATTAGTAAACTAAAACTCACTTTTCATGGCAATTACAGTGTATTTCAATATCCAAAATATGATCGTAGCTACTGACCCTGTTACAAGAGCCCCCCAGAGTTCGAAATTATCACATCCTGCACAAACTGATACCTAAAAAAATAATGAACAAACAAATAAGAAAACATTTTAAGGTCAATTAAGAATATTAATCCACGACCGTTGTCATGATCCCCGTATCTTATCAACTTTTGTATTCAGTACCAGAGTTGTTCTCAGCTCAAATCAATGTCGTACGACTTCCCTAGCTTTAATTATTTCTAAGAGCGTAGCACCTCATCTGGACGACCCCTGCAGTGTAAATACTCAGAAGGGTTGCAAGGCTTTAAATTAGGCATTTGAACGGTCGATTAACTTAAAATAGACACGCAATTCTTTATAGATGAATTTATAATAATCCTGTAAATTACCATTTTGGTTTATTTATCGTTAAATTTATTTTTTCAATTCCATGGGACTTTTCTGAAGACAGTAAATAATTTGTAATAGGTCCCTGAAGTATTACGAAAGACTATTTGAACTATCTTAAATGTAATTCTAAGGTATCTTAGGATCACTAATCAGTAACCTTTTATTCGTTATTTATTTTCTTATATTGAATAAAACAGGCTTAACATTTTAATGTGCCGTAATGTTGTTATGAGTACTTGAGTTTAATAATAAAATATATATTCATATTTTTTTTTCTAGTGTGTCCGAATCCCTTACCAGTCCACACAATGTAGAATTGATTATTTCAAAGTACGGCCAGGGGTACTTTCCAAAAGCACCGAGCCTTCCTAAAATCAGAGCAGTTAGAACAGCACCTGAAGCAGACACGGCTGTGTTGACCATGGCAGTCGCCATGACCGCATTTCTACCTCGCTCTTGCAGATCTGGCAGTGAACCACCATTAAAAGCCAGGAAACCAGTAAATATCATTAGCATGCCAAAACCAAGCAGCTGAAAAATAATTTATTGAATTATTAAAGTTAATAACAATCTATACTTGCTTATTCTAAAGTAAAGATCGCTGGACCAGAGAATATGTTTCAACAATAATAATAAGAAAGATTTTAAGAATAAGTAATAATCAATCGTATCTTTGTCTGTAACTTAGTGTCTTAGTTATCAACCGCAATAACTTCTTCAAAAGACGTATGTTAGGTACTATTATGTAATGAGAAGTTTATATAATTGATAGGGAAAAAGTGTGAGAAAAACACATTAATTGGTCAGTTGCCCAAAATAGATTTTAACCAATCATAATATTCTTCCTGACAATTTTAATATTTTCTAGGCATGGTAATAAAACAGCACTATCTGTAATTTATAATTGACGAGCCAGATGAAAGTAATAGAAAGGACAGATTTTACTTGAGCTTCATTGGGGTTTAACTTGACCAAAGAGCTTACTTGAGATGAGAGGAAAATTGGGAAATTCATGCCTGTTGAAATTCATGTGTCTCTTTAACTATAGAAATGAGAGGTGGCATACAAAGGAAAGGTTATCCGTTGCTAAGGCCTTGACCCATTACTTCAAGACTATAATGTTTTTAATGACCATTAACTTTGTTAGGAGTTGTAAATTTCAGACCTGTATTTATAACGACTTAACTCATAGAAAGAACCTTTTATCGATTCCATTTCTTTACCTTTTGTCACTGATTGAAATAGCAATTATTGAATGTTAAAACAAGGTGTCTGATCATTGAAGTTTCTATAATATTTTTGTACTCACAGGAGCATTGTGTCCCCTGATGTTTTGAGCCTTGCCATTAATAAATCTTCCGATTCTCGGACCGATCAGGTAAGCACCTACAAATGAACAAGATCCGCCTAGAGCGTGAACCACACCGGAACCAGAGAAATCTATAAATCCCATAGTTCTTAGCCATCCTTTATCATTCCAAACCCAGCATGAAGCAATTGGGTACACAAATCCTGGAATTTACAACATAACATTTATTCGCATGTTGAAAAGGTGTTATTTTAACCTATCATGGTTTAAAAAAACTTGTCATGGTTAAAAAAATTTGTTTTAAAACCCTAGTCAGTAAGTGTAGTTAAGTTTTATCCTAATCTTAGTTTTCTAGGTTAGGCATACTTCGCCATACAGTGGCCATTTGTTAAAACCCTGTGTGGCACTCACTTTACTAGTTTTAACACTTACACTTAACACTTAACACTTAAAACACTGTTGTTGTAGATACTAGTTTTAACTCTCAGTCTATATTCTTGGCAATTTAGTTTAGCTAGTAAGTGTTGTATATAGTTTTAACTTAGCCTTAGTTCTTAGGTTAGGTACGCTCCTGCCACATAGGGACCATTTTTAAACCCCTATGTGGCAAATACTTCACTGCGATACTAGTTGGTAAGCCTTGTGATACTATCCTTAAGTCCCTAGTTAGTACATGTAGTGGTAAGTTTTATCCTAGTCTTAGTTTTCTAGGTTAGGCATGCTTCGTCACACAGTGGCTATTTGTTAAAACCCTGTGTGACACCTCTACATTGTGATACTAGGTTTAAGTTTTAGTCTTTCGTTTGCCCTTTTTTCTAGCTAGTAAGTATTGTATATAGTTTTCACTTAGCCTTTAGTTCTTTTAGGTTAAGTACGCTCCACCACATAGGGACCATTTGTTCAACCCCTATGTGGCAATATAATACTGTGATACTAGTTTCTAAGTCTTGTGATATTTTCTAGTCCCTAGTTAGTAAGTGTAGTTGGTAAGTTTCATCTTAGCTTTAGTTCTAGGTTAAGTATGCTTCGCCACGCAGCGGCTATTTGTTAAAACCCCGTGTGGCACCTCCTACACTGTGATACTAGGTTAAGTTCTGTGTTCTCGTTTTGTCCTATTTATTTACTTATTTATTTATTATCTACGTTTTACCGACACACCTCTTAATATTTTCACTGAATCAACAGCAACAACAACTATCCTTTCTTTCCGTAGATTTATATCTACACGAACTGAAACATCAGATTGCGGAGACCAAGTGTCTGATGTTCTTCATCCAGTCCTGATGACTTCGCTTTTCGAGGTCGCTTTCTACAACGTTCCTGATCAGTGTGCATAATCCAAGCGACTGATCACGTCCAGGACCCTGCATTGTTATGGTCAGTACAACAGAGTGTAGGCCCCAACATCTGTTGTACCTGGGGTGTCGGAGTGATGGATTACATACCCTTCGATTATGAAGTGAATATCCATTCACTTCATAATAAATATAATTAATATAATAATAATATAATAAATATATAATATAATAATAATATAATAAATAATAATAATAATAATAATAATAAATAATAATAATAATAATAATAAATAATAATAATAATAATAATAATTAATAATAATATATAATAATAATAATAATAAAATAATAAATAAATAATAATATAATATAATAAATAATAATATAATAAATAAATATCCATAATATATACATTAAAAGTAAATGCTGCAGAACATGTAAAGTACACGGGGTCACTCAAATACATGTTCTAGAGAATTAAATAAAAACACAAACTACAACGAGACAATTATTCTGACAGGACAAGAAAAAATACACTAATAGAAAATAAACGGTATAATAGAAAATAAAGCAAGTATAAATTGATATAATACAGCTTGCTTTGCGGTGCGGTCTTATAATTCCGCTTAGTATTACTAGGTAATACTACGGGTAACTTGTAGGTTTAAATTGGGATTTTTCCGAGAAACTAATATAAACAATTACACCTACACGTAGTTATTTTCAAGTTTAAAAACACAGGAGATACCTCTAACAGGGTTAGTTGGGGGAATACCCGATGTAATAGACCGCGGGTGGATGGAGTGGTTACCGCTAAGGACCTAGATGTTGAAGCGGGTGATCCGGGCAAAAAAAACTTGTCATAAAGGTATTTCAAATTATTAAATACATAATTCCTACCTGTTATTGATATACTGTAGGTAAGGTAAGCGACAAAATTACATCTTTCGGCAACTGCTCCAGATATAATAGTCGCTGCCGTATTTGCGAATATGAATTGATAATACCAATGTGGGAGCAGGGAAGCTGGTAATTCCGTTCCAGCCCAGTATGTTAGTCCCATAAATGCATTACCATTACCATAAGCTAAGGCATATCCTATTAAATAGTAACTACAAGCGCTTACAACTGAAACAAAAATACGTTAAAAAGAGAGAATTAAACAAAAGTATACAATAAAAGTAATAACAACTAAGTAAACATAATTTATAAAATTGCTTAATACACTATTTCAACTGAAATAATGTCATTTTATTACTATCTGACACAGTTTACTGATTATGTTTAAAAGCTCCGATAGTTAATTACAAATATTTGGAAATTGAGCAGTCAAATAAGAGACAATTCAGTCGAAGGGGACTTTAAATTAGTGGAGGGAAACCATTTTCCCTCTTAAACAAAATAAATTTTATTTTATATCTATTTATTGTGGTTTATTTCTGTTTGATAGGTTACCCTATTTATACTTAAGTACATCGGTGGTTATATTTTTTAACGAAAGGTTTTCACTAATACACTCATATTAGAAGGTATTAATGACATTAAGAGACAAGGTAAATTCTCACAAATTAATCTTATATAATTTATACATATAATGTGTATATTAAAATTTGCCTTTTTAATTCATTATGCTCTATACTTACATGTATCTAAGAGATTTTTAAGTACTATATTTGATGCATTTTTTGAGTGAACTGCACCACATTCGAAAAGTGCGAAACCTGGCTGCACCACTGAAACATTATAAATTATTATTATAATTTGTTAATTCTTGCTAGCTGATTGTCAAAGTTTGTGCTCCAACAAAGGTTAACCTCGATGAAGTTAAAAAATACAATGCACAAAAATGGATTTAACTTTCATTTTAGAGAGTTTCCTATAAGATAAAGCTTATTGTCATTATGTGTGAAACTATCGAGAATGCTGATATTTATATGATTTTTAGTACTTCTAATATCATTATTAAAAAAACTTATGATGTTGTTTATAACAATCATAGAACGAGCTACGTCAGAAGTAAATAAGTTTATACACATAAGATTTCAATAATTATTTCCGTCATGTTTTGCGGGCTACAATTTACAAGTGACAATTATTTACGTCACTAAATCTTTAAAACAAATTCAGTAAATATTTCTGGGAAATGAAGTGCCGTTAAAAACATTGACATCAATCAATTTCAATTATGGAATTAAATACGATTATATTATTTACTAACAGTTAAGTGTAATTTACACATTCACGTAAACTTGTTCACAGCTCATAATACTATTCTATGAATGATTCTGGATACTTTGACTAGAAACAAGAAAATTAATTTTAAAGAGATTACTTGTAAAGATTCTTTACACTAAACCTTCAGCGATGTAGTTATCACCAAATATGTATTTTGAAAACATCAGTGGATTTGATGAACTGTTTGATCTAAAAATAATACTAGCCTGAAAGTTGACTCTCAGTTAGTATTGGTTATTATGTGTTGACAGCCCCCTTCCCCTCTCAAAAACAGAGAGGGAAGATATCCTATTGGTGAATACTTACAACATATGCTTAACCTATTGGTGCATACTTAACCAATGGGCTTATAACTATCCCATATGTTTTACTTAAGAGACCTATTGTATTTAATTAAAAGTTATGCTTACATGATATAAATGTGCCACATATAAGCTGATAAAGAGCATCCAAGTTTTCTTGTAATGCTATTATGTCGTTTCTCATTTGGAGCATTTCTTGATGCATGGTAGAGTTATACATATCATGGTCAATGGACTCCACCTCCATCTCGTGTTCCCTGAAAACAGTAATTAATAAAAACTGTGAGTTTCACTACACTAGAATAATTCTTATTATTTGTAAAAAGTTTGGGTTAGACGTTAATTAGAATATGTTATCAGGGCCTACCCATAAGAAACATAGGGCCAACATAATAGGTGTTTGGTTAAAACAGCTTAATTATTTCAAATTGGAAGGAAGGGATTTAAAAAGACGCCGGGAGTCATTGACGACTAAATACCATCTAAACTGAGAATTTTAAATGGAAACTAGTTAATGACCCTAAAAATCTGGACAGATAAAATCCAATAATGTATTTAGAGAAGGAATCTGACGCGATGGTATTTAGTCAAGTCTGGTGAATCTAGGGTTAGTGACACGACAGTATTATTTATTTTAGGATTTAATTACATTCCAAGAGTTTGAAATAGATACTTTGCTTTAAACTCAAGGCTGTGTAAACCCTGGTCCTAAAATATACCAGTCCTAGAATAATTAGATTTTGATTGTTTAAATTCTTGGGGCTGGTATTAGCAACATTATAATATCATTGATTCTAATATTTAACGCATGAAGTAAGCATTACCTCTTACACAAATGGATAACTACAAAATAAGCTAACTTTTAAATACAAAATACCCTTTGCGTGGCACAACATTATGATATTGCAAGGATAACATTTAACATCGCAGGTGTGCTGTTAACAGGTAATACAATGGATCTAATCACATGCTTGAAGGGGTGATTAGAAGTAAACTGAAGACCCATAGAAGTGATTAGAGAGGGACTAAAGATCTTTAGATGTGATTAGAGGGGGCCAAATTCCTGGAGGAGTGGTTAGAGGGGAACTAAAGATCTGTAGGAGTGATAAGAGGGGGCCAAATTCCTGGAGGAGTAATTAGAGGGAAACTGAAGATCTGTGGGAGTGATTAGAGGGAGACTGAAGATCGGCAGGAGTGATTAGAGGGGGACGGAAGGCATACAGGAATGATTAGAAAATGGTGATGACATAAGAGGTGATTAGAAGTAGATTGTTTTTTTTTTTGCACCAAGATAAATTAATGTTACCAAGCATACTCTTCTTAATTTAAAGAAATCATTAAGTACCCGGGTTCTAAAACATGGATTGGGGCGGGGAGGCAACATTCTAATAGCAAGTATAAATTATTTGAATATCTTTTGCATTCGAACATATGAATATTGAACTATGAATACGAGTATTGAATTCGGAACCCGCGAATCCATATAATGAATTTGAATATTACATTCATAGAATACATTTACCAAAAAAAATACAAATACGATAGTAATATTTTAATTGTATATTTTTGTTCCTGATGCTGTCTAATGGTCCATAGACTTATTGAGCACTTATTTTCGCCTACAATGTTACTTATTACGAATTTTAAAATATTATTCTTTCACATTCAGAGTGAGCATGCGTGCGAGGAGAGTAATAAGGAGAAGGAGGGGGCTCTTCTAATCAACTTTACCTTTAATTACTTTTCCCAAAAGGTTAGGCATAAGGTTAAATGCAATATTTGTGTAATTATACCCGGTAAATGTTGCACACAAACGAGATAACACATTTCTAGGTTAAATTTTACGCTAAAACCATGTTACCGAATTCGTTAAACTGAATTATACTGAAACGTCACATTCATTCTATAACAGAAATAAAATAATACTCTAATATGACATGAAGCGCGTTGCTTTTAACTGTCCTTATATTTATACTTTATACATTAACTAAGTATTTTGCTATAATCAACCTTGGACTTTACTTGATATATATGAATTATAACAAATAATGAGTCTTGATATAGAACTATATTATACGTAAACGTGCTGGAGTTTTAATTAGTTATAATTTAGATATACACTGCTATTAGAGTGATAAGGTTAATATTTATTGTACTATGACCATACTTAAATTTTACAAACTGCAATCTTTCACAGCGATTTACAAAGATTTGTAAGGAAAGATACTCATAAAAAAACGTTTGTGAGTTAGGAATAAAAAAAGCGTTGGACAAAGGTAGAGTTTAGAAACTCTTGCATAGGTAAACTAGCCTTCGTTACCTTAACTAGCCTAGTAAGGTATTTTACTAAGTGTTTGTGTTATCTTAACAAGTGTTAGTTTAAAACTACAGTTTGTTTATTAACCAACCAAATGAGTCAATAATCAATTCATAAGACAATAAAAATCACTTTAAAACCATTTTGCGAATAATATTTTTAGGACATGGTCAATAAGTTAAAAAGTTGATAACTAGAAGTAAAATCATGTAAAATTAACTTACAGTTGAATAATGTTTATATGAAATATAATGGAGAACATTTTAAGGGCAATTTTCTTTGAGAATTTAGCTAATGGGATAGAATAGCTGATGGAATAGACGGCATGGATGGTTCCCCTGAAAGGTTATGCCTTGTCAAAATTCAATACATAAGTCTAACATATTATTGGATTTATAAATAAAAATACTTCACTTGTATAACATGTCCCCAATATTGTATAGGTGAAAACCAAAAAAATATCAAAATAAAAGATTGGCCCAACATAAATATGACTGCGAAAAAGATAAAAACAATACTGGACTTTCTAACCATAATACAGGACTCGCTTTTGATTTTGACAATACCCAAATTTTACAAAACGAACGAATTTTTTACGGAAATTTTTAACGGAAATTTAAAAAAATGATAAATCTTTAAGTTTTTCAGCTATCTTTTTATTATAGATTGCTCTTCTATTTACCAAGTTCATAATAATTAAAAGTTTTTAAGCTTATACTTTAAAGCATTCATACACCAATCAAATGAGTTTTAATGAATACCTATCACGCAACACGGTAATAAATTTGTACTACAACAAGTCTTCGGACTCACTTTGCTCGTCAACAGATAGTTGCATACATCAGTTTCATTCCCAGCGGTCACTCAACCAAGCATTGAACACGCTCAATGCTGCTTAACTTTCACGTTCTAACAAAAATTCATAGATGTACTTCGTATTGAAACAAATTTGGTGTACTCATTTATTACGTAAAGGTATACTCTTGTACCGAATTCCATCTCATTTGGTTTATTTTCCGATTTCTTACAATTTTTTTAAAAAACGTATATAAGTCATTCGATAAAAATTGAACTAATGCTGATAATGAGATGAAAGTTGGCACATATGTTAGTCTTATACATGGCTACATGCGAGCCAAATCTCTTCCTCAGTTTTTTACTGATCACAGATTTTTACCAACACAATACTTTCCTCATGTACGTACGGTGTAAATGAAAAAAAGTAAAAGATTATCAAGTTGAATTTTTATTGCACGTAATAAATTATTAAGTTTTGAATAGTTTTTTGCCCTGATATATCATTTATTTCAGGACAGTTAATTATTTATTAAGTTAAAATTAGATAGTCTACTTTTATTTAGAAAACGATACAGTCAAGTTGCAATTCATGCTATAAAATATCTGGTGATATCAAAGGTAAAACTTTACGTTATTTAGTTATAATTTATTATTGCTGTTAACTTATTACTTTAGGTTTAATTAATATGAAAACTAAAAGTTAAGATACGTATTGACTACTCTAAAAACGTGACTAAATTTCCTTGTATGATACAATTATTACATTGTTTGTGAAAAATGATAAATAAAAAATACGTTGAGTTTATATAAAGTTTGGTGTAAGTAAAGATAACTATATACATCTTTAATTTCAATTAAAGAAAATTATTCATAACACTATAATTAAATAGTTATCTAGGAGCTAAATGTATATTGACTGTTGAGTTTTGGTTTTTAATTACAATTAAAACCTGACTTATATTAAAAAATGTATAAAACGAATAAATAGTGAACTAGGTCGGTACAATTGAGTTTATTCAACTCAGCTGTATTCAATCTAGATTGAATACCCTTGCCCTTAAATTTGAAAAAGTACATTCCAATTGTTTAACGCAATTTGGCACTTTGCACCTACTACATTCTTCATTGTTTTTATTCTTTATATTAACTATACATTCTTTTTTGTTTTAAGTCTTCATTTCTGTTTATAGCAAAACGACATAAGCATGTATTTGGTTTAAGCATTAAGTTCTTTCCGGACATAAACAAAGCACTACTAAAATTTTAAAACTATTGGTGAATGATATTTTTAACTTTGGTAAAAGTACTAACAAAAATATAATTTAAGAACAAGAAAATAATAGGAATTATAAGAATAAAACTAATGATGAGGTCTTGATTTTAAAACAAGTTTGAAATATAAAGTGTCTAAATAAAAATTTGAATAAATTGACAAAAGTTTTAATTATAAAAGTAAAAATATCCTATAAAGCTAACTCCAAACAAAGCACTATCACAACTTTGGATCTATTGATCATATTATGTTAAAATATTAAGTTACGTTGATATTATGTTATGATATTATGTTTAAAATAAATTTAACTAATACTTATGTACAATAAATAAATAAAAATTGTTAATAGTTGATACTACTTCTGAAACAGCATTCAATTAATGGCCTCATGAGAGTTGGTACAACGTTTTTAAGTCAAAAAATATCTTGCTATAGCATGCTACTTTCACGTGAAAGAATTATCGTAATTAAACGTCATGAATTATTTCAGAAGAACAATACGTATAGAGATACGTATTGTTGTATTATTGATACATTCAGAGAGCTGAATGTAGGTGGTGAATCAATGACGATATGAAAACGTCATTTGGTTGTGTCTGATGACAAATCAAGTTTTGACACACCCCATTTGATAAGCGTGTTTGATTAAATTTGATTTATAAAGTTATTAACTAAAGCTCGAGATAAGAAGGAGGCTCGACTTTCTCTTACCTTATATTTTTTTTTAAAGTTTTTAAGTAATTATGCATTTTATACCTGTCAATTTATATTAAAATTCTTAGACCATTCGTTTATACTATGTTATTTGTTAAAATCAAACCACTAACTTACTAATTAAACGAACTAAAGCAAAAGCACCATTTAAACGTGGTAGTGATGCTTTCCAGTATCAGTGGATGCAAAGTTTTATAGGTATGTTTCAAATATGTCTAAGTTTTAGAAACAAAGCTATCCTAATAAATCGATCTCCTCATATTTCTTTTATCGTTTTGCATTCGCTTTTGCTACCATTGGATATATTTTGTAAATATAACCAGATGTGAAAACTTTCTTTGTTTGCTTATTTGATTCACCATTATACCTATTGCTTCAAAGCTTTTAGTTTACACCTCAGAGTCCATTTCTTAAATATTATCAATCACAGGAATACAAGTTGTCCTACTTTTCCTACTATTTAGTGTGAAAAGTAGGAAAAGTCCTACTTTCAAAAATGTTTTCTTTCCTTTCCTACTTTGTTTCCTGTATCTGAAAAGAGTACGGATCTTTGTACTTTTCCCAAAACTTCGGACCCTGTAAAGCCTGTTGCAAGCTTACATTTCGTTTATAACTGAGTGTTTTAAAATACCTGAACCTAATACTAAATTTTCAAAAAGGGTTGGTAACGTGTGTTCGTTTAAAACCTCAACCTAATTTTTATAAGGTCACCCAGAAGATTCATTTTGCAATAAGTTGAGTTCCAAGTAATATATATATATATATATATATATATATATATATATATATATATATATATATATATATATATCAAATTATGCCTTGGAGAAGAAGAAAACTGAAACATTTGTTGTCAGATTTTCCTTAATAGTGTCTTAATTTCATTTGACATATAAATAACATATAATAAATATAAATATATATATATATATATATATATATATATATATATATATATATATTATATATATATATATTATACATCGTTCATTATATTAAACCTTTAAAGACAAGAATAATTGTCCAAATAATGAATATATTCCCACTTTTAGAGTGAGGAAAATGCAATATAGTATAATCAAATATAACATTAATTGGTTTATATAAAACACTTTTAATCCAGGTAGTATTAATTATTTTTAAATGATAACACATCTATCATTGTCATTGTGACTCTTTAGAAGGCCAATATGAGTAGTATACGAACAAAAAATATCGTTTATTTTGATTTCTATTATGTTTAAATATGTCGAGCATTGTCCAAGGAGTTTTTAAATAAAATTGAGACGAGCGAAAGTTAAGTTCTCAAAAAAATGTTACTGCTCGTAGATACAGCAGTAGCAGCTAGTAGTCGTTTCTAAAGAGAATTACATTGATAGTATTGTCGTTTTGATGTATTTAAGAATATAAAACATTAGAGCAGATAGGTACTGATTATAGCTGATGTTGGACAATAGATAAACTTTTTGCTTGTAAGGGACCCTTACAAGTTACAAAAATGTGGATATTTAAAATTTTTAATTAAAGTGGATATTTTATCTGTAATATACTTTTAAAGACCTCTCCAGTATTTTAAATCGGAATAGGCGACCGTAAACAATCTTTTTACTTTCTAAGACATAACAATTGTCTGCGTTAAAGTTATTATTAGAGGTCAGAGGATCTTCTATAAATATTCTTACCCTAAATGTCAGGCACAGGCGAACATATACGACTTACATTCGCCTATTAATTTTCTTAACTAATTAAGGAATAATGTTAATTTTAGCATGAATTATATTCTTTCATAACATTAATAGATTTACCGGGAGAACTTAGGATAAACCGATATCTGCACTTGGTTTCTTTTACATAGCTTGTATCTAGTTAGCTAAAACAGCAAAAAAACAGCTATAGACCCCGCAATTAAGTGGGAAAAGGAGGAGGAGGGCAGTTGGTCCCTTTTGGTTTTATATAGTTCAAAGTTGACCGCGAGCTTCTATGTGTTGGTAACTCTGGTTTATAAGTGGTTTAAGTGAATTTTGTCTAAATAATTAATATTCGGTTAGAAATAATTTATGGATATAAATAAATAATTAATTATATGTTCAGATCACCCATCCAGGCACTGACTATGCCCGATGCTTAACTTTTTTAATCCAACAAAAAATAATATATATACTTGTCTTATTGAAAAGAAACTAGTGTGCTTATTTATTACGTAATGTTATACATTTGTACTTGTACTTGAATTTAAACTTGATTGGATTAATTTCCGATATTCTACAAGTGGAATAAAACGTTGGATTAAAACGTATACAAGTGATTTGATAAAATTTGAACTAAAGCTGTTAATGAAAAGAAACTTGGCACATATGTTAGTCTTATACATGGCTACATGCGTGGCAAATCTCATCAATCAATTGCATGACATTCCGGTTTTGGATTTTTTTCAAAGACAATATATTTCCCATATACCTATACGGTATAAATGATTAAAAAGTAATAATCACTACAACTCTTCTCTATCGCAAAGAAAAATATGAAACTCTTCACTAAATACACCGAATAAAGTTGGAATCAGCTTTAGGTGTCAAAGAGTTGAAGGTTTTTCTTTTATTATAGAGATGAGTCCTGTAATTCGAAATTCAAGCACTAAGAGCAAGATAACGTAAGAGAGAAATTATTTTATGAGAGTTTGTGTTTTATTTCCCTACTACACTGACCTACATTTTTAATGGATTGGAACTAAACTACTCTACAATTACTTTTGATCTAGAGTATCATGAATATTGTGTTTTTATTATCTGCTCTTATAAACAAAAGTAATCACGAGTTCAGGCAATCACAATAATATTTATTACACTATAAAATCTTTCCCAAGAATAGGATTAATGAATTGTTGTAGTATTATATTTTCATTTAACCAAATTTTATTATTATTAGTGTAAATTATTTTATAAGAAGTGTATTTTTCTAAAGGTATGTCTTACTTACAGAGCAAAAGTTCTGTTGATTATAGAAACTTGTACTTCACAGAAGGTTGACAATTTTTTGAATAAAAAACAAAAGTTTATAGTGGACGAAAATAGAAAAAATTATAAAAAAATATGTTTAGAAAACTATTAAAAAAGAGAGAGGAAAACTATATAAATTAGTTTTCTTTTTTTCGGAAAACTGAAGAAGTTGTTTCATTTTATTGTAGAAGAACTTTGATAAACAAGTTATAAAATGATTTAACTAATTAAACTCTTAATTAAGACAATAATAATGAATTATATAGTTTTAATAATAAATTATTACAAACTATATCCAGAAAACTATTGCTGCATACTCACAATTAAAATTAAGTATTACTTCAAAAAACTAATTGCGTATACACATAAATAAACCAGGAAAATATCAAATAATGTTATGAAAAGCAAGGGGAATTTTATTTCGCATACTGTGATTTCACAATTTTACTGAAAGCGTTAAAATGAGTGTGCTAAGTCATACAACTAAATTTAAGAGGGGAGTTGAATTTCCCGAAACTCAATAAATTACTTTGTGTACAGTATTATTTTCTATGTACTTAATTAGTGAGTCACAGAAAAGTTGATAATCGAAGTTAGTTCAACTAATTAATATTTGCTATTTCAAGGACGTTACAATTAAACTTTGTCATCTTGAAGAAATGTTAAAATGTAATTAAAAGTTTAAATACTAAAGCAGTTGTTAAAGAAGTAACAAGTTGTTAAAAATGGGCTGTTTAATTTCTGTAAAAGTTTATACGTCGTTAGGTCGGACCCAACTATAGTTAGTATAGTAATATCATGTCCAACTGTGGTAATATCATGTCAGTTATATAGTTTGAGAACTGTGACTATGACCTATGACCTGTTGAAACTTCTATCTTACCTTTTACTACCAGAAAGTTAGTAATAAGTCTACACGATAAGATTATCATTTGATATGTTTTTATTATCAGATAAAAACAATTTAGGGATTTGATTATACATTTATACAATCTCTTTAATATATTTGCGATAAAATTTATTGTTATAATGCGATAAAATTATCAATCATTTTATCTAAAGGGTTGTGGCTGTTCAAAGGCAATTTTTTAGAAAAACATTAACATTTATATTTTTCTTAGCTATTTATTTAAAAAGTACCAAACCACAAAAGGCATTTTTGAAAGGAATGTTTTACTGTTCTCTTGTCAATCTACGCGTCTGCAGTATATCGTGCACCTAGTGTTCGTCATACCCACTCTTAATACAAATAACACCATATCTCGGTAATTTGTCGCCCAGCTATAGTGAGACATTCATGAGACATCGCATTCTTTTGTTAAAAATCACAAGAAATTACCATTTTTTCAGGCTATTCACATCGATGGTGTTAAAGGCCTGCTATGTTATTTTGAGACCGAGTCACAAATACCGAGTATAACACAATTTTGTTAAAATAGACAATATATAAGAGTTCTTTATCCAATTTGGATTGACAGAGAAAATCCCAAAGGTGGTCCCGGATGATTGGGTAGTCTTGTAAAACTTCTCTCATGTCTGGGGGAAGGTTATATTTCCTCCAAAGGTTTCTATACTAGTTTCAATCTTCTAGAAAATGTCGAACAGTCAGAGGCATTATGAAAATTTTACATACTGGTGACGATGTTGAGTTCATTATGTACCCGAGGGCTTTAAATAATAAGATTGACTTTAAACAAATTAATTACTTTAATAATTTAACAATAAATTAAACTGACAAATATTTTTCTCAGGACTCCTAAATTGCGACTGACTTTTATTCTTGACTTTCTGACCCATGAAAATATCTGAATCACATGTAGACATCCAAGTTGCCAGCATGTCAGCTGTCAACCTGTTTATTCACTAATTGTCATGCGTCTTACTTTCCAACACCGTGTGTGAGAGATTTGTGTGAGCGATACGAAGTCTTGTTATTAATATCTGTCTAAGCCGACAAGGGTGAGTTGCCATTTAGCATTAAGTTACTGTTGAGCAACTAATATATATATATATATATATATATATATATTATATATATAATATATATATATATATATTATATATTAAATAGTCCCTCTTGAGGTAGAAGCTAGATCCCTCCTGCTATTATAGCTAAATTTAAATAATTTGTTACTTTTTAAACAGTTATAATTACCTCTGTGGCATGTATTTAATTTATTAACTATTAACTGTCAGTGATTATCATGTTATTTACCTTCCGTGTTAGAAATGTTACTGTCACGTCTGAGTCCGTTGTAATTTTAACACATGCTAATAGATTATCGTACAATACTGATAATACATTCAACTTCAATCAAGTTAAACACCTATTAGAGTGTTCATATAAATTTAGGTACATGTTATATATTACTTAAAACTTCACGTGTAATTAAACAAATTTTAGAACAGGTTATTCAATTTTTATCATGTATTTTATATGTAGGTTAAATAAAATAATCGTGTTTGCTAAAGTATAACATAAACACAGACTCCAGCATTATAGAAAAAATTCCTGTAGAACATAAAAAAATACAGCATCCCCATTAAAAGAAAACAGCGCTTCATTTATATTAAAGATAATTCAAGAGACTCCCTTACAGCACAGTATACGAACTCGAAGAAGTATATACAACATAGTTTTTAAGAATGCACGGTTTACCGTGCATACGAACACGGTTCACTGCTGTCAAAAATAGTCTCTATATACCTCATTAAGTCGAGTCATGTGTCTTAAAATTTACTATCATTTGAATGATACTATTATTATAAAATTCATTTTTTAGCAGACTCATAAAGGTTTTAAATGAAAAACCTAATTATATCCTAAGAAATTTGATACCAATATTTGGTTATTTTATATGGTCATTTATGACTAAACAATTGATAGGCATAAATCATAGACTTTAGATCAAAACCACTATCAAGTATTTTTTACAAAAATTTATGAAAAATTACAAAAATATGGTGTTATTGGTATCAAATTTCTTAAGACTTAATAAGATTTCCAAAAAAGAGTATTAATAGTTACCAAAACCATAATAATAAATTTGAAAGTCCCATAAGTCAAATTACTGGGGGGAAAAGCCATTTTGGAAATTTTAATGTTATATTTTCTCATGTTTTAAGCAATTAATACCAACTAGTGTGTAGGAAGTAATACTTAAAAAAAATTGAACCTCCGTTTCGGACTTTCAGGGTGAACACAATACTTTACCTGTATACCTACGGTAGTAGGTGAGGTGAAATAAGAAAGTTGTTTTATATAAAAAAAATATTATACTCTAGTAGTTATAGTTTATTTACAAAATATAATCGGCTCACTAGACCAATTGCACCTTAAAGTCTGATACCATAATTTTCAACAAGCCTTCTGTCAAATTTCTGGGTTAGAATTGCCCATTTTATTTTACTATTGCAAACGAATTTTGCCTATTTTTTAAATTTTTAATATATTTTCACTTAAATATTAATAGCAATTAGCTATTAATCTATCTATGACTTATTTTGATACAATTACTACTAATATATACCAGAAATCATTAGTTACATTAATTCCTTTGTTTGTTATAATCATTTTTTTATTAATTGCATGCATATCTAACCCCCTCATTAGTCATTAGATTCGAAAGAAGAATTTTTTAAAAGTATTATGTCTATATGCACGAAGAGTCAAAAAAGTCGATGCCGAATTTAACATGTTTACAAACCCAATACGCATTCCGCTTCTTGGAAACAAAACATTAGATTGGTCGTCACTAATATTTGATAACAAGACCACGATAGTGATCTAATTATCCAAAGTAAACACTAAATACATAACCTTTTCGTGACCTGTCTGAGTCGACTTAAATTATGATGCAATAACCATAACAGCCTTCGTTTAATAACAGGACTGTAAGTGCTATAAAATGTTGCTATCCAATACCAACTATTTTCAAGCATATAAGTATCAGGTCCTATTAAACATGCCTAATTGTTTAATATAACTAGGAAAAAATGTGTTTTTAAATTATTTCAAGTACAACTATAAGAAAAGAGAGGTTCATATGTGAAAATGAGGAGAAGTTGGTCTGCAATACCTTGGTTTAGCTTATTATTTGATATAGGAATCTCTCGACTCTTTTTATTACAATATCAATAGTTTCTATTTCACAATAGAACCTTCAATAATCATTTAATTTGCTTAAACATTTAAACAAATATATTTCCATTTTTTCGGTGTCTAGAAATCCAAGTTTAGTCTTGTCTGAGTAAAATGTAAAGCTGGGACGCTTCAGAAAAAATCAATTATACGTTAAGCAAATTTAACTCATAATTTTCCTAATTACGATTTTATTCACAGAATTCGAGGCTAAACCTATTACAAGATATTTATTTTTAAAGATTTTTAGAATGAACTCAATACTTTTCCTATATACCTACAGAAGTTGCAAAGAAAAGGTAAAAATAATGTTTTTATCAAATTAATTGGTATAAAATGTTATACCAATATATATGTCTTCTTCTATTTGACGGCCGCTCTACCGTCTAGAAATATTAATAAAATTGTTTTGAAACCGCTTACAGTCATTGTAAAGTAATGTCATTTAATGAGATCTTCCTCACATTAAAAAGAGTGAGTAATTTCGGAAACAATTAAAAGTAAGGGGTTTACCTCGAGATAAATAACAAATAGATAAACAGTGCGGAGCTAAAATTATCTAAAGAATGTGCGGCTGAAATAACTCAACACGTGTTGAAATACATAATGTCCATTTAAAATGTATAATACTTACATATATTTTGCAACAAAATATTTTGTGGTACAAAGAATGTACACTTGGCACAATCTAAATTCCTTTTAAACATTTTGATAAATTTATGAAATACATTCAGGGAAGATGAAAAATCAAAACTTCCGAAAAACCGAAAATACTTAGCTACTGCTTCTCGAACTAAATTGCTAAAGTTTTTATCAGCGAATATTAATTGTCAGTCATGTAACAAGGTTTACACACTTCTCAAACATTGACATCATGGCACGCCTGTGCTCCTGTTGGATAGGAAAACATGTGTTGAACATACTGATATTGATAATCACAAATATAATCCATTAGAAGGGGTTAATCGAGGGCTCATCCTTCATGATAGAATTTTATCTGTCATCTTTCAATAAGTACTTATTAAGCGATAATTCATTTTTACTTTTCCTCATTTAAACCGTACGTATATAGGAAAAGTATTCTGTTTGAAAAAAAACCGACCAGAGATGTAGCCTGGATTATTAGTTTCAGGTGTTTTTAAGACCTCTAGAGTGGTTTTTACAAAGTTGTTAGTCTTTGTGTGTGTGTCTGTTATTATTATACCTCCCAGTGTATTTATGTCAGAGAGTTGAAACTTTTTACGAATGTCATAATATAGGTTTAGTTGTGCTGACCGGAAAATCAATTTAAGACGTCACTAACGCGCATTAATGTCTCAGCAAAAATTGGTATTGAATGCGACACCCGAGTTAACTACGCCACCAAAAAGAAGTTTTCATGTCACAAAAAAAGTAACCGTTTCATTGATTTATGTTTAATTGTTCAAACTAAAGAGGGGGGAGACTTTTGGTCCACACTGTATAATTAATTTGGCTAATAATTAATATTCAGTCTTTACCAACACTTTCATTTATGTGAGAATTGACAAAGCTCCAGAAACCCCTGCCTACGTTTCTGTCTCTATGTTATCACTAGTACAAAGCATAGGGGGTGTAGTGTTAATGTATAGGAAATATTTGTGTAAATGTAACTTACATTTAGAAAGATTGCCACTAAACATTAACACTAGAATAAAGCACATAGAAATATAGTGTAAAGCTCTTTGGTGATTTGTTTAAATGTAACGAAGTAAGGATTCTGTTACATTTAAATAGATCTCCACTATTGGAGATCTATTTAAATGTAACAGAATCCTTACTTCGTTACATTTAAACAAATCACCAATGTAGATCAACTCCAGTACAAAGAATAACGGTGTGTAGTGTTAACTTGTAGTGAAAATCAACTCTAGTACTAATAATATAAAACTAATACTAATAATAATAATAAAACCTGTAGTAGAAATTAAATCTAGTACGATGCATATAAATGGTGTCTGTAATATTAATATATAGTGGAGAATGTTCGACTTTAACAGAGTCCTTATTTAGGTACATTTAAACAAGTCTCTTCTAAAGGCCCCAGATAATAAATACTGTTTTAGAGAACGGTGTTATTACACCGATCAAACGATACTAAAAATCCATCAAACAAAATATCTTATAAATATAAGATGTATATATATAAATATATATGCATTGAACTGAACAATACCTTAAATGGCATATAATATAGCCGTGATTTTTAAAAGCTGCCAAGGTATACAAAGTCTATAAATTTACTTTGCAACATTGTTTACCAAACTGTTTATTTATTGCCTTTCTTTTTTTAAGGATCGCTGGACGCTGATAAAATCGATAGAGCACCTTGAACAAAGTTTTTTACAATGACAGAAAGTGGAGGTACTTTGTTGTCAAGAATGCAGAAAACAACAGAAAATTGGTATGTACTATTTTTTGTTGTTTCCATGTGGTCTTAAAAAAGAACAAAAAAAAAACAGTATACATTGTACATACAACATGTAAAATGTTTATTTTTGCATAGGAAAATAACCATATTGACTCGCTATCGCTGGTGAAGAAACAAAGTCATTAGACATTCCCTACTATTAAACATTAGACTTAATTATTTTGGGAAAACCTACAGGCCGCATATTCGAGATCATTAAATCGTATGGATAATTAAATCTTTATTAAAATAATAAAATCTGCATGGGAATTTTATAATGTTTATTGTGATATATTTATCAGAAAAACTTTGTTTGCGAAATCGGTTAACCAACTTATAATTTATTCCATTTTATTTGATATAATAATTAAAGGAAAGTAGGGATAAAATATGTATTGCTATATATTGCATATATAGAATAATATATATTGCTGCATATCAAGCTTTTGCTTGCGTATGATGTGCTGTTATGAGAACTCTATAAATAAATAAAATTAAACTTGTAATAATAAAAAATCTTCAGCAGTTGAAAATTATAATTCAGCTAAGTACAACGATAACACACGTAATAAAGCAATTTAAAAAATGTACCAAGTCATCGGAAGAAATACAGATTTCGTTATTACCAAAACAGTATTAAAATGTAACATCTGGTTCGCTGATAAAAATATTATCATAATAACCTTTCAATTAGCCAATCTATTTTTATCATAATTTTTTATAAACTTTAAAAAATCAAATACAATGTTCCTCAATTTTCCTTATTTTATTGGCTTTGCTACGCTTATCCTCACTAGTTCTGAATCACTTTGCTCGACTTCAGAGGGTGAACAATCCGTTTTATCCCCAGGGGCCAACTATTTACGTACTGACCTCGCTTTATGGAGATTGACACTTATTGGAACAAATATTTTCTAGAAAGCAAAACTACACTTGAAGAATGATTTTTATAACAGGTTTTAACTCTCTACATAAACACTCTGGCAGCTACGATGGTAGCAGACACACACACACATACACATCTCGGTAGAACTACTCTGGAGATCTTAAAAACACTCTTAAAGAATAATTTAGTTGAATTGCCGATATCGTATCTTTAGTGTCAGCACAATACGATACATTTATTTTTTAACATACCTGCAGAATAAATAATAGAAAAAGTAAATTAGAATGTAAACTTATATTGTAAATAGTAACCATGATTTTTTAAAATTGAAAATGAAATAAATTATTTCTATTTTTAAGCCAATCATGAGGCATTTTTATTCTTGACAAATTCTTTTTAATAAGGATGTAAGGACATTTTCTTTTTAATGTCAAAATTTAAGCTTCAATTTTGAGTTTAAACACCTGATTTTTGCACTTTGGACACTTATTCCTAAACAGCGGTCTAAAGCTCAATAATGTGTACCTTCGAATACTCTTTTTTCTATTTTTTTGTAACTTTGGTTTTGTGTGCAAGACCCGAAGTTAACTGCACCAACATGACGTCATAAAACGATTTTTTTCCGAATAGCACAACTACACCTGTAGACTGTGTTTTTTTACAAAGTTTCAACTCTCTAGCATAAATGCACTAGGAGCTACGTGATAACAGACACATTCACACACACTGACAACTTTATGAAAATCACTCAGGAGGTCTTTAAAACACCTGAAATGGAAAATTCCGGTGACATCCCGGTTTTGTTTTGTTTCATGGTTCAAAATTTAAAAAGTGGGGGGAGGGGTCCACTTTGTATGTAAATCGTAAGTTTTTATTTGGCTATCCGTAAATTTTCATTTTACTATATTTAAGCTCCTTGATATGGCAACCTCTTTCTTTACTAATAAAATAGATCTAAATTTAATGTTAAGACCACAGCCTTTTTAGAACCCCTTCCATAGGGAGGGGGCATAAGAGATAAAGTATAAAAAAAATTATAGTAAATCCGTGCAATATTCACGGATAATATTGTACGTGTATAATATACACGGAATATTGTAATATGTATAAGGTACTTTATTGGCCTTTGATGGTAATTAACCATCTTTGGTAATTAACTATAACCAACCATCAACCAGAAGTAACCACATTTATGTAAAAATAATCACGAATATCTCGAAAATACTTGCTAAAGCTCGTAAGTGTTGTTTGTTTAGGTAGTAGTTACCGCACATAGCAGGACTTTTTTTTATTAGGAAACATTAAAAAGTGATTTTAAATTCAGTATAAATTCACAGGAAGCTCAAACAAATATTATTAAAGTTTCTTAATATTTTTATATGCTAACTTTTATGATATACCTCATTATAACAAAACCCGCTAAATTAGCTTAAATTAAAATAAAGCAACCTATTAACTTTACCTTAAGTGAAACTTTAACTTAAAAATTTAAATTAAAGTTTCTATTTACAATTGAGGTTTTCAATTTTTCCTTGTCGAATTACTTGGCACAAACACTGATAAACTCCCGATCAACCATTTAAGGCGACTAAGGAAAACTGAGCTATTCCAAATACCCACTAATCTGTAATTTAATCGACAGCGAACAAATCAAAACAGGGATTAAATGTTTAAGTAAAAACACTAGAGATAAAGATTTAATTCCCCATCAGAATTTATTTAAATAAAAAAATCACTTATGATCACATTGTTAATAACAGTGTTTTTTCGGTTTGATTTATACTAAAGGCGTAGGAAAAAGGGGAAGCGACATTTAGCCTCATTCCTTTTAACAGGAACAATGACTAAAATAATACTTACAAAATAAAATGTTCGACTGTTACATACATTAGCAATGTATAACAATATAAAACTAATAACTTCAAATCTTACAGAACGTTTATTCTGATAGTCTGATACTACTGCTTATAACTTTGAATGAAATAAAAATGTAGACTACAAGAAATAAACATAAAAAGTTTTTAAATCTAAGTTTAAGTTTTGATTTAGATTTAAATCTAAAGTTTAAATGTAGTTTAAGTTAAAGTTTAGATCCGACATTTTAAAGTGCGGATTACCATAATGGAATGACCATCATTCTATATTTTTGAGAACGAACAGATGGTAAAATTATGAATTATTTTTAATAATCTAAAGTACATTGATTTCCTCCCCTCATAGAAGAGAAGGAAGTAAAACAAGAAATGCTCTATTTTAATACACTCCGGCACTCATCTATAAAATGCGAGATGGGAACATTAAATACAAAAACACTGAACGTAATATACACCATGGTACATTTCAAATACATCACCCTGATTAACACAGCTCTTCATGTAGAGCTATCGCGATAAAATTGGTGTCTACCACCACTAAGCTGACCACTGAAAGTTTAAACACCCAATTTGTTTGGTAATCGTTTGGCATGTATGGTAATCTTATTACCGTAATTTGGTTATCTACGGTAACTTTAAAAAGTTTAATTGGAGCATACCTTTGTATTATTAATTTCAAAAACTTGAACATCCATTGATTTCCACACTAAAAATAATTAGGTATTTAAACTCCTATTGGTCGACTTATTGCTATAGCTCCGCAAGGAGCTGAGTAATCAGGTTGATGCATTTTTAATGTACAACCCTATATAATAAACTAAACAGCACTACAAAAGAAAATGGAACAAATATTATACATAATAATTTAAGTTATATATATATAATATATATATATATATATATATATATATATATATAATGTATAATATAATTATAATATAATATTGTAATATTTCATACCCAATATGACATCAAGTAATGCTTAGTTTAAATTTGTAATTTTGTCATGGTTTCTGAGACACAACTCAACACAAAAAATATTAATGGACTAACAAAAAAACATATTTTAAGAGTTTCATATATTTAATGACAACTAAACCAATTTATTGACTCTAGCTATTATATTTAAAAGGTAAATGATACATAACGCGTAAATACGATTTCCCGGAACATTTTAATTTTTACTAAACTGTAAGATGAAAAGTATATTTAATCAACTAATGTTAGAAATTAAATAAATTTTCATAGAGTAATTAATATTTTCAGCGAATTTTAAAAGAAAATTACGCTTATGTCTGCGGAAAGCGGCAAAGAGAGAAAAGGGAAACATAGACTTATATATATATATATATATAATATATATATATATATATATATATATATATATATATATATATATGTGTGTGTGTGTGTGTGTGTGTGTGTGTGTGTGTGTGTGTGTGTGTGTGTTTGTGTGTTGTGTATATTAGAATGAAACTTATATCTTCATTAAATGAAGCTACATAGACCTTAAATTATATTTGACCATTTATGACGTCATCAACCCAAATTTTGACGTCTTATGGCATTTCGGGAACCGCTTTTAAGTTTTCTACTTAATATCGTAGTAGCAAAAAACTAAGTTTTAGTTATTTAAAAAAAATTAAAATAATTTTTTAAATAATAAAAAAGTTTCATTTTGTAAATGATGATTTCAGAAGTTGGTATTTTTTTAAAGTAAAAATAGTGTTATAATAGGTATGGGTAGTTTAATTGTTCCCTATAATATAAGAAAAAAGCAGGGTTCCCTTTCTTTTTTGCCTTTGGGCCCTAAGAATTTTGAGGGGGCACCGCATCATCCAAAGCGTAAAAAACTACTGCTATAGGTTATGACCCTGACCAAACTATAAATACATTATATGTAATGTATTTATAGTTTAGTCAGGGTTTCTAGGGGGCAATATAGCCAATGGGCTTGAAAGAATATTTTTGGCTTGGGTTAAAGATTTTTCATATCTTTATGAAGAGTTCCCTAAGGTAAAGAACCACTAGTTTTAAACAGTTCTTTAAGAACGGAAAAGATGAGGGAGACACCAATAAGAAACACGTGTAGCTCTTTTTACCGAAATGCTGATTATGTTTGCGGGAAAATTGTTTTCTTATAACTTTCACAACATAGGTAAATCTAATTTAGTAAGATTAACTAAATAATTAAGATTACTAAATAATTATTTAAAAATACACCCAAACAAACAGAAGTATTTTATTTACCTGGGTAACTGTATGAGATGGAAGGTAGAGAAACTATTTATGTCAAAACCAAGACAGTCCTAATAAAACTAAATAAATTAACCATTAAAAAAACAACGACCGTATGTTTTTCTATATACTTTATTGACCTCTAGAGTTACCACCTTATCGTAATAATTTTCTTTAAAATTGCTATAGGTTGGCTAGCTTGAAACCATGCGTCATCATTAAAACTATTAGATTATATTATACACCGTCAATTATTTCAAACTATGTCCATATTATTTACATACCATCCTTTATTTCGTTTTTAATTTCATTAAAGTATGTCAGTAAATAAAAGTATCATAAAAGTGTTAGGTAAAATAAAAATGAATTAAAATTAAGAATAAAAGGTTTAATTGAACAGTAATTAACCAAAACGAAACAATGAAGCTTATTAATGTTAGATACTACATTGGTTATTAGGTTAAAAATGTTACAGGGGAATGAAATACAGGTTTTCCTAGAATTTTATATATAGAATCCTTAAACAATGGAGATAGGGAAGTCGGAAAAGATCTCGACTCATGTGTGTGATTATTTTATAAATATATACAATATCTGGTAAATTATAACTTGATATGGTAATTCCTGGATAACTTTGAAAGTTTAAATTGAATCAAAAAGCCACACAGACCTAGAATCTTTGATGAAAATAATATAAAATTCCCCATCTCATACATGTAATTTTTTATTTTATTTCCTGCTATTGAGTTACATAAATAATTACCTTAAAAAATCACATTTCAAAAAACCTCTTTTTAAATTTTTCAAAATTTAAAAAGAGAGGAGTGAGACATATGAAAATATAGTCACTAGCTTTTGACAATCAAATCTTGTATATGTTTAAATCAAATTTACCAATTTTATTTTTTAAATATTTAGGATATTCTTAATTGTTTTATCCAATGAAGTAATTTCTCAGTTACTTAAAAACATTGGATCGAAGCATACCATAATAGAAACATTTTAGAAACTAGATGAAAATGTGGAAAATTTGATACAGCCATGTTGCCAAATTCCGATGATTTTTCTAGTCATTGCGCAATATACAAGGACACATAACATGGAGATTTATGTTTTGGTAGTTGTGACTAACTTTTTCAGACTTAAAAATAAGTGTCTTTGTCTTGAACTGTACGTATAGAACCAGGCTTCCCTATCACATTCTCCAAGTAACATTAATAACATAATATGCGGGCCGTTTCACAGCATTCTTTTTATATAAACTAGACATCACAAACACTGTGCTATTGTACTTAAAGTCTCGTTGTGATCAAAAGACTTTTAACTAGTACTAGAAATTATTTTGTAGCAAATTTGTAAAACTTTTTGGAGTATTAAAAAATTTAAAAAGCCGACATTTTTACGTTGAATTCCTTGAAATCGAATCCTATCTTCCTTTTAACATGACGAATTTGGTACTAAGTTTCATCCAATTTAGATGAGCACAGAGAATATTATCACTATATTTCATCAATTTATTATATAATTTGTTAATTTAAATTTGATGCGTTTCATTTCAACTTATGGAAACAAACTTTTGCTATTATTTTAAGTGTCACTCCATTATTGGTTTATATATATACATATATATTATATTATTTATCACAATATTTATTTATTATAGGCTTGGTTTAACTTACAAAATAATCGTTGAATAGCTATGGAATTGACATTAATAATTCACTTTAAGTTTCGCTATCTGGCGATATGTCAAACATTAACAAATGTAAAAAAATTAAAATTCATAGGCCGTTAAAATTTCAAAATTTAGTAGTAAAAATTTTAAATTAGCGACTAATATCATAATAAAATTGTGTGGATCCATTTACCACTATAGATCTTTAACTCTGTCAAATTTCAACTCAATCTGTGTCAAATTATCGTTTTTTAAGGATTTTTTTTTAAAAAATATGACTCAGCAAAATAAGTTATCGTGGTCTGAAAAATATCTTCCAGGCAGTATAACCAGGAAGAATAGATTAAAATTATCTTTGAAATTGCCTCTACGAGTTTTGGCTGGCTACGGGCCTGCGTGACAGACAGAAAACATAATGATAACCACTCACAAGGTCATTAAAATTGCCCGAAACAGATAATTATGGTGAAATCTCGGTTTATAGGGTAAAGAAAATAGTTTTTCTTATACCTGCAGCAATACTTGAGGAAAAGAGAAAACTTATAGTTCTTCATTGCAGATTACATTAAACTTCTGAATCGCCTCCAGATTAAACTGTTTAACTGCGTATATTCTAATACTCGAAAACTTAATATTGGAAGTTTTGTTAAAATAATAACGGATCATTGCGTGCTAAAGGTTATTTTTGCATAGACGAATTTATTGAAAAATTTAATATTAGATTTGTTTTTCTTCTATTTGATAGTATTTTACTTCTAATTTTAAGATTCTTTAACTCGAAGATATAAATTTGTAATTTTTTTTGCTTACATAGTTTAACCTCTATAAATAAAAATTAATTAATTAATTTGTACTAGTTTCTCGACGTATATGCTTCACAAAAATTGCCAACACATAATTTACTCACGGAAATGCATCGCTTTTGATTGTAATAGAAATGTGTTCGTGAAGACACTCACACCAAATACTAATCATAAATAATAATCATTATTACTTATTTTCAAGTCATTATTTAATCATTAGTTATCGCCATTAACAACATTTTTGCTTACTTTTGCATGATATCTCCTAAATATAGCCTATAGTCACATATTGTTACTTTTTAATATATTATTATATAACATTAAAAGAGCTATATATCTATAGAGCTAATTATATTTAAAAGAAAACATAATTAATGCCCAACTCTAGTTATAAAACCATTGCATTAATAGTACAGCATATTTTACAGTGTGTGTAATGCATAGTCATAGTACAGTTGATACTCTTCAGCTATTTAAGGGGATAAAATTGAATAAATTAAATATTGTCAGTGCACGACATATACTTCGTTCACACGTAGGGTTCGGCAGCTGTCCCCCTATAGGTTAAAAAGGCGGAAGTTGAACCCCGTTTTCAACCTCTTTCGTGTGAACAGTTTGGGTTGAACCCCTGCGAAACCCCGCGTGTGAACGAAGTAATATAGTATCAAAAACTTTATATAGGTATATGCAGTACTTCTAGGCATATAAAAATATGACTAGAAGTGAAGCCTTAGAGAGTTTTAGATATAATTACTTCGTTCACACGCTGGATTTCGTGTTGAAACAGAACTAAATCATCCTATAAAAATACGTTAATCATCCTATCCCTGTAAAGTTGAAACAGAACCAACTCATACGATTTAGTTCTGTTTCAACTTTGCAGGGATAAGATAACTTGGGCAATATATGAATAGAAGATACTTCTTAATAAGCTCCCTTTTAATCCTCTTCATCGCCTCTGTGGTACGAAGCGGCTGGATCATTCTTGATTGGACCAGATATTTTTGTAGCGAGTATAAGGATGGACTTAAAATATCAAACTGAATCGAACTATAGAGATTATAATAAAATACTTATAGCTATTATTCTCATATGTGATTTTCTCCTTCATTGCTTCTAGGTCCTTATCTAGAAAAGTCCACACTTCAGGAAACTTATATTCTGAGCTCAATTTGTCTTTACAAGTGTCAGAAAACTTTTTAATAATAAATACCAAGCATAGACTTTAATGTCTCTAAAATATAGAAAAGATTATTTCACCTTATATTGAGTTGAAAATCATAATTTACTACTATTTTTAGCGATTTTTGTTAAAAATTTGTTGTGTGGGGGCCGGAAGCTTCATCAAAAATCCGTTTTTCATAAACACACAAAATAGTCCCTGATCAACACGCAATCCTTCGAGCAAATTAATATTTTTAAATTAAACTTAGTACAAAAATCTATCACCCTTGTGGAAGACAAGAACTCTGTTGAAACCAGGTTATTGTGACGTGATTAACCGGGATTGCGGAGTAAAACAAAAAACCCGAAGTAAATATCAGGAAAAATTGAAATACGGACGGTAAACAACAAATGTTGAATAGGATGTCCTTTTCGATGTTTTTTGGGGCGCATAATCTAATAAAACAAGTCCGGAGTCAGGACGTCAAGGTTTGAGAATCTTGGTACTGGCGAAAAATTTGTATCGTTATATTTAGACTATATAAGTTTATAACTAAATAATAATACTGGCGCGGGCCTCCAAAAGCCGGGAGAATTTTCTTTGAAATGCGTGCTTAAATTCTCAACAATCCCATTTCTTGTTTAAGTCTCCGGTAAATTGATTTATAATCTGAGTAGAAGCGTCACAACATGTTATTTCAATAAAACTGGTAAATTTTCCGGATTTTTGTTTTAAAAGAATGCGTTTAAAAAATAGCATAAACAGAGTTATAAATTAATGTGAATAACGCTGAGCAATACCGATTTTGCATATTTTTGTACAATATATGGGCTTAATATAAAAGTATTAACCGCAGTATATGAGTGAATGCCAATCTACTGTTTTACATTTCTAAACTTCAAGTAAACATACGGTGTAACACCTTAAATACAAGTTTACCTAATAATTCTAAGGTTGAGCGTAGGGAACCTTAAGCTTTAGAAAACCACAAATTTTGAGGACGAGCGAACAGTGTCCAAAGTCTTAACACCCTAGACTTAGGATCACTATATTATTTTGAGGTCGAGAGAAGCGAGACTGAATAAAACTTCCTAGAAGGTGGAATAATCATGACATTCTGAAGACAAGCAAAGAGAGTTCTATGTCATAATATCCTAATTTTACTAAATTATTTAAGTTTTTACTTTATTTATTAAATTGGGTCTGGTAATCCATTTCTCATAACAGTTAATGGAGATTAATAAAATCATAACAGTTTCTTCAAATTACAAGTAATAATTACATTATTTGAAGGCAGAATATAATACATAGTATGTCAAACACTAAAAAATTATTACAATTGATTTTAAATCTGCATAAATAGAGTCAATGAGAACAAAAATAATGAATATTGTTAAAAAACATCAATAATACAGAAATTATTATCACCTGTATCAATAATTTTTCATCAGAACATTCTTTTACTCCACTTTCCTAGGAGTAAAAAGTGAAGACTATGTTGCTTCTATAATGTAGACGACCAATGGTTCTATTTAATTTAATTAAGTTTAACAACATATTTTAAAAAATCAGGTACGGGTATTTTTTCACTTACTACGTCGGACCCACTTTTCAGAAAGTGAAATCACCAAATATACGAGTATATTGCAGTATGTCTTCAGACTCCCTTTGCTCGTCCTCAGGCAAAAATCGGTCACCCATCCAAGTACTGACCTATCTGAATTTTTGGTGAGTCATTATTGCCATCAAAAATATTACCCGGATATCACAACTAGGCCTAAAGATTGATTTTGTATGTTTCAACTGTCTAGCATAAACACATTAGGGACTACGATAATAATGGATACACACACAAGATCCCGGTTTGGTTTTTTTGCTAATACTATGCTTTTCCTATTTACCTATGGTATAAATGAGGAATAGTCAAATCATTTATCGAGTACCCACAGACCTTTTAAAACAATATCAGCTTTCGCATAGTATTAAATTAAATTAAATTATAATAAAATAATAATAAAGGTCAATAAATACCATCTTGCTCAATAAATACAAATTTTTATTAATAGACTTTAAATTTGGTTTACATAATAAGGGAAATATAAAATAAAAGATTCTTAAAAAGGAATTAAAATCTTAGATTGAGCATAAGAAAATAATGTACTGCAATCCACAAGACAAGGTTGCAGATTCATTTTGGTTTATTCCAAACAAATATGACAGAAAGTAATTAATTGAATACAAGCCAAGTTAAGTAAACTAACCTCGTAAATCATGTTATCAATATTGACCAAATACTCAAGAAAATCAAGGTGGGAACTAGCCACTAATCTTTTACAAACAATTAAACAACAAAGAATCCAATAAATTAAAAAATTATAAACAAAAAATTTTTAAATGAAGCTGCTGCAAACAATTCCACTCAAAGCTTACTGTTGGCCAAAAATAATTTTTTAGCGGTTATAGTGACAATCTGAGTGTATTAATTTAAATAAGACTATATATAGAAGAAGCATAACTTATAACAATAAACCTGGTTTTCTGGTGTTTTAACTAATGCTGCCACCTTAACGCCATACAATTTTTTTAAACTAAGTTTGGCAAAACTTCTAGTTGCCAAATTAGGCAACTGGATATTAAGTTGTATTATTAATGAATCTTCTTTTAGTCATTAAATAGTGATGTAAAAATTGGTTCCTTATGGTTGATAAAGCATTTTAATACTCATAATAAAAAAAATATGTTAAAAGTAGTCCTCATCTTCTTGTACTCCGTTAACCTTTTTACCATCTTAGACGGATTTTATTCATATTAGCTTGTTTTTTAATGTGTTAATATTTTTATGAACTTTTTTCATTAATGGTAATTGATGGCACATTAATATAATAATTTATTGTTATTGGGGTGGAACCCCTACTTAAGACCACCAGCAAACCGGGCCCTTATTAGTTTACGGTCTTTGCTCCTTCCATACATAAAAGAAATGAAATAAGGGTTGCAGAGGGATAATTACATGCTCAATTTGTTTTTGATCACTTGCTCATTAGGATATCTGCCACAAAGTTAAGATCCATGAGGTCATATTGCTGTGCAGTAGCTCAATTTTAGATACACTTGATAGCAGCAAAATAAAACTGACTTAAATTATTTATAAAATGACAAAAATGTTTTATAATTTTTTGAAATTGGATAAATACAAAGTAAGTGATGTAAAAATAGATTGTAATGATAATAAATGTAAAGGCTCTGATCAGATAATTTAATTTTTATTTCTTTCTTAAAATTGGAGATAAGTTATTTATGAAACAACACGTTGAATTGAAACATGGTAACATGTTTGTTACTACTCTGATATCACTCATTTGAAATGTATTCAACATAATCCTCAAATACAAGTAAAAAATTGATATTTTAAAATTTTAAGGAACAATGGTATTGAACAAATTAATTATACACCTGTTTTACATTATAAATTATAATATTAATAAAAACAACAGTAAATTATAAAAAAAGACAAAAAAATACCTTAATAACTAGAAGCCTCAGATATATCAATAAATTTAGTTCTGTACTTGACCTTACAATCATTCATCTGGTTACATATATCTTTATAGCATGTAGATGATATATGAGGCGCCAAGTAACAAAGGCAGTGCAGAGTGACAACCAGCTTTGTGCTTAAAGTCCTATTTCACCAGAATATTCTTTGTTACCACTAGCAATATCAGTTGCCATTATTTAATAATGGCAGGCCTATAGCAAGGAGGACCTCGCCTCCCCTCCCCTAGAAAACATTTGCCCCCTCTGACAAAGTAGTTCTCAGACGAAATTCTTTGAGAGTTCAGTGTGAAATATTGTCCCCCTCAACAAATTTTAGCTAGATATGGGTCTAAATCCTGGGCTATAAAACAGAATACATTTTAATACGGTAGGTTTATTTCAACCTAGGTTGAATTCAATACAGGATAAATAAATTCAGCAGAATCCAAAATTTGTTTAATTAAAATAGGCAGGAACTTTACTAAAAAGGTGATAGTAGATTAAAGTTAGCATTATAGTGGAATAGAATAACTAGTGAAACCAATGCCCTCAAAAACTTCCACCCATTTCGATAAAACATGATTTTTTATAATTTCAAGAATAAAAGATAAATGTCAACTGTAAAAATATTGAGTAAACAACCCCAAGATGTTAGAAACTTATAAGGTGATTTGAAGTAAACAAACCAAACGCATTCGGAGGTTATAACCTGAATTTTTATGAATGATGAGTGACGACATTGTAGGAATTGGTACAGGCAGTTAACATTTAAAATTCTCTATTTGTTCCTGTTGTGACATTGCATCCAGACTATAACCAAAGATGAAAAAAATGTATTCATAAAAATCCTTCAATTGAATCACCTTATAAACTCAATCAGCTTGAACGAACCAAGCAATACGATAAAAATGTATAAGGTTTTTCAATTTGATATAAACAAACCAAACGCAGCCGGAGGTTATATAACCTAAAATTTTTATAAATGAATTGTTACATCATTGCAGGAATTGGTATAGGCGGTTAACATTGGAAATTTTCTTTTATTACTGCAATTACATAGATGCCAAAATATAACCTAACATGAAAAAATTTATTTTATTCATAAAAACTTCCAATTGAATCACGTTATGAACTCTATCAACTTGCCCTACATGTTGCTTTATTTTAAAGAAGAAAAAATCTATATTATTCATTATTGTTTTGTAAGAATATCAGTAACACAAAATAATCTAAGTAAATGACAGGAAATATGACATTTCCGTAACTCCTCTACAGTACCTTCGAGACACTAAATGTAGGCCCTAGCGGCCAATAACGTCTTTTTTGACTCAGGAACATGTTTTGACAGCCCAAAATAAGGTGAGCAAAGTCACTTGTTGATTCTATGCCACTATAGAAAGAATTCTGCTTGAACCACACCAAGAAATTCAAGGGGAACAAAGTGAAGGCTTCAATCTACGTTAGTTTACCACAGTCAAAACTGGAAACAAAAATTAAGCACAAAGCTCCTTGTCACGGTGTATATAAATAAGTCTTCATCCTTCTTCTGTAAGCGTAGGTCCGTTATATCTTCTTAACCAATGAAATTCACAACAACTAAATGTAGGATGACGTGTGCAAATAAGAAGTCAGCAAATCCTCTCTCTGGTGTTATCCCAGTAAATTGAGTTTTATTTTGCGGATTGACTTGAAGTCGGAGGCATACAGCCAGCACAAAGGAACTAACGCAGGATATGAAACCACTTAAAAATGAGTTAAATGGAAACGTACCAACTAGACAGCAATAGGCGAACTGTATAACGCCGGTAAGCAATACATACAGCAGGTATACGTCTATTATTTTCAACCTTTTCGGAGTAGTGGTTGAATATTCATTCCAAAATTTAGAAATTACAGAAGACAAATTACTCATGATGACTCTTGAAACACAATTAATAAATTATAGAAACAAAATAAACAGTAAAAATTTTAAAATAGAAATTATAAACAACAATTTCGTGTACGTGTCTAGTTCAAGAGATCTTCTTTTTCTTATCAGAACCAAAACAAAATGTTGGACAGTTCACATCGAATATTAAATATTATATTTGCAAGAAAATCATTTATCACTCTTCGTTAATCGTAAACCTTATTATACTTTGCATTTATTGTTTTTTTTAAATATAAAGTAGATTTTTTTTTTACTTTTAGGTGTATAATAAAAAAACTTTAGCTTATTATTAAAGTGTCGTTTATTACTTTTGCTGTTATACAACATTTTTTAAGTTGTGGTGATTTTTTGAAAATTGTGGAATAAAGTTGATTGTGCTTATGATAGTTTGATAACATTATCAAAATTGTGCTTTCGTTGTTGTTTTTGGATAAAAATCAATATAAAATTACATAACAATCCCGGTTCATATCCGTTTTGACTTTTTCAATTAATTGGTTTATATCTCAAATAGTTTGAAGTTCTATTTTTTATTCAAAGTTGGTGAAGATGATGACAGAGAATGTCTTTCTATTTGTTCCCAACATTATTGGGTATGCAAGAATTATACTAACTATTATATCGTTTTATTACATGCCTACAAGCTACGTTATTGCTGGTTGGTGTTACGCTATAGGAGGCTTACTTGATGCTGTAGATGGTCATGCTGCAAGATATTTCAATCAAAGTACAAAGTTTGGAGCCATGTTAGATCAGCTGACAGATAGATGCGGTACTATGGGTTTACTTGTTGTTTTAAGTTTCTTTTATCGTAAGTATATGTTCTTATTTCAACTAAGTATGGTTATCGATATCGCTTGTCACTGGATTTATTTACATTCATCAATTCTTCAGGGTAAAGCTAGTCACAAGTTTATTGATCTATCCAGTAACCCAATAATGAGAGTCTACTACACCAATCGTACTGTTTTATTCTGGGCTTGTACTCTCAACGAAGCATTCTACATTTCACTTTATCTGATTCACTTCTCACCTGGACCGTTGATTGCTGGTATTCCTCTGTTCCATCTTGTCGCTTATATTACTGGACCATTTGCTGTTATTAAATCTCTTATTTCAGTTGTACATGGATATGTTGCGTGTAATAATATTGCATTAATTGATTATGAGGATAGGAAAAAGAACAACTAAATGTGTTATAATTATACTAGGTAAAATGTGGATAATACAAACCAACGGTTGATCCTTTATAAAATATATTAAGCAAATGTAAAATCAGAATGTGCATATAATTTAACTGTTTTCTCCAAACATAATGCATTTGATGTTGTTTATCCCTTCAAATTAGGTATTTAAATGCTCACAAATATTTATCCATACCGTTCCTTTTTTTAATAAAGTAAAAATGGTAGTGTTAAATAAAGCTATAATATAACACACGGTTAAAATTCAGTTGACAGTGTAGGAAAATAGAGTTGAAGAACCAATAAGTTTAGGCAGATTTAAAATTGTGGGTGTGGTTTAACATCTAGAAGTAACCTCATTGGCTCCGTCCCTGTATTTTCCCACGCTTTTCAACTGATTTTAACTGTGTGTTATACTATAAGAATTTCTATTTTTAAACTTAAGCTATATTAAGAGTTGGATGATCTGTTGAATGAGTGTAAAAAATTAATGAACAAATTTAAAGTTCTTGATTTATTTACTTTTGCAAAATTAACCGTCTGTCCAATTTTGCTATCTTCTTCTAATTTAGATTGATATATATTGAAAGAATCACACACAAACAATAATTGAAGTAGTACATAAAAAGCAAACAAGCAAAATACGGTAGTTGTGTTGTGTTGAGATCACATTTCCATGGATATACACACTTATTAAGATTACATTTAGGCTTGTTTTTAGATTCTTGCCTCGAATTTTAAATTTGCAACTGGCAAAAATCATAATGTATTACAGAAACCGTTCTAGTAATGAGCTCTCTGAAAAATATTTGAACTAATCACTTAGAAGAATCTAATATTATCCTCCAACCCAGGATCCCTCTAAAAAATGTTGGCTTTCTCTCTTCTTTCATTTCCTCCTTTTAAAATGACTATTCCCAACATTACTTATTACTTGTTCCTCAGGAAGTGGATACAATTTTTAATTTTATCATCTATAGTAATTTTGTTTTGATTTCGAACACCCTAATTCAAAAATAGATGAAGATGGTAAATTTAGATCCAAGTATTTGATCTACTTAATTAATTTTCCTAATTGACTTTTTGCATGTGCTAGGGTATGTTTTTTGGCTATGTAACTTTTCTAAGTATTGTAATGTGCCAAAATTGTGTTTCAAATTATACTATATGGATTGAAGTATACTCTTAAGCAACTAAGAAAGATATTTTTTTAACAAATTTTGAGGAAGTATAAAAACGTAAATAATTTTTTTGGCTCTTTTAACATTACTTTCTTGGGTTTCTACCAGGGGCCACCAGAGTGCAAGGGGTGGACTGCTATCATTCATACCCCTGATATTTAAAAAAAAACATTTCAAATTTTTAATTCCATCATCATTTATGGTAGTCTGCAAAACTACTCACTTTTATTCTTTATGTTTCTAAACCAATAGCCATACATTATTATACTAAACCATCTGTCCAGATAGTTGTTGTGTGCTATTAGTTTCTATTTGTATTTATACATTATCTTATATTGATGTTTAACCATATAAAAGTAGTTATTTAACTTTATAAAGTTATTTTTTGGAACCAAAGATAGATATAAGAAGAAATCCTCGTACTTTTTGAAACATAAGTTTAAGAAATGATTTTGAGAATATTCTAATAAATTGTTTTTTGTTAGGGAAACTCACTAAAATTAATTATTGAAATGATTATTAATTGCACTTGTCTATTTCTTTCTGTATATCCCTTCATATTTACTGTGTTAATGTTTTCATAGGTGATAGTAAATTAATGTTATAAGAAAACTTTAAAGTCTTCTGATAAATGTTTTTGTGTTGTAAAGTTAGTGATTATTTTTAATAACCTTCTCAGAGTGAAAAAAAGAATCAACAAGTGAATTTACTACTGTATTTCCCCTGTTGTCAACAAAAGAAAGTTTTAATGCTAGGGTTAAATTAGTGTTGCTTAATTGTGTAAGTTAATGTCTTAAGTGGCATATTTTTGTTTTCATAAGTAGGTTACGCTCTGTCATATTGCCTGTCATTCTGTATTGTTGAAGAAGGTTATTTTGTATTTATACCTTATTTATATGTGATTAAAGTACTGTACTGTATAATCAGAGCCCAGACAACTGGATATTTAAAACTTATTGATAACACTAAAGCTAGTTCACTGGTGGTCTTAAGTAGAGGTACCACCTAATAACAAAACATTTTTTGTTTTTTATGTTGCCATTCTTACATAGCTGTCGTCCTAGCCCGCCACTTTTAAATTTTGTTTTGTATTCTGCCATAGAATATTTTACCTCACCTACTGTTTCCCCAGTCATATTTCATTTATTAGAAACCCTACCTATAGAAAGTAATGCTCACATTTCCTTTGGAATTTTTGAGGAAATTAATAGCTGTACAAACCACTATATTAAAAATCTGTTTGAAAGTTTATCAACAAAACAAACAGGAGGCAATCCGAATAAAATGTTGTAATAAGCAAGCAATATTTCATAAACATGTAATAGAAAACAGTCTTATTTAAACACTGGAATAATACATAAAGTAACCCCTTTGTGAAAGAATCGTATTATTTATTTACTTTATTTATTAATATTTATTTATTTAATTAATTTATTATTTATTTAAATTATTTATTTAAACACAACACACATCTCTGCTATCGATCACCTCAATAATGTTATATGTACATATAACATGTTTCTTGTTAGAATCATTAAAATACTATTTATCATACTTAAAAATTATAATTAACCATTTTATTAATTTATAATTAATAATTAATGCATTAATTAATCATTTCATTTAATGCTTCAACTACTGGAAGTATTGCCATCTTTGATTAATAAAACATGTTTTATTTTGTTAGGTTTGCAACCTTAGTTAAGACCACCAGTGAATCAGCTTTCGTGTTATCTATGTGCTCTTGCTATATATGGTACTATTCTAAGTTCTTAGATAACGTTTGTTTTGATAACTGGTTATTTTTAATATATTCTTCATATTTTTTGTCTAATTGTTTATTAATATTTTTATTGAAAATAATTTATTACAAATAAGTATGAAATAGAATATGAACATGATTATTACAAACATGAACTCTACATTTAATTACATTATTTGACACTTTGACAACAATATGATTTAATTTTAATTAAAAAGATTTTTTGTGCACTTGAATCAATGGATTTTGTGCACCATCTTGATCAATGGAAATTTGCATAGTTTTAGGGGGGGGTATTCACTTGTTGATTCTATTCCACTATAAACCTGGTCCAAGACCAACCAAAATGTTACATGAATGAATTATATTGTATTTTGTTATTTCTCGATCAAATTCATTTTAAGTTTAATTATATTTTTAAAATTATTAGTTATACGTTTCTTCTTAATTTTAATCTCATAATTTTTATCTTTTATCCATACTTATAATATAAATATATTTTAACTGGAAGGATTGTAATTAGTTTTTTATTTATAATTCATGAACTGTATCTATTTCATTTCTCTATTGTTTAAAAATTAGTTAAAAAATTGTGTGTTACAGTAATTATTTAATTTTTTTATGGTGAAAAAAGAACGTGTAGGAAACATATGTATATGTTTGTTTTCTTTACTCACCTTTAAAGTTAGACACACATCAAAAGCAGATAATGTATTTTTCTTAATCATTCCATTTATTTAACTTAATTGAGCATTTCATATTATTTAATTCTAGTCATTATTTATTACATTAGATGTATAAGTTTTGTTTATTTTTGTATATTTTTATTTTAAAAATATATACTTTTTTCAGTTAAAAACTGATATTGTAACTTAAAACCTTATTTAATGACAAAAAATATTATTAATACTTAACACTTTTTTAATCAAAAATGGTTACTAAATAATTTAAGTTAATTTTATTTATTTATGTAGTAAATTTGTATTAATTTCTGATATATTTTTACCTTTGTTTATCTAATGTGGATGTTTTGAACCAATAATAAAAAGTATATTTATTTTGAATTGAACTTAATTACTATTGAATTTACTCTTTAGCATGTAAATGGTAAAGAGTACCCCTACAATGCAACAAGTGGTTGTGGTTGTTGGTGTGCGGAGAGACTTTATTTTTAAGTGATTTGCATCACACTTGATTTGTTTATTATCAAAGATTTAGGTTATAAACATTAACAGTATTCTTTGCAAGTTTTTCTAATTTTATTGACAACTTGATTTCTCTGTTTCTATTTAGGGTAAAACTGTTCAGATGTGCATCCCTTGTATAATGAAGATAAAAAAGGGGAAAAGAAATTGGCAAGTGGCTTGTGCTAGCTTTGATTTATTAAAATTATTTTGGATTTTTTTGCAAAATATGCTAGTTTAATTACTTATGATAGGAATACGTATATAGATCAATTTTAGAAGTTATATTGGAGTGTATCTTCTAAAAATATTCTTGAAATAAGACTTCTTTTTTGAAACCACTTGAAATTCTTTAAAAAAAATTCAATTTCAAATAATTCCTGTCATTTTTTATAGTTTAAAAAACTATTAACATAACTATAACTTCAGTAAGATTCCATGTATTAAAAGACATCTTGCCACAGCACTGTAGATGGATGGCATTATTGCCTAAAGCCGGCTCTGCTTAATGAAGTTTTTAGTTAGTGGAAAGATGTTGGTGTTGATGTTATTGTACACAATCACCAAATGAAGGAACCACAAACAATAAAAACATAACATATTATTTTATTTACAAAAATGAACAATACAAAAATTTACATTATAAACAAACTTAGTCTTAATTCTTAAATTGAAAGGGTATTTGGCATTCTAATATTATACTTTTTCTTATATTATAAAATATTTAACATGTAAATTACCTAAACATACTTTGTGACTTGATAAAAACTGCAACATTAATCTACAAAGTCAATATAAAATTTAAAATATTCTATTAAAGTATTATTTACAATAATTAAAATTGTACTTATACACAAAAATTAAAATAATTTAATTAAACTTTTAATAAAATATGTACTCATTTGGGTAAGTAGACAAATGTTTACTTACTATGGCATTTTTCCATAGCAATATGATTTATTGCTCTAGACAGAAGACTTTTTAGCACAGCCACATTTAAAGTATTAATACTTCCGTTGCTTTTAGTATCATACTTAAAATATTGCAGACTCTTCGTTAATAGGGTAGGATTATCTGCTTATTTTACCTATGATAATTTTTTTTTCTTTGATTTAAATTTTTCGAGTTAAATAGTATATTTATTATAAGCTGCAAAATGATTTTTTTTTTTACCAAAGCAACTATATTTACTGGCGAGCAAAGCAAGTCAGTAAAAGGTGTTGAGGTAAAAAAGTCATTCACAGCCATGTAGAGTATATGCTATTTTTCTGAGGTATAGAGTAATAAAAAATAAGTAACATTTACACTTTACTTTAGGCTTACATCTGAAAGCCAGGGTACCAAAACAACTCATCTCTAATTATAAACCCTACCTGGAATACCCTTTATGTCACAAAACTGTATAAATAAATGTAATTTTTTACAAAAAATACCAATAGTAGCTAACATTTTTATCAATGAAATTGAATGACCAGTTTTATTTATCTTAATTACCAGTTGTGTATTAAGTGAATAATGATTGCATTTATTATATATTTTAAGTAAAAAAATATACAATTACCTACTTGTTATAACTATCTAAGTTTAGATAGTTAAACAAACCTAAACCCGCAAAGCAGGCCTGAAGACAGCAAGTAGTAATTATGTTATTACTGTAACATTAATTAACAGCTTGAATTATTAATTAAGGCATTGAAGTAAAGTTAAAAACACAATTGTAATATTTTTCCGTGTGCTTTTTTCCTACATTCTAATACCTTAGCTGAGTGTTTTTTAAACAACAATGTGATAAAAAGACAATAAACAAACTATGAAAATTGTTTGAATATAGACACATATTTTGACAAAACTGGACGAAAATCTAAAATCCATTTCAGTAAAGTGAACTGAATGATTAGATTTTCTTAATATATTTATAAATATAGCGTCTCATTTTTTAATTTATTTTTATGGAAATTTCAAAGGACATTAAATTTATATTTATAGTACCTTTTAGAAAGGCAATTCATTGTTTTGTCTGTTATTAAAAACAAACTTTACAGTCTATCGTTTAGTTTAAAAATCTTGACTGGTCAGTTTAAACACCACTGTTTCTAAAGAAAAAAAACCCTGCAAGAAGGGAGCGGGAAAAAACTATGTAAACAAATAAGGTTATTTTACCCGTATTTTCTTGGCGATGTTTTCTTACATTTCTTTTGTGTTTTCTTACATAGTTTTATTTTAAATCATTTTAAGATTAATTTGAAAGTAGTTTTCAAAACGATGTAATCAAAAGAAGAACCGCAAACATAGTGAATGATTGCCGGGAAGAAGGTTTTTTCCCTATAGCGGTTATTGTGGTAGGGATTTTTTTTCTCTTTATAAGTGAGAGGTTGGCAGCGACTTCTCTGATTGGTGAATCCCCAAAATACTTATGACCTTGGGGATTTTTAAACTAAACGATAGACTGTAGATAGTTATTTTTTAACTCTACTAACTGAGAGTAAAAGGTATCATTTAGACTAGTATAACGAGTATCATTGTTTATCTTTAACTACAGTTTTAATCCAGTCTATATTAGAAATAATAGAATCATATAATCTAGGTCTTCCATCTCCTATTTTAGAGCATGCTATTCTCCAGTTAGACACACCAGCTAAAGCCCAAGAATCATTTTCTAAGCATATCATTGGAGCTCCTGCATATTCCTCCTCCTAAAAAATAATTTAGATAACAAAACATTAAATTTACAAAGCTAATAATAATAAATTTAATCAATTTTAATTATATTTATCGTTATAAAATAATCATAGTGTAAAAATCATATCACATTTAATGTCGAAAGCAACTGATCAAATCCAGTTGGGGAAATAGTGAAATACACTCAGCAAGTGTTGCAACTAACTAGTCAGAGAGTTCATATTTTCCAAAAAAAAAAAAACTTTGCTGAATGCAAAAACATTTCTTTCTAGGATAGTAGTATTTTTAACATAAAACTTTAAAACAAAATTAATACTACCTTAAGATATCAAATACACATACCATGCAGTCTTCATTATTGTAATGAGAGTCAGTGCAAATGCTATTTACAGTAGTAATACTAATATTAGAGCATTGTTCCATTACACTCATCCTTAGTTCTACCCTCTGCAGCATTGTTCCTGAAAATAGATAATAATTTTAAAGTAATTATTTTATTTGATCATTTAAACATTTACCGGGATTATAATTATGAAAAGAGAAAACAATTATTAAATATTTTAGATATGTCATATTAAAAGTCTCTCGGAAAGTCATTGAGTCACACAACATCCTATAAAAATCAATAATAATCTGAGATTCAGATTAACAATAAAGCTAACTATACGTTGACAGAATGGAATCGCATTAAGGAATAAATAGCAATCTTTACAGTTATTTTTACCTGCAAATATTGTTGACGGATTGAAATGAACAAATCTTTGATGTGCATAAAGTTTTGGGAAAACAGTAAGGCTCTCTGGCTTACAGTAGGGGTGAAATAACCTCCAATTTATATACCTTCAGTTCTAAAAATCCCTTGACAGCACTTCATTTATCTTTGCATAATTTGAACCAACTTGGTGTTTAAATAAAAAGGCAATTTAAGAAGTACATTTAAATGCATGCTTTCACTGTGTCACTTGTATTTGTATATTAATGTTGGAAAATTGATTTTATTTAAGCTAATTTTACCCCCACACTTAGCAGAAGAGCCTTACACTTATTTTAAAAAAAATGATCATAATAATATAATAACTTATCATGGGCAAAGCAATGCTTAGTTTTTCCGTGTGCTTAAGCCAATTGATAATGAGCTGGGTGGAAAGTATTGTATAAATATACAAAAAACCAACACGTCTCTCCACAAAATAATTTATTTAATAAAAGTATTTAATTTATTTAAATTTTTTTTTGTATATTGAGTATCACTCCACTGCGCTTTAAGAAGTCATTATTGTATAAATATTCTATGTATAGAAAATAGGAGCTTAGAGAGAAACACCTTATAAAATTTGCCGTATTAAGAGCAGCTGTTCTTCTTTGAAGAATTCCTGGAGCGCACAGTATACTTAATCTATCTTAAAGACAATATTTTATCTAATAATGAATGTATATATAATGTTATAAGATAAAGTAAATCATTACATAACAGTTCTAAGCTTTAATGAATCTACATCTAATAGTTATTTATAATACTTAGTAAGACTAAAAATAATATTTTCACCTAGGATTTTAATAAAACCTTACTCTAAAATAATTATTTGTGTAGGTACACTGAACATTAGTACTTACTCTGACTGGACCATCCTAATGTGTTGCAATAAGTAAAGTTAAATGTTGGACTAGGTAAGCAAGCCGGTCTCACAAAATCAGATGATGCAAATGGTTTATTCAATTTTAATAAAACTATAGTACTTCCTTCTACTGGAGATTTTACCATACCAACTATGTATCTCTCTTGTTGCCATGGTGATGTAGAGGCAAGTCTAGTACTGCCTGCTCTAACTATCCATTCTGCTTTGTCTTGCCTGAAAAAAGGTTTTAACAAAGGCTGAAAAATGAAGTAACATTTTGTTTTCAGAAATCATAGAGAACAACATTGGCAGACTTAATATTGAATGACAGAAGTTGAATTAATTGTGCCATATAATAAATAATAATGCCCGTTTAGAGCCTTGCGGCTCATCAGGGATAACCCCTGCGGGAACCACCTCGGGTGGTAGTAGCAACCGTTACGCTCAATGTGTAGTCTAAAGTTGGCGATAATTTATCTAAACAATAATCTTCTATAAACTGAGAGCGTAACCTGGGATGTGAACCCCAGACCTCCGTGGGTGTCAAAGGTCAGTGTAAAGACTAATGCCTTAACGGCCACGGAGGCGGTGGCATTATTGTGCATAAGGCAAAATAAATATTAATTTATATGAAAATTGGATAAACATATTAATTTCTATAAGCATTTTAATTTTGTAAATGTAATAAATCATTACCCAAGAAAACATGAAGCAGTTGAAGCAACCCATTCCATATCAACAAGAGTAGCATCACATAAATGTGTTCCAGCTTTAAATAAAGCAACATGCCAGGGCCAATCTCCCACGCCTGCCATCTTCCCCAGACCATCTAGCCCTCTTTTGATATTTACTGTAGAAATGCCACATTCTAAAATACAAAACAAGGATCATAAAATACATACAATTGTTTTAAACATAGCTAGGCAACTTTTTACTATTGTATGAATCTTCAAACTGACAAATGTTTTAGTTTGCAGGGAGTCATGTTAATTTTTCCCTCACATGTTTTTTTGCACCCAAGTGCAGAATGGGAAAAATTTTTGAATTCATTGCCTTCCCTGATTTATTTATTATTAAAAGACTCAGGAGAATTGTAGGGTACAATTATCTGAAATCGTTCTTCTCACTTTATGTTTTATATATACAAAGTTGAAGCCAGGCTTAATATAGCAAAATTAAAATTAGATAAGAAGTGTCATATTAGATTTTTATACTTCACAGAGAAATATTAAAATTTAGGAGGAGATATTTTACTTTATGTAAATTTTAATCCCACTTTTAGTTGGAAAGCTATTAAATAATATAAATAATAATAAGCAAAATCACTTCAAAGGTTAGGAGGTCTTAAATAAAAAGAACCGTGTCTGTAAATTGAAATAAAGGCCTAAGCCAAACCATGGCTTAAAATCATTAACCCTGGAAAAACACACTAGAAACAAGAGTTAATACATCTAAAAGTAAACGCAAGAAAAAAAGCAGAGAAGTTTGTTCAAAATAAGGTTATCAGGAAAAGTGAGCAACCGAGGCTTCCATGGTTGTCGCATGTTCACAGTAAATGAGAAAAGATTACAAATTTAATTGAAGAAGTTGCCTTAACAATATAGATAGTTATGTAGGCCAAATATAACAGTTGGGCGGTTAGTTTTTTATGAACATATTTAATATTGCATATGAACATACATATTTACACTTATTAAATGGCACAAATTGTAAATTTTAAATACACAATTAAAAAGCAACACACACTATAAAGCAAGCCTTTGCCTTGAAATAAAAAAAATGCTCCAGATTCATTTAAATCGAAGCCTTTTGCGTGAACTACTTCTCAAGATGGAAAATAAATTGCTTAATTAACAAATAATTTATTATAAAACTTAATGCATCCTTTTCTTATTGAATACTTCAGGGTCTATTAAAGACTCCATGCTACGTGATCATTTGTTTAGCCATTATTGCCTGGAATTTCCGCAATCTTATTTTTGTTAATAACACTTATTTATATTACCTTTTATAGTACATTATATATTTTTTTATATTACATTTATAGTACATGGTATTAAATGAAATTAAATATATATGATAGATTTACCTGGTTCGGAACAATGTATACTTAATACTTGTTTATTATGACACTTAGAAGGAATGAATGATATCTCTCTAGCTTTAGGATCTTCCATAATAGCATATCTAGTGGCCTCCTCTTTATCATCAACTATCTTTACTTCTTTTACTTGCCTAAAAATAGACAAAGAAAGAAAGGGTTAATTCAATGCTTACACATATATTTTAATAGCAAAGTTAAAACAATTTGTCGCATTTCCAAGAATAAATAATAAATAATTTCAATTTATTATAAGCTCTAGTTTTCTTATTAGTTTAGCTCTCTTTTCCCTCTAATAAGCTCTTTAAAAATTAGCAAATCTATTCAAAAAGATCAAAACTAAATAATGTCTCGAATAAAGTTCATACAAACATACCTAAAAGAAAGTGTCCTGCATAGTGAAGAAGCAACAGTTTTGAGGGTTTCTTCCCTCTCATCGGGTAGAAGAGTAGAATTAACATTATCAGCACACAACTTCCCTTTCTCTCCTTTCTCAAGAAATATAACATTTCCTAAACATACAATCAATATTTCATTTTTATCCTACAATATATATTTTATATGTATTTTTAACACAAAACCTCCATTGTATATTTTAGATCAGGATTAAATGTTTTTAAGTTTCATTTCTTTGATAATTTAAACAGTTATTAAATTAAATTTTTTTATCATGACTTTATTGATTTTTGTTTACATTATTTGTAAACTTATAATAGTTAAATTTGTTGTAAAGAGGAGTATGACCTGGTGGTAATATTCCTTAGCATATTAGTGCAAGTACAATGCTGTAGGGTTATTATTCATGTGACAGCTTTTCTTAATAAATAAATTATTTTTGACTTTTGTGGTTTACCCAAGTTAATGTGCTATCTAAAGCCCTGTTAACGTGCAGTACAGGACCATTTTATCCTTCGTGCTTCAAGGGAATCAAGATCGTCTGTGATATTTAAATCCTGAGTAGAATCTGTGTGGACTGATAGAAATTTTAATCAACCGAAAAAAATATAACTGATTTAGGTGTATGTTCTGAGATGGTTCTAGATAGGTCAGAGATGTAAAATATGGGAAAGCATACTTCCTTGAGGGACTCCATCTTTTATTTCACAAATAACAAAAGAAGTTTGGTTAGGTAAATATTAAATAGATATTTTACCTGAGGAATGATAATGCTTAGCTTGAACTGAACGAGTTGGCGTGGCTTCACTATGCATTTCTGGATCTAGTCTTACTGCAAAAGAGAAATACAATAAAAAAAGGCAATTAATAAGACAATAAATAATATTTTCATGTAGACAATGTAATCTAATCAGCTAAGTGATCATACAATTAAAAGTATTAATTTGTCATCATATAAAATTTAATTTCAGTGGAGGAGACATCTTCACTAAAATAAGGTTTTTCATGATAAGATATTTATAACTTTTGCATAGCTTTTAATCAAAACTTAAATAAATTTGTTAATACTTAATTGTTATAGAAATCACAATTAAAATATCAATTTTGTGGATTAAGGATAAGATGCTTCAACTTAAATTAAAATGATGATTAAATTTTTAGCACTGTAAAACATACATATAACTTTTAAAGATTAATAGTGAGCCCTCTAGTAGATGGCTCAGTGATATCTTCTTTGCCCATAGATAAAAGTATAAAATGCTATAAAAAAGCTATAAAAGGTATAAAAAGTCGGTAGAGGAAAGCTAAGTTGCTTTATCCTCCATCAATACTTTTCTCCAAACGTCAGCCAATGCTGCTTTCATATTTAAACAGAACATAGAGACAAAATATAACTGGAACCATCCCCATCCCATTGGCTAGACCCAGAACTAATTTATTTATTTTATAGTAACAACTTACAGCAAGCTCTCTCATCTGAGCCATCAGAACAATCTGGTTGTCCATCACATCTCTGATCAGGATGAATACATGTTCTATCTCTAGTACACAGTAGTGATTCTCCTGAGCAATAGAAACAAGATGTTTCATCACTTAAATCTGCACAGTCAGCAGTCCCATCACACACCAATGTACTTTCTAACGAAGCTCGGCATCCTAGACATAAATAAAGTTATTTATTTTAAAAAAATATTAAAAATAAATTGTGACAAGAAAAATAAACTACATAACTGTAAAAACATATTCTTTCTTATTCAAACCAGGCCTGGTTTGAATAAGTAAAATAATGAGGGGTATCTCCTCCTTGCAATAGCATAGGATTATTTATTTATTTCAAATTTACAACCATGAGATCTTTTACGTAGAAGAAAATACAGTACACAATCAAATACAAGAAGAAAAATCAGAAATATTATGATATAATAAGGCAATATTATATGCTTATGCCTCATTATAGTGTAAGATAGTTTAAAATTCTGGCAGGCTGGTGGAAATATATTCTTTTTTGTAGAATTACAGTCTAGTTGAAGTAAGGGTTACAATTTATTATTTTATCAACTGATATAAATGGAGCACATGCTTTGCTCTATTTTTCTTAATAAATAAAATATATTCTATTAAACAATAAATTAATGCAATTATTAATTAAATATACCTGGTTTAGGTATGCAAGAAGGATGCTCAGCGCTATATTCTGGCAAATTAGAGCAATTAAGAGCTTGCTGTAACTCTGGTGGTATCCTCTGGCCACACCCATTCCAAAACTCTTTGCAAAAACTCCTACATGGTAAAATGAGTTGATTAGAGCACGGAGGTTGTAATATATTGCAGATAAAATCATAAGTCATTCTGTAACATTCTGAATCCACTAGTTCCCTGTAATTTATTAAAAGTTGTTAATATTTAAATAATTAATACAAAACAAGCAATAAATTCATTAAAAAATCTAAATATGTATTAAAGGTTTAAAAATAATAAGTGATTTAAGGTCAAAAAATAGTATGGGGCATTATATTACAAGAACATAACTTAAGATTGAGTAAAACTATACTAAATTAATAACAGTCTGAACCACTATCAAATAATGATCATGTAGTTAAGAATCCAGTGGCATTCCAGGCCTTGTTTAGGAGGTGGTTGGAAATTATTTTTGAAAAGAATATACTAACTCTTTACAGAGTTATGGGTTGAATATAATTTCATAAATTAAGTGACTAAAAATCATGTTAAATATTTTCTCAATCAAAAACAGGGATTATGGACTGGAAAAAGCTGATGGTGACATCTAATTTCATCGAGAGAAAATATTTATTTATTAAGGAATAACCACATATTAAAAAAATACCAGCCTACTACTTTGGTCTACGACAAAAGTTGACCACAACAAGCATTTTTAAAATAATGATTTTAAGCCATATTATTTTTTTTTTAAGTTTATTATAGAACTGTAACTTTTAATATTTTGTTATTGTAATGAGGCACTACCTGTTTTTTGTGATAAAAATAAATAAATAAATACAAAAGCCTTTTACCTTGCCAATCTTAACAAAATTACTTCAATTTATTTGAGTAATACATAGGTGATAATAATACATAAAATTGAAAACTGTAGTAAAGTCCACACCATAAATAAAGTCTGCAAGAAATTCAGCTGAATACTACATTTATTTGTACACAAATGAACTGTCGTTCATTTTTAGAGTAAAAAATTGATTTCATTGTAAAACAAAAATTATGTTTACTGATAATTCACTAACAAAATTATTGGTGATCTATGGCTATGAAATTACATCCTTTCAGTAGCACAAAATGGCAGGTGTAATATCATTGAAAGATAAGAATCAAACTTTATATTAAATTTTTTGTAACAGGTGAAAAAATACCTGAAAGTAATGACATGGTCAAGAACTTGTTGAATATTTTGATGGCCTACAAGATTAGGATATGACGTATCATTAGATAACAAAGCTGCTGAGCAGTAAGGTAACTCCATAGAATGACATGTCCTTGCAGGAGGCATGTATGGTGTTGTAGTAATTAACTCTTCTTGTCTCATTCGTACTCTTCTTTCAGCATCCCCAAGCACTTCCTAAAAAATGTTTAAAATAGATAAAAGCAGTCTTAAAATACTAGGGGTCAACTCGCAGGGCCAATAATATCATAGCAATAACAAAAGCCTGTCAATATCAATAATAACAAAAATTGTTAAAATTAAGCTCAATAATTAGGGGTGTAATGGTTAACACTTGCGCCTGCCACCCCAGCAGTCCGAGTTCAATCCTGGTCGGGGCCTCTAGAATTTAGATGGGAGGGATGGGAATCCTTTCACGTGTTGTGAAAGGGACGTTACGTCGGTGGTTCCGAGCATGTGCGATATCAGGTACTCGTAAAAGATTCCTAACCCTAAATGAACCTGGGTTGAGGCAAAATTTAGGACCCTCAATAGTAGTTAATATTAAATATATATGTTTCTGCCTTATGGTTTCGAGAGCAGGAAAACCTGATCTGGCAGTGAGGCACGTGTTGTTTCTAGTTGAAGCTAGAGAACTTAAGAGTAAAAAGTAGCGGCTCTTCTTTGGGTTAGACGTAAAATTCCTGCACTAGGACTCATAAGGTTATCGAACACTATCTTTTATCTTTAGGAGTCAGCAAAAAGGGCCCAAAGACGCGGCCTACTTGCTAGGATCACCTCTCCCTAATTACTATCACTTAAGCTCAATAATGGTTTTACAGACATATATGTAACTATGATAGCTTATCTTGAATTTCAATTTTATTTACAACAGATCTAAATTTAAATGAAATTAAGGTTTACCTCGTGAATGTGGATACTCTCAGGATCTACCGTCTTATTACCAAAGTAATTAGTTTCTCTTGATAGAACTCTCACTAAATCTTCTGATGACACTCTGATTCTCCTCTGAGAAAATCTTGCACTAAAATGCACCACAACAGGAGCATTTTCTTCTCTACAGACAAAATTAATAAATAAAATCAACAAAACAAAAAAATGAATATATATATATATATATATATATATATTATATATATTATATATATATATATATATATATATATAAATCTTTGGGTCTAGTTGTGCTACCTGGACAAATATTTTGTAGGAAGTCATTAACAGGCAATAATAACTCAGCTATAGTTTAAAAAAATCATAAAACCGAATAATCAATTTGAAATTTATTGATAAAACCGATGAATTTGATAGTGTCTCCATATTCATATAAAGGAGCAACAAATGTGCCGAGTTTTATCTCACTATCAGCATTAGTTAATTTTTTATTGAGTAACATAAAGTAAAATAAATTTTATTGAGTAAATAAATAAAAAACACGGCTCTTAAAAAATAGTTAAAAATTAATAAATGGTCTGGTCTAAAATTGGAATAACTGTGCATGAGCTTTCAATGAATTATCTTCTTAAGTATCATTTCATTGGAAACGCTGGTAATATTAGGTGAGTTTTACTTTTTAGCGTGTATTCGTTCTTTATATTAGTGCTAATTTAAAACATTTTAACCCAATTCCGTAAGATATTTGTTATAATAATTTAGTTAAAGAAAAGGTTGAACTATAGTAATGGTAAGTCACATTGTTTCTCATTCGCAGAAAAGTGTAGACTTTCGTCTACACTTTTTTGAGGCAATATATTTTTGGCAAGCTAAAAAATGGCAAAGCTATTTTTGAGGCAATATCAACTTTCGTTTATATTGCCTCAAAATAGCTGTGCCTAAATTTGTTGCAAGAAATTTAGGATGCATCAAGAAATTAAGCCTCCCAGCTTCTTTTTTCTCAAGTCAAGCCACACCAAGATTTTCCCAAGTCAACCATCTTTTTTTCTTAAAAAGGTGGCCATTGATATTTTCCTTTTTTTGCTAAAGTGGTAGAATAATTAAAGTTAAGAGTTATTTCTCTTAACATTTTATCAAAACATATTGTTTAGTTTGACCTAAATAAAAATATACTTATTACTTAATTATAAAATCTACTTGAAATTGATTACAGGTAGATTTAAAAGAGAGCGAGACTTGAGATAGACTTGCCTGATGGTAAATTTGATTTAACCGCCGAAAAAGGAACCATCTTCAGGTTAGTGGTTTGCTTATTGAATATTTTTTAAATGTTAATTGTCCATAGGTCTTACAAATAGTTCAAATACGAAGATACGCGCATATACTGCTCAGGCCAGATTAATATAACATATAACAATCGGGTGCGGGGTACCTCAGAACTTTTCCTCATCACAACGAATTCGCTACGCTCATCCTCCCAGCTTTGGATTTGCTTCGCTTGTCCTTAGAATAGACAAGCCATTAAATTTACACATCAACACGTCTTCGGAATCGCTTGGCTTGTCCACAAATTATACACTAAAGCAAAGAGTATGAACACAAAATATAAACACAATGGTCAAAGGCCGAAAATTAACTGCGAATCAATATTGCGCATAAATACTTATGGGAAAATTAAAAGATTGAGAAACAATCAACAATCTGTCCCAAAAAATACAGTTTAAACAACTGTCTTATTCTTTTACATGATGGAATTAAAACTATAATTTTCTAAGGTAGTGAATGGTGTTCAGTATTTACACTTAATGAGAGTAGATATCTCGTATAACTGGTAATTCCTTATCACATGAGAATATTTTCCTATTTATTTCAACTATTTTTGTTGTTAATTCCTTTTGTACTAGGTTATTATGTTTTCCTACCAAGATTAATTTCAGATTAAAGATTTATATCCGTATTAAAAGATATCATTATTTATTTATTTCAATAAAATAATATAAAATCCGTACTTTTGTTTTTCCCACTTATACCGTAGAGAGAAAAGTTCATTACTTTTTTAAAAAAATTATGAGGAAATTAATGCGTTTGCACTAAAATTTTTGAAACCGATATTTTTTTAAGGGGTTTTTTCTGTCTAAAGACAAGCAAAGCGAGTATTAATGGGTTAAGATGAGCGTGTATAAAAATCGATAAGATGAGGAAAAGGTCTGAGGTACCCCGTACCCGATTTTTCGTACCTATATTTATTTTAACAAAGTGCAAAATCTAGCCCCTTTTCAGTAAATCTTGCCCTTTTCAGTATATCTTGCTATCTCAAGTCTCTGAAGTAAACGAAAGCACTAGAAAACGGTATATAAGTATCAGTATTGTACCTAATAGAGAAGAAATAAATATTACAATCTTACCCGTTAAATGCGAGAATATCAGAATTAATGAAAGCCGATCTAAGTTCTGATCGTCTAAGCCACAAATTAAGTCCTTCTCTGTACTCTCTAGCTTTTATCCTGAAAGATTCCGTACTAGGATCGGCCAAGTCAGGTCTGAATGATTCTCCTTTTGATATCCTCAGTACTCCTAAAAATATTTTTTCATTTGAACCTCCTCCTAATTCTTGATATTTATCTGAAACAGCAGGTGAAAGTATTATTAAGATGAAATAATTTTCAATATGATAACTAAAGACCTCAAGGTCGTAAGTTATTTTTATATAATTGAATGCATAGTGTACAGGGTGGCACATTTCAAATGCACCAACATTAAATCTTTAAAAATATTAGGGAAAATGGTGCAAGACTTTCGAAAATAGTCTCAACTTACGAGTTCAAATTTACCATCATTATTTTGGAATGCTAACATTATTGCCTAGTTTATGATTTTTATAGGATCAAGGTTCGATACATTACTAGAACTTGCTCGAGTATAAGTATACACATAATTTTCGGATAAATTAAGGTATTGGCGAAAATACTATTTGAGAAAAGTCGACTACTTGACATTTCTCATCTAGTATTCTCGCAAACAGAAAAAGTGACTCAGAGAAGTCAAGTACTTTATATCTCTCTGCATGTATTCTCGCCAAGGAATTTATTTATAGGGGAAGGATTATATCAGGCCTTTCCCATGTAAAATAGTGTATCCAACCCCCACTGCTACTACCTCGGGCACTTGTAGCACTACTACATTCTTCCTACCGTCAGGTTATATACATTTTATTATCATAAACAGTTTATTATAGTGTAGTAATTAATTGTACATATTTAATTTTATTCTTACTTTGGTTGAGATTAGTAACTTATGAATCCTAAGAAAATAAAAACATTTCTAGAATAATGTCTGTTGACATTTGACATTAAGCATGCTAGACGGACCTTAAAAGAGAAAAACAGAAACTTTATACGCTTCTCCAATACTTTTAAACTCTCTATGGATCAAGTGGTCCCATGCCCGACTATTTTTCTTGATAACGGTGGCGACAATTTTTTGGCTTAATGCTCCCCCTGTGAGCACTAAGGGGGAGCATTCTCACTAACGCATTTTCTGTCCAAACATGATGTGAATACTTATAAGCGTGAGTTCTATTTTACCCAGTTTACTATTTTTGGTGAGATGGTCAGAGTTTTGTTAAATGACTTGAGAATAAAGGCAGGTTACCAAGTCTTTACACCATACGCTTTTCTTAAATAGTTATTTTATAAAATAAGTAAAATAGAGTTCTATTTTACCCAGTTTACTGTTTTTGGTGAGATGGTCAGAGCTTTGTTAAATGACTTGAGAATAAAGGCAGGTTACCAAGTCTTTACGCCATACGCTTTTTTTAAATAGTTTCCCTCCTATGAGGGGGCAGTTCAAAAATTAAGGAGGGGTGAAGACTTAGGGTTTTTAAATTCTCTTTTATAGTTTTAACTTTAAGAATATTTTAAAACTGATTACTTACATAAAGCGTATAATGCAAGCGTAGAGATTAATAGAAATGACAAAAGAAACGCCGAGACACAACAGCATGGTCTGTATTGATTGCTTAATTTTCTTGTAAATCTAATATCGCTATCTGATGACACTATCGAACAAGGCGTATCCGATCTGCCCAGCGACATCTGAAAACAGGACAAATAAAATTAATTAAACTTTTTATTTCAACTAGCTCTGCGATGGAATTATTGCAAAAGGTGGGGTATCCAATTTATGCATTGATCATATTAATGACAGGTAAGGTGGCCCGAACTCGATAAGTCCACCACCACAAAAAAACACCACCACCACCATAAAAATCACTGAAAACCGAAATAACCGGAAAAATTTACGATATGGCAAAATTGAGAGGCGCTGAGCCGAATGAAACTAGTCCAAAGTCAAAAAAAGTAAAACTAGAGACACCTGGTTTAAATCCTGGTTTATCCATAAGTTTTTAAATAATTTTTAATTATTCAGGGTTTTATTATAGCTTGGTGCGATAAGATTCCGTTGGGCGAATTCCTTTCGTATACTTGATTTTTTTGCCCAGCAAATTATTTTTGCTGGTTAGTGATGGGTCAAGTGTCTGGTATTTTACATTGTAATGCACTGATACGCATCTAATCTTAGCTGACTTTTAGAAGTATGTGTATTGTTTTGTACAGTCTGTACAATAAACCATTTTAAATTTCAATTTATTTATTTCATTATATTTTGTAATAATTACCAAAAAATATTTATTACAAATGATCAACATGCCAACAAAAGCCTAGCTAGTTTACTATTTTAAATATCTATTTAACCTAACGGGGTTTTCTTGAAAGCAATCTAATTCAGAAGAAGAGGTATTCAGAAGAGGTAATACGTTAGTAAGACGTATATTTTGATTTTCGGGGGCATGGGCACTTCTGAGAACTATTGTAATAATTTAACCGTGAAAAAAAATTCTGAATTAAATAATAATTAATTACTCTTAATTAATATTCTAATTACTATTAATTAATTATTTTTTTGCGGTAGAAAGCGAAGAAAAAAAGTTAAATTTTTATAATCTTTGTGAACAATATAAAAAACCACTCTCTACGTAATTTAGTATATAATGTAATTGAAACATAATTGCGCGTCTAGAGATATGATGATACCCGCTATAACTTCGTCTTGTTCAAGTATTTAATAGAAATCTTATATTCTGGTTCTCAACGAGAATATAACTATAAAAACAAGTTATTCTCGATGTTCTAGCTAAATAAAAGTCGATTTTCAACATTTACTGCCCTAAAAGCTATATGCAGAATATATATAAGTACTATAAATTATCCATACTAATTAGATACTTCATCTAATTAGAAACAAAGATTTTAATAAAATATTTAAAAAAAGAAAGTTTAACACTACCCATAATTGAGCCTAATAAAAATTTTAAACCACGTATTGGGCCAACAATCTTGAAAACCTTTTCTTAAAAGATCAAACGCAGGATTCTCTTAACTTAGACATACAGCAACTTCACAACATAATAAGAAATTCAAGTATAATTGAAAGACAGTTTTAGTTAGATCACTGGGGCAAAGTGGATAGCAAAACCTGGTTAAACACTCTAAGAAATAGTAGTTCCCTCAGGCAGACCTGCAAACCTTAATTGAGCCTGGGCCTAGGCCGCCAAATATTACAATGTAAGGAAACAATTATAAATTGTAGCAAGCTAAAATAAAAGATATTCTTAATCTTTTAATCATATAAAATGGAATTAAAAAATGTTTTTGGTTTCATTGTTTCATAGAATTTTTAATCAGTCAAAGAAGTTTATAAGCTTGTTTGAATGGTGAACTTATTATCAAAACAATATCTGTATTTCTAATGAATTTTATTTTTGTGAAATTATATGAGTAAATTTGCACTTCTACATTTTATACAAATTTTCTTTTAACATATACTTTTTAAAGTTTTGTAACTGAGAAATTAGAACACTAGATAAAAACAGTGAAATGCTCCTCTGAATATTAAATAAGGGTCTTTGCATCGCTCAGAAGTTCATAGTGTATTGTTTTGTATTATTTTTTGTTTAATTATTTTTTTATGATATGGCATTTTGCCATGTACTATCCGAATTTCCCACTTCGGCTTGGAAGTCTCCTTGGCTCGTCGTAGCCCTCATACTACACATTCTTAGAATAATACTATATATAGAAGGAGCACTACTGATAACACGAAAGCCGGTTCACTGGTGCAACTAAGTAATGCTGCCACCTTTACAATATACAATTTTCTAAAAAAAGTTGGCAATACTTCCGGTTGCTGAATTATTATGTTCTATTATTAATTAATGATTGATTATTCATAAAATACTAATATAAATATCGGTGCATTACAATATTTTACGCATTTTAAATTGTAGTTTAACGTATTTATTAAAATTATATATAAAAAGTAGTCCTCGTCAACTAAATGTAGATTCTTGTATTCCGCCACCCTTTTGCCATCTAAGACCAGTTTTATTAAATACTCAGCAGGTGTTTTAAGTTATTATATTTGTTCTTTACGATCTTTCTTCATTAATAGATATTTGTGACACATATTTAAAATAATGTTTTGTTGTCAGGTTGGCAGCATTACTTAGTTGCACCAGTCAACCGGATTTCGTGTTATCAGTGGAATTACATTGTGTTTACGGCCCTGTGCTCCTTCTATATATAGTATTATTCTAAGTACACATTATACTGACCGACTGACTGGGATAGTAGGCTGACCAGGATTGTAGAGGTTATCGGCCTCTAGAATAAATAAATAAATAAATATATATATATATATATATATATATATATATATATATATATATATATATATATTATATATATATATATATATATATATATATATATATATATATATATATATATCATGATCATTTTGGCACCAGAAGCCTCCTAATTAGAATATTTTTATCATCTGCTTTGTTAGACACTCAGTTACAGATAGTTGCCGCGGTGTAAAAACCCCATTTATACAGCCTCAACAGTAGCAAATACTATTTTTTTGTTTCTACATTTTTTTAATTTATATTTAATTTCAATATTCAATTTAGAGTTAAGATACGTATCATGGAAATTATTGGACAGTCTAAAGCCCTAGTTTATCATTATACATGTAAATGTAGGATCTTATTCTAAATTTAGACTCTTAAGTGAAAGAAAAAAGATCAAAGATAAAGCTTACAGTAACAATAAAAATATTGTAGGAAGTAAAAGGTAACATATTTGTGTTCTATGTATTTGAGTAATATTTAAAAAGTTTATTTTAGAATTGTCCTTAAAAGGTGGCGTATATTTTTATTGTTATCTATAATACCTCTCACCACAGGTTACAAATTCAAGGATAACTATAAATGCATATCAAACACAGTAGTCAGGGCTGAGATCTAAACAACCTCATAAGTTTCATATAAAAATTCGCTAAAAATAAATAATCGAAAAATATTTAAATTAAGTTAAAATTCGGCACGAGTGTATCTCTTAACTCAATGAATAATACGCCATAATGACATCTACGGTTTTTGTCAAATTATTATTGTTAAACAGCGAGTGAGATCAGTACCTGGGTGGGTAACCGCAGGGAATAAGGCAAATGTTTATCAGGATTTAAAGTATGAGCGCTAGAGGAGTTCATCATTAGAATAATAAAATAAGTCTCTCCACAGATGTATTATTTATATGAAATAAAGCATAACCGGCTTTCAACCAACTAAAGGTCATCATCAGTGCTGGTGAGATGTTAGGAAGCTAGGTTTTGAGTCTTTTCTTACTGTTGACTGATATAAGACTGAAATAAAAAATGATTATCACTATAAATCTGGTTAATTCTATTATCTGAGGACAAAGTGGTGAGGATGAGCAAAGCAAATTCGATGTGCTAAAGAAAAGTTCCGAGGTACCCTGTACCCGATTCTTTTTTCTATATAGCAAAACTTAGTTTAAAACTATTAAGGCAGCACTGACTAGTTATGCCAAACTTTACAGTATTTGTTCCAAAAAAGGGCTCATGTTACGAATTAAAAATGGTAAGGGACGGAAATTAGACCCTTTACCCTACGCTGTGCGGTTTCTAACACCATTTTCCTTGGTGTTAGAAATAAACAACAGAAATGCTTAGTTTTATATTTCAATGTTTACTTAAATTTTATCTCTTAATAGACTCTGATAATATTTATTGAACGTTTTATTAAGAGAGTTAAAATGGCTTTATTTGTATCAACATTTTTGTGGCAGACGTACGGATGCAGTGTACATGGAAATCTGCCGTTGAAGGAATTCAAGTGGTACCTGACTACAGAGCTTTAAATATTCCTGTATTTCAGTTCAGATTATTATAAAAATTCCGGTACGGGGTACCTGGGAATTTTTCCTCGTCACATTGGATTTGCTTCGCTTGCTCTCAGAATATGCAATTCACCAAATTTATACTGCAGCATGTCTTCGGACTCGCTTCGCATCTCCTCAGATAGTAAATGCATCCGTTTCATTCTCAGCGGTTACCCATACAGCACTGACCATGCTCAAAATACACTAGGAGGAGCTACGATGATAACAGACACACACACATACAGACAACTTTGTGAAAACCACTCAGGAGGCTTTAAAACACCTAAAACGGATAATTCCGGTGACATCCCGGTTTCGGATTTTTTTTGCAAACAATACTTTTCCTACATACCTACGGATATATATGAGGAAAAGTAAAAATAGATAATTATTACTGATTTTATTTTTAATAGATAAAATAAGGGTTTTATATAGATAGTTTTTTACAGAATTTGATTATTTTTCCAAAATAACTTTGCTATAACTATTTCTATTACGAGACATAGGATAAGGATAAATCCATTAACAGGAAGTTCTGTGTTTAGTGTATAAGAAGTATGTAAGAACTAAACACGCATAAACAAGTCGTTCAACTTAAACAAACCAGATGAATGTAACTGAATGAGAGCCGCTCTAACCTAACATAAGAGTTGTTTCCTGAATAGTTCAAGTGTCCGGATACATTATACCATATCTTTTGTTTCTTCATATTATGTTCTTTCTTACGTCTTTTGTTTTAAATAGTCTGTTTAGACAATGCTTTCTTTCGTCACATCATACCATGACCGCGTAGCTACTTAATAGTTCGTTTATGTAATGATAATTAATATTTTAGGATAAATAAGAGTCTTCAAATGGCATGTTTTAAAAATAGTAATTAGTCATTAAGATGAATGATATTTCGTCAAATGTAATCATATATCTCGTCATTAAAGTAAACTTAAACGATTGTATAGGTTAAACGTCTCGACTTTAAAGTGTGATTATGTTGTTGCAGGTAAGTTATAGACCCCAGCTGTAAAGTTTGTTTTTATTGTTGCAGAATTATATTCATATTTCTGGAGCAATATTATCATTGAATAGTAAAAAACCGCAATAAAAATATGTAATTTGTGAAGTAATATAAAAATTATTTAGGCAAAGTTAGCCGAAACATATTTTGAGCGTTTGCCAGTCAAAGAAAAAGTTTTACTTAGAGTGACGAATATATAAATAAAACACCTATATTTTTCAAAATAAAACAGCTTTAAACTCTTCTTTTCAATCCTGCTCCCAGGCAAAATTAAAACTATGTATAAATAGACAAGTTGCTATGGTTTCCTCGGCTTACGCCTCAGGAAGCAGTCCCAGTACTTCCACAGTGCATAAATAAGTAAATATACAGGGTGGTTCTTTTCAAATACATCACCTTGATAAACTCAGCTTTGTGTGGAACTATCGCGAAAAAAATTGGTATCCTACCCCCACTAAGTAGACCCCTAGAAGTTCAAATACCCAATTAGTTTATTGGTCTGGCAATTATGTTAATGTGATTCCCAAAATGTATTTTTCTACAATAACTTTAAAAAGTTAAATTGGAGCATACCTTTACATCAATTAGTTCAGAAACTGTGTCATATCTTAAACAATTTGATACCAACATAGTTAAATTCCGGTCATTTTTCCCGAGCTATTGTTTGGCATACATAAAGACTACACCCATTTATAATTAAAATAAGCTTACTGGTACACCAGAATTCATTACTTCTAATAAATTCTATGGGAAAAATAAAGGTCTGGGAAAAATTACCGAAATTTAGCAATATTGGTGTCAAATTGTCCAGGATATGACACAGTTTCAAAAATTATCCATAAAATTGTTTTAAAGTTACCATAAAAAAAACATTTTGGTAATCACATTACCATACATGCCAGACAAATAACAAACTAATAATTTGGGATTTAAACTGACAGTATTCGACTTATCTACCCCCACAGATACCAATTTCGTCGCTAAAGCTCCGCAAGGAGCTGAGTTCATGGTAATATAATTGAAATGTACCACTTTGTTTAAGTGCCTTAGCTCATAAGTAGCTTATTTTTTATGTATCTATATTTTAAATAAAATATTGTGAGTTTCGAATTTTGTACAATAAATAGTTATTATTAAAAATAATTCTAATTTCTCTTTGAAAATTAAGTAAATGAAAAATAGCTGCTTTAAGCAAAGCCGCTTGTATAAACAAAAACTTATATACGATTCTAATTTTTTTATTATTAAAATAACAAGTTTATAACTTAAAATTGTCAAGTCGCAATACGATTTAGTGACCTAAAACTAATAATATATAATAATAACTAATAATAATAATAAAATAGCTTTATTTAAATTTTTTAGTACATTGATTTTTTTTTTGTTCTTGCTGAGGAACAAAAAACCTAGTACTAATGTTCATATCAAGATTTACAAAATATAACTTTAAACAATCATATATAATTAATAATATTTATTGTTTTAATAATCTTGTAATTAACACAAATACTACAGAAAATAAGTTAAAGATAGTTATTAAAGAAACTAATTAGGATTATTTTTTTTCAAGAATGATCATAATCTTTACTTCCTTTATCAAAAAAGTTTTTTTACTATGGGAAAATAGATTATTTACAAGCTTGCTTATTTAGGTTGTTATCAATTTAAGAAAAATATTTGAAAATACACACGGAAACAAAAAAGTAATTTCTTTTGAAATTTCTTTTGACGAGTTAAAAGGAAATATTTAGAGATAATTGAAGTTATGAGACAAAAGTTGGAAGTAAAAATGATTTAAACTGATGGTATTATCACTTTGCTGTATCCAAGCCTTAATATCTTTCCCACGCCTTCCATCTGTGCGATGCTACTACAAATCGTTTTTTATGGAAGTTATCCTTTATGGTTAAAATAACACTAACTGATAGTGTTATAGTTGTAAGTGAGTTCAAAGAAACATGGATCACATTTCATTCAATAAGATTTTTTACACAGCTACATTAATCATTTAAGGAAAGTTATTATAGTGAGGTGAATGACTGCAGGAGATACACATTTAATCATCGCAGAACGTTAAATTAAATTACAAAGGTAGCACGGTTTACAGGTTGTACGCTTTAATTATTTATTTTAGAATACCTGTACGAACAAGTTTCATAAGAATAAAAAATTAGGATTTGAAGAAATATTATTACGTTATTAGTAACGGCAAGACAATAAAAAAAAACTTAACAATAACTTAATAATTAAAACTTAATAACAATAACTTAACTTGGTTACTTCCTCTAACTACCGCTAAAACTATATACAAAATTTGACAAACTTACTTAACACATTTAAAGATATTTCTATATTTTTATTAAGATTTATACATTAAGTATATTTCTTCAAAAAAACATTAATCATCTCCAGACGGTGTGTAAAGTAAAGTTTATTGACTAGTTTTTAGGGACTAAAGAAGCACTTTTCACTCCCAAGGGAGAAAAAGTTACTTTTTACTCCCTTGGGAGTAAAAAGTGTCTCGTATTATTAGATTATTAGAGCCAATTATATCCATTTTTTAGAGGAGTGGTATTCTCTAAATTTAAGTAGATAACCGATCGATTTTTGTGATTTTCCCGGGGGTGGTACCCCCAAAATTAATAAGGGGGGCCCGACCTCCCAAAATCCGTTTCAGGTCAAAAGAAGTTGTTTGGAGCAATAAAAAAAATTTTTTTGGGGGGCAGTACCTTCAAAATTTATAAGGGGGTCCGACCCAAAAAAATTAGAATAAAATACAACAAACCGTATTAAAATTAAATCAACATCTGGAGATTAAAATTAAATGCACCTCGGAAGTAAAATGCTATTTTTCCCCACGCAACTACCTACCTCGGCTTCACCTCGGTAGTTAATAGTCATAACTTCCTCGGATTTGCCTCGGGAGTTAAACACATAAATACTTTGGCTTCGCCTCGGTAGTTAAATACTTTGGTTCCCTCGGCTTACGCCTTAGGAACCAATTATCTGCTATGAGAAAGTATTCTTTACTCCCTTGATGCATAAATATCTATTAATATTTCTAATTTATATTGAAAATTGAAAAGTTTTTTAGCTAGTTCATTTTTGCAATAGTTTGCCCTTTGTACGTATAAATAATTATTGTCGTCAAGCTTTACATCAAACAATTGTGAAAACTAATTACCTTTTATGTGAAACTATACATCTAATAGAACTAATAAACAAATATAATACAACTAATAATGCAAAGTAACATAAAAACTAATTATATGCCGCTAATAATCTAATAAAGCAACTAATAAACTATTCTAATGCACCTACATGCAAGTTGTATTAGATTCGTTTAACACAAATAATAATTTACGTTTTATCCAATTTTAAGTTAAAACATTTTTACAATGATGCCTTCCAGACAAAATGTTTTAACCCTTTATTAACATTTGACCTAAAATATAACACTTAAAATCGAACAAAACCATAAAGTATACAGTTAGCTGTTACCCGAACAAAATTAAGTAATAAAAATATAATAGTATTTTTATGAGGGTTTTCATATTGTACTCGAAATTTTCCCTAAAACTGCCTTACTCATAAAATAAATAAAGTTAAAACCTATATCTTTTAACGCGGAGAAGATAAAAAAAAAGTTTAAAAAACAAAATAAATAATAAAGATAAAATTACAAAGAAAACTCATTCCAGCTGCCAGCCATTAAAGATAAAATGCTTTAAAATACGGTATGGTTAAGTTTACGGTTCTCATTATGGCAAGAATTTAAAATTTTAAACTCTTGTTTCGTAATATGATTGTGTTAAATTACAGGATGGAATTATTACTTTATCTAATGATTGGGGTACAAATAAAATAACTCTTTATATTACTCAGGATTATTGGTAAATTACTTATTGATCAACTCAAAGAGATTGTTTGACGTTTAACAAATCTTAAATTAGTATAAGATTTATTTGTTAAAGTGTTTATTAAAGTGTTTGTTAGAGTGTGTTAAAGTATTTAGATACTTATTTTGCATACCTTAAATATCGTCTATTAAATATTATTTTAACTTTGAATAGTGTTTACATTTTTGACTTGTTGAAATAATTAACATATCACTTCTTACTTATGCTTATACATGATACATTATACATATACATATATATACATATACATACATAAACATATACATACATATACATGATACATTACTTATACATGACTATTTTAAGTATTAATTTTTGTTTTAAAAACCTTTTAGCCGTAAATTCTTCTTGTCCTTAAATTCCTTAAATCACTCATTGAAAACCCCCCACCAACACTACAGGTTCTCTTTGTTAATTTGTCCTCATTATTTTTTTATTTAAAAAAATCAGGATTGTTTAATGTTGTATTTGTTTTGGTAAACACCATTTGGGAGTTACATCTGTCCTTATAATAGATCACAAGTTTGACACCATATTTCTTGTGGTTATGTTTCTTTTATATTTTATTTTTTCGCCTTTTATATTTAGGATAATTGTAAGAAATACTTTTTAAATTATGAATCAGTTAATTTATTTATTTAATCTTATTTAATTTTAACATCAGGACGGAAGTTAAAGAATTCTTTTATGTGTCATGTATTCAGGAAATCTTAGGTCACATAATTTTGACAAAAGCCACAACTCTACAAGTGTCAACGTAAAGAAAAGAAATCAAGATGTAACATCTACATGGGCACTATATTTTTTAAAAGAACGTTATAGGAAGTTGTGACAAAAGTTTTGGTTGTTAGATTTTGTATTATATTAACCTTACAAAGAATTAAGACATTTTTAGAAAAAAGAACGCTATAAAAAACAAATCCGTATCTCGTTCTTATAGACACCCCACTTACTAAAAACTGATCCATCATAAGTTAAAGTCAGTACGAATTAATCAATAAGAAATTTACAAATTTGATGATGTTCAAAACTTTAATACGGGCTCACAAGAAAAAGCGTAATAAAAAAGAAATTCTGAAGTATAAATTGGTTTATTATTGTAAAAACAATAGATTAATGTTTTAGTTTTTCACATTTATACCATAGATATATAGGAAAAGTATTGAGCTTGCGAAAAAAATCCCAAACCGGGATGTCACTTGAATCATTTGTTTCAATCGGTTTTACAATGTACTCCGTCTGTATGTGTGTGTGTGTTATCAACGTATCTCCCGCTGTATTTATGCTAGAGTATTGTAACTTGATGTTTTTTTAAATTGTCGGAGAGTAAACAAAAGAGTAAGTTAAGTTTTAGTTTTATTGTTAATTATTTATTTAGTTTTATAACGAATCAAATTTATATTGTTAATCCACCACTATTAATTTACAGACGTTTATTTTCAGACATTTATTCATAGAAATGTATTTATTTACAGTGCTATGGAAAGGATTATTATTTGATATTCCTTAGTAAAATAAGATTTCAAAGTAAAAAATTTGTATTTTCTTAATTAAAGTTATTCTGAAGTCATAAGGGTGGACTAGCACACTTTTGTATATTACGGAATTGAAAAGAAGAAAAAGTATCGTTTTTCTATTTTAGAAGAAAGTTACGTTCGTATTCTTTAAAATATGATATTCTCTAAGCTCTTACTCTTTCTTTATAACCCCCAAAACTCTTATAATAATTTTTCCATTCTAAAATTAATAATAGAAGAATTATTGAGAAAACTCCGACTAAGTGTAACAAAATAAAACAAATTAACATACAGATCTCGAATAAAATCCTACGATGGATTGTAAACTTCAAGATGAATCAATCATCTATTCAAGAGTATTTAAGAAATTCAACCTTCGTAAAATTACTAAATAATTTTGACAAAAAACCAACAATGATTCAATTACGTGAATTTCCTTATTGTTGATGAAACCTTACATAAATGCATATCATAATGCATACATATTTAACTAGAATGCATATCATAATACATACATATTTAACTGTCTAGTTCCCATTACATCATAACGCTCAGCTAAATTATAGATCCATCATAAAAACCTATTACGTCAGGAGTAAAAAATAAATTTACAGCTTAAAATTAAATTAGATTATCATAAGAGAAATCTTTACGACTTAAAACGAGTTTTAACTTAAAACAAAACGTTTCATTTATAAATCTGCACCACAATGGTGTTGTAAGTTAAATCGTAAATAACTCGACAATTTTGTAATAGACATACATTTTTTTAAGACTTACTTTTTTAACTTACTATTTAAGTTTCATCATTTATTTCTTAAAGAAAAATTGTAACACATAAGTAAAAGTAGTTTATTTTTTTTCTAAGTTATTTGTAAAGTTAATTGTGTTAACTTATTTAAATTTGTATTTTCTCTTATTGCGTAACTTAATTAGCTAGACACAGCAAATCACAAAACAAACGCGTGATTTACTCTACTAGTTTGATTGTTATTTTGTTTGAATTTTATTCAAATAAAATATAAAATAAATAATAAGTTTAAATACCATTTTATAAATAAAATACTGATTTTAAAACCATATTAAATAAAATACTGTCATCTTGTCTTGAGAGTATTTCCCGTACGAAATAACTTGAAAAAACTATATTGTTTTCTAATTCTTAAGAACTAAAAATACTTATTGTTTGCATTTGTTATAAAGATGGCAGTCTAGACCAAGGATCTTTAATAAGAGGGATGATGCTATGCTATGCTAAGTTATTGTTTAAAAAAAATTAGAGAAGAATCCGTAAAAAATTACATGTTTAAAAAAACTGCACATGCTTAGTACGAACTGAGTATAGTTGCAATATTACATTAACTGCACAGGTCTTAAATTTAAAGGCCACAATACCTCCCGACGAATGGTTCCCTATTGTTTATTAAGCATTTATAATCAAGATGTCAGAAATTTATAAGTTGATTCAACGGTAAACAAACATTTATGTAACAAATCAAACGCATGCGGAGGTTATAACCTGACTTTTTTTTATGAATGACTGACGTCATTGCAGGAATCGGTATAGCCGGTCAACATTGAAAATTTACAATTTATTCCTGCAGGCCAACCTAATTGGTTCCTCAACACTATATTTTCCTCGCAACAGTGTGTCATACTATATTGAATAGTAATATACTCTTTTTTACTGATTTTTTAAAATTTTTTTGATACCACTTCGTGCCATAATATTATTATTAAAAATAATAAAGGTTGAATAGTGTTAAAACAATTTTACATAACCTGCGTCTCGCGCCCTTGTACTATAACTTTGCTAGGGAAGGGAAGTTTGCCTTTATTACTTAACTAAACTTACCTTCTCAATGTTATAAAACATTTGTGGGGTCAGTAAAGTTTCAGTAAGTCTAGACCGGACCTCTAGACAACCAAGGTGGGATTATATTTAATAGTTATCAAATGATTGATTAATTTAATTAATTATAAACTTATCTTAGTTATTAATATTTTAAACAATCACTAAAACTAAAGAATACTTAAGCAAATATAAATTTAACAGATTAAACCAATTGTCACAGGAATTTAGTGAACTCAGTTAAACAACTTATTATAGTATTATTGTTTAATATAAAACTTCTTTTGTTTTAATAATATGGTGTACAGTTCTTGTTTTTGTGTATTTTTGTATTCAATATAAAATTATTTTCTCTAATCCTCATAATACTTTATCATGTTGACGAAGAAATAATTTTCTGCAATACAGCTCAGAAGTCTTATAATGCTATAAAGCCACTGCAAATGATTAAATAACTACTTTACAAATTTATCTTATTTCTTTTGAAATGATTTGATGAGATGGAATTTCCTGTAAAAGATTCTGTAAACAGTTAAGATATCAACATAAAGCACTTAGACCTCCTGCGTTGAATATCATCAAGAAAAAGATTTCTTAATATCACAACTAGGAATAAGATGTTACAAAATATTAAGTGAAGCCACTGGAAATAATTTTAAAGCATCTTTTGAACGTGGTCACCGAGCCGAGGTGAGGCGGCAGCTACGGTTATACCTATGACAGAATGGCTAAACATTAAGACAACTTGATTCTTCACGGAGTTATCTTCCTTTTGTTGTTTCTTTTTAGAAAAAAAGAATAATAAAGAAGGTGAAAGTGCAACGTTTTGTCGACACGTTGTTACCATCATATTTCTTTAGACTAAAGCAAGGTGATGTAGAAGTGGACACGCTCTAGATGCATACTATTCTCTCTTTTCTCAACCTTCTTCTTGATTATAGATACCTATATTAAACGGCCTTGCCTTTTAGTTGGCCATGAAGAATTTTCAAAATAATTACACAAAACCATAATTTTTACTATTATGTAATTCAATCATGTCAAAACTCAGAACTCAACATAAGTGATCTTATAGGGGGGATTTTGGGAAGCTCCCAAACATCACTTTTGCCTCCCTATCAATTTTATTAAAAAAGGCTATTTCTTCTTATTCATTTTTTTTAAAAGAGGCCTTCGGCTAATTTGCCTCTTCGCGTCCACATGATTGTTGTCCAATATCAGTTTTTCATATTTCTAATTTATAAGAGGCGTAATACCACGATAAAAGCGAACTTCCAAAAAAACATGATTTGTTTACATTATGTTATATATGTCAATCAATAACACCAAAACTAATGCTGATAACAAATTTTAAACTCAATACATGTGTTAACCATACATTACATGTGTATAAAATTTTAGCACTATCAAACAATTCCTAGAAGTTCTTAGGGAAGTCTGCGATTCAAGCAGAACCAGCTTAACTAACTTTTTAAACGATTTATAACTAACTAACCTTTAGTTTTGTGCCAAAATTACAAACATAGCAAAGCGGAAAAAAGAAATTAACAAAATTTAAAACATATTTAGTCGTTGTCCTTAACGTACGTTTATATCAAGTTGATAATCTGTAGGATGCAGTGGCGCAATCAAATAACCCAAAGCTTAACAAGTATATACCATGTTACTTAGTCGGTTAGAAATTATAATTATTATATATAGAGTTAAAATAGTTATAGCATAAAAATATATATAAAACGTTTTAGCATCTTAGTTTATGAATAAAACCTTTTTTATTATTAATGTTATTATTATTATTGGTTTTTTGTGCACAGCTGGATTTTAAAAGAGTAACGTGCATACTTAGCAAGTACCTCATCTTTTATCTTTTAAGAATTTTCATACACTATTTGTGGTATTTAATAGAACTGCTTTTTGCATTTGAACATAGTCTTGTTATTATTATTTTTATTGAACTATTGATTCTACAAATTTGTTTTTTTTGTGTTGGCGGAGGGGCTTGCGGCGTTTATATGATTTTTTTATAACCGTCTTACAGGCTTTCTCCTAAAAATTAACATCTCGATGAAACACTTAAAGTGTGCAATTTTCGAAAATTGTTAATTAACACTAAAACACTATTATCTTAAAAGGAAAATAACTATACGTCGATAACAGATTCTAGTTTCACGACAAAATAACGGATGTCTAGTTATAGAAAAAAGTAAACACAGATTGGGAGGACAACTTTCCATTTTTGAACTGTCTTTTTAACTAACTACTCAACTGCGACTTAAAAAGAATGATTTGTTGTGACACAAAACGAAACTGTAAATAGAAATTAAATAAAACAAAGTAGGTAATACCAAAAATAGCAGTTTAGAACGAATTTATCAGATATTACATTTAAGTAGCACGACTTACACAACCAAGTGAATATTGTTAGTTACGAATTTAGTTCATCATGTAGGGAAGTTAACTTATATTAATGGTATTACTTTCATATCGTTAAATCTAATATTGGTTTTAACCTGATTTATATTATACTTTATTATCTATTAAACTTATTAATTTCCCAGCCATTAATATATGACTTGTCTTATTGCTAAAATTGATATTGTCTATTAAATTAAATAATAATTCATAAACAAGTTATAACAAAAGCGAGAACCCTTTAATTTTAGCAAATTTTCGAAGAAAAAAATTTGCTTTTGAGGTTGTTTTGTTAATAAACATGGTAATTTATAAAATGTGTATGTAATTAATACGTATTACATATATTACTGTTAATCATTAAAGCATATTAAATCACTAGCTATTTAATTAAATAACTAAAATTACAAGTTTAACCGTAAAATTTGATATTTTATGATTTGACTAGTTATTTCATAAAATATCTGCACTTAAATCATGAAAACTATTTACTAAAATAAGATTAAAATATATTCTTTATTTTAAAAAATGTTATTTTTTAAATATTTCATTACTTTGTATTTTTCACCTATTTATTCATTAAAAAAAATATTCTTCAACTTTTATTCCCCATCAATAGGTTTGTCACCACTTTTTTTCACCAAAGCTTTCAACAAAGTATTTATAAATGTTTGACCATAAACGGAATTTAGGTTTATTGATTGAAATGGGTTTCATTTGACCATTTATGTAGACTTAAAGGTTGTCATGGCTACAAGAGGAATCGCACTTGTAAAAGTTGTTTATTTGTTGCTCTTCATGTCAGCACCATGACTATGTCGCATAGTGATCACAAATCATGGGTATACCTTTCTTTCCTTACTTTGAGGTTATTGTTATTACACATTTTCTTTAATCGCCCTTACCTTCAAATTTGTATATCATAACCAACTTTGATATCACTAAACTTATTTCACTTATCTGAACTTTACAGAATCTGACGATATGTCTCACCTGAAAATAATGAGAATGTTTGAAAGCCGTCAAAGTTTGAAAATTCAAAACAAAATATTTTTATAATCGTGACCAATATCAAAATGAAATTTAGTGAATCAATTCACCACTTATAGATGAACATTTATCTTGAGAATTTTAACGTAATAGATCAAATTTAAGAATTTGAATGATTTTAACAAAAAAAATAATGACTCAGCAAAATATTTTATTGTGGTCTAAAAATATTATTTTCTTGGCAGCGCAATTAGACCTTATGACTGACTTTTGGCTAAGTTTTAACTCTCAAGCATAAACCCAGTTATGCCATGACACAACCACCACACACACGGCATGATGAAACCTCGGTTCTAGCAGACCAAGAACCCAGGGGTGTTTTGTTAATAAAAAGTGCAATGGCTGGAACCGGTCTCAATTTTTCGTAAATACCTTCCTGAACAAGGATCTGCAATTCTGCAGACTTGTGTCGGATGGGTGTCCCAGGCAGAACGCACTTTACAGGTCAAATTTACCACCCAAGTTAACAAACAGTGAAATGGCTGGAAGCGGTCTCAATTTTTCGTAAATACCTTTCTGAACAAGGATCTGCAATTCTGCCGACTCGTATCGGATAGGTGTTCCAGGCAGAACCTTTGACCCCTAAAGTGCGTTCTGCCTGGGACACCCAGAATTGCAGATCCTTGTTCAGGAAGGTATTTACAAAAAATTGAGACCGGTTCCAGCCATTACACTTTTTATTAACAAAACACCCCTTGTCTCTTGGTCTATGAATTTTTGGGTAAATACAATTCTTTTCCTATAAATAATATACCTGCGGTAGTAGGCGAGGAAAAAGTAAAAGTACATAATATATTTGTTCAATACACATATAGGAGATGTGGAAGACCAGGGTGCACCCTGAACATCTCCCTTTTTTGTTAGAAAATTTTATATTATAAATAATAGGTTAATACAAACCATTGTATGTATATTTTAACAGAAAATAAATGATTTATTTATTTTTTTATTTATTTGTATGGTTTTACTGACCCGCAATCGTCATTTCATGGAATAGACAGCGCGATTTCACGAATACATTATTTAAACCATAAATATATATATAACTAATATAAAATTATTGACCAAACTATTTAAACAAGATAATTATATGAGGTGGTCAGATAGGTATAAAAACACACAATTTGAGCTTTCGACCGTAAATTCCCTTCAGAAGTAAGAAATTCGGCCTTCTTTAGAAGTACTTCTGAAGAAGGCCTAACTTACGGCCGAAAGCTCAAACTTTGTGTTTTTATACCATTCTGACCTCTACCTCATAAAATTATCTTGCATAAATAAATATTTTATAATTTACCTAAAACAACTCGCTATTTCATATACTAACTGAATATCATGATTTAATGACAACATATAAACAAAAGGCGTCAAAAGCTCGTTAATACTTAGTTAAGTATAATAGAACTGTACTTTGTTAGTGTCTTCATCATGCTTAACAGAGTACAATTCTCAGTTAGTACCGATTTTATCCGTCATTTTAGTATCCGCCTTTTTGTTTTATTTGTTAATATTTTAAAGTTGAAACCTCGAATTTCTGATACATATTTCGAAAGCTCATGCAAAAGAAAAAAATTCTTTCCTTCAATAAGTATTATTATCAAAGTGCAACGTAGCTTGCAAATGCATATTTGCATAAAATGTAGTAAACTTTTTTTTATGATTGGGTTCATTATAGTCTTTATAAGGAGAAAGTAAAGTGACAATTATATTGCTGCATAACTTTTAATATAAAAGAAGTGAAAATAATATATGAAGGTGTCGTATGATAATTATTTTCTTTACTTTTTCTTTTTTTTCTCATCTTTTCAAAGAATAAGTGGGAGGAGATGTCTTAAGGTATTATGGAAGGATTGTAATTAAGAAAGGTAAAAGTAGGGAACTAAGTTAACGGGTCTTGTAGTATTATAAGAATAATATAAAGAGTGGGACATACGAGTTTATAAAGAGTAGACGATCCACGGCCACTCCAAGGAGATCTTAAGGACGTCTTAACTCTACCTCAAGAAATTACTAACCAAATATAACCTTTTAAACATAACGGATAACCTAACTTATAACCTCAATAAACATTTCACTTAGAATTGATATAGTCAAACACTATTAACCTCTCAGTACAAAAACAATTTATTTCATTGTTAAATAAAAGAAGACCACCAACATCTAAAGTTTATTACCAAGTGATAATTGGTAAAAACATATCCCTTTGTATAATAATAGCGGCTACACTTTTAAATTATATATTTATATATATATTTAAACTAAAACAACTCCTCAGTACCCAATCTGAGTGGAGTTTTATTCATATATATATATATATATATATATATATATATATATATATATATATATAATATATATATATTTATTTATTTATTTATTTATCGGTGTTTTTTCTTACTCCGTCCATCCATCGCAGTCTAGGTATGTCTTATGTCTGACGGTCTTGTTCATTAACTTGCCTCAGAAAACAGTCCTCATCTCTCCATAACATAGCCAAACCTCCTTAATCACCTTGCTTTAACCACAGCAACAATATATGTATATGTATACATATATAAATAAATAAATAATATACATACATATATATATATAATATATATATATATATATATATATATATATATATATATATATATATATATATATATTGGGTATCGATAACCTGGTTATATTTTATTAAAAATATAAAACACGGTTTATATTAAACTGCGATAAAATTTGTTTAATCTTAAACAAAAAGTAACACTTCATAACATCATTAACATAAAACACAAAGGTTGAAAAATATCGTCTTATTAGTTATTTAAATTCCTGTTACAATTAATTTAATGCAATAAAAGAGTAATTTTATGAGTTTGTGTAAACTAAAATATATATATATATATATATATATATATATATATATATATATATATATATATATATATATATATATATATATTCTTGATCAATGGGGCCTTCACCTTGTTTAGAAAAACCATCTCCTCCTCCCTTCATGACTCTCATCTCATTAGCTTATATTCCCTTCAGAAATTCATTGAAAGGAAACGGTACAAGTTAACTATAATGTAACTTCTCCTCCAGGGAGCAGCAAAAATGTTTTGGGCTCCTGTTAAAATTATTGAAGTCCATTTGATCTGTCTTTACTGACGAAGAAACGGGTGTACTATTACTATATACAAAATGTTTCAGTGTACCCAAAAGTATATTTATTGCTTCATCAAAATATTTATATTGATATTGTTATATTTTAGCTTAAATATTAAAGTCTAAGCACTGCATTATCTGATACGCTTAAGAAAAATGTATAAAATAATCCAAACAAAACATAAAAATAGATGAACCGGTAAAAAGTTTTGTCTGCTGTATAAGAAATATTCCGTTTGATGTTATCCTATGAACCATGAAACAGGGCTGCCACAGCTTGGTTACGGTCGTTGACTACGACACTTCTCTGTTTTTTCGCTTTTTCTGTCATCTTTCATTATCTATCTATCTTATAGTAATTAGCAGCGTTTATAACATCCTAAAGCACTATTGTTATAAATCATCAGTCTATGTAAAAGAGAAATCCTTTAACTTTTTACATTAAACCGAAAAAAAAGTGATTTGTGTTTTTTACGTTTAGTTTTTTATTTTACTTGAAACAGACTAAGATTAATTTGAATTTTTAAGTATTCAATTCTGTTTCAGTAATTATCATTATTTTTTTGCTATTTCCTACAGTCATAATAAGTCAGTAATTCACAATAATATATACTTAATAATTAGGTTATTGTAATAATTATATTATAGCACACCAACAGAAATATTAATACACATTGAACAATGTAATAATAAACTTAATTAAGTTAGAATTAATTTGAAATACTTTTAATAACATTTTTGATAGAAAGCTTTTTGTCGCAATCTTAATTATAAATGAAAAACTTATTAAGTCTTTAGGTTCTTTAACTTCACTAACATACGTAATATTTGTTTCAAATGATAACTTGAAATTTCCTCGTCAACTACCTGATGTGTAGCCTCCATGGTTAATGGTTGAGATAGTTAAAGGGTAAGTATTTATATTCTGACCCTTGACCCCACGTGCGTTTTATTTCAGGTTATAGTCTTAGTTAACATATTGATTACATACATCATTTGATACTACCGAGTTTTACAAAACATGAATAGTTGTGTATTCAAATATTGATTACAGTTCAAATAAATAATTATCAGATATAGTGAATGCTTTAAGCGTAACAGTAACAGCTAGGGTTTCTTTTAAGGATACCGGGGTGGGGATACCCCCCGGAACATCCAGGATACCCTAGGATACCCTTCGGTAGGAAAAATTAAATATTTACCTCCTCTGTTCGTTCCGCGGAGCAGTAAAAAAATAGCCTCCTAACCTAATATTAAAAATGTGTCTCTTGCTTAAAAAACTTGCCTTGATCAAAATTATTTTGGTAACAATCACCCAAATATGATAATTTTGTTATTTCTTTTGGTAACTGAAAAAGTTAAGTTAGTAAAGCAAAGTTACTCTAAGAATAGAGTAATATTGCCTATTCTGGAAACCTTATTAAATCCTAGAAAAAATAAAACTAATATCATACATTTTTTATCACGCTATTATTCGACATATATTATTGATTTTTGTTAAAGATATTTCTTTCTTGTAGTTACGAACAAAAATTTATGATATATGTCAAACAATAAACTTTATAAAAAATTACTAGAATAAATTTAAATTAATATACATTTTTTTAAGATATAATGTTGTTTCCAAAATTGGCCATATTACGGTATTCTATAGCTTATCTATTTTAAAATTACTATATTTGGGTAATAGTTATCTAAGTTATATTGATCAATTTGAATTCTCAAGAGTTTATTTACTAGGGGTAGAGACCTTTTTCGAAAGTCCTGAACCATGTTATACCCTTTTTTTAAGTATTTATTTTTTGTGCATCTGAAATGTTTCACTCTGTTTCAGAGGGAAACAGAGAAAATTTCATGACAGCTTAAACAAGCATAAAATTAACTCAACCCCTCCCCCTTTCGATCTCATTACTTTCTTTTCTAGAATCACTTTCCTTTTTAACCAAAAAAACCGCCGCTACTCTAAATAGGGATCATTACCACACAACTTAAGTGTAGGGCAAAAATAGTGTATTTTAAATGTTAAACTTAAATATGATTTCTTCTCCTAGTAGAATAAATTCTACACTAATGGAGTATCTCTAACCTTTGTTTTATTGTTCAAGTATCTTTTGTTTTTCACTAACAGTACATTATTCTTTGTTGGACAGAATGAACTACTTTACTTTAGCTAAACATAAGGTCTTTGCGCGAACTTCGTTTCACTAGCAAAGTATTTATAATTTAAATGTATTTAAACTTTTGTATGTTTTAAGCACCTAATAAATTACTTGGTATATTTATTTAGTTGAACATTTAAAGAATTATCTTGCTCCAATATTATTCGAATAAAATATAATATGTTTATAAAATAAAACACAAAATTATTGAAGTACAAAAAATAAATTCGCTAAATTTGAAAAAAAGAATTCATCAACAAATTGTTGTGTTTTAATTTATTTTAACTAAACTGTATATCATGTTCCTCTGATTTTATGATTGTAGATCTACGTATAAAAATATATTAAAGTTTACCTTTTATTTAGAAAATGTTCTTGATTTGGGAATTCAGGAGATGAGGGCATACTAGATAACAAACGCGTACAGTGTCTAGCGGTATGATATTACACGAAAAGAATATTAATTCGGCCTGAGAAATGTTACTCTTCTAGATCTAACATTTTTAAAATTAAACTACGAATAAAGGTATAATTTCACATCATCTATCACACAGTACAAAGGAATTATAACTATCTAGATATGTTAACTGTTCTAAGCAGTCAACAAGAAATAAAGAAGTTTTTAATTTCTTTGAAAAAAAAAATTAATCTGATAATGAAAAAAGAGGGATTGAAAAATTGTGTTTATTCTTATCACTATGTGAGCAAAAAAGCACAATAAATTAATCTTAATTTATGAGAATATATGAGCGTTATAGTGTAGAAATGAGATGTTTCGTACTTCTCAACAGAAAGTAATTGTACATAAATTTAAGCTGTTTGGTTCAACAAGTTATTCAATATCTAATATAAGATATTGAAATTTTTATAACCACCGTGTCCTATTCTAAAAGAGTGGTGTCAAGTAAACTATAATGCTTCAATTTTTACCTTTCCTCTTTTATACCGTAGGTATATAGGAAAAGTATTGTGTTTGTGAACATTCCGAAACAGGGATGTCACCGAAATTATCCGTTTCAGGTGTTTTTAAGGCCTAGATTTGTCTGTCTATGTCTGTGTGTGGGTCTGTTGTCATCGTAGCTCCTGGTGTATCTATGCTAGAGAAACTTCAGTCTACCGCTGTAGTCGAGCTGCAATTCTTCCTCAGATTTACTATCTAAGGACAAGCGAAGCGAGTCTGAAGTAGGAGGATGGAATGATAAGGAAAAGTTCAAAGGTATCCCGAACCCGATTTTTAGTTATGGTTTGCTTTAAAATGTTTGACATTTTAGTACATATAGAAAAATGTATTCATTTTTTTCAACAAATCTAATCATTCAAGCGTCCAACCTTAAGCCCCTGGCTTCATATACGCTATTTCTTCTACAACCCACTGATAGTACTAAAACTTTAGAATCATTAGTTATGTCATAGTATATCGTGGCAATATGCCACTTATATGAACTTGTAATATGGCACACTTATATAGGACAACAACCATGTAGCCCCAAAGCGGCGACACAGAGGCGCGGCCAAGAGGCCCTTCAGCCATAAAAGCTTATAGCTATCTTTTAGCTTTACTGAGCAGTGGTTTTCAACCCCCCCCCCTTGTAGAACGTAGCGGAATTTCAAAGAATTAATAAATTAATAATAACTAAATTAGCACTTGATCACTTTCGAGTTGAACGTTAGTTTCAAGTGCTAACCCTAGAAAACGTTCGAAAGTGATCGAGTGCTAATTTAGTTATTATAGTGGGTTGATGACGCCATATATATTTTATTAACACATATTGATTATTGCTTTAAGTTTCACTAACTTGAAGCAATAATTAATGAATATGTGTTATTGAAATATGCATGTCGTCTTTGACCCACAATAATGACTTAGCAATAATTAAAAATTTTTATACAAATTAAAAATATTTTGGAGGTTTTTTTATTTTTAAATTATAAAACTTAGTATACACATATTACCATAGAGATATTATTACTAGAGGGGCCATAGGTTAAATTTTGAAAAAGTAATCTGGCCCCCTTCGTTCATAAATATAATCAAATTATCAGTACAAACTTACAATAACTTATACTCAGTAGAACGTTAAAAATACAAATGAAAACACAAACTATGTGCGAGAAGATAAAATACATTGATATATAACCGTAACTCACTCTGGAGGGAGGTTTTAAATAGATTACACAGAGCCCCTGAGAGCCCCAAAAAGATGTTTCAAGACTCTCAATGTGTTGAAACAGGCTATGCCCCCTCTAGTATATAATCTATGCCTATTACTATGCACAGCAAATAAATAAACTACGCCAACTTTTTGACTTTGGGGGGGAGGAGGGGGGTTACGCAAACTTTAATCAGTTCTCAAAGGAGGCGCAAAGCTAAAAAGGTCTGGTTTAGTTAATGTAGTGCATGGGAACTACACATTGAAAGTAAAAGCATATGTATTATGTTATTGCTTAAAATTTACATAAATATGCCGCATACTTTGTTAAATAACCAAACGTACAAGTAGCATTTGTATAAAATAAATTATATACTTGGTATAATCCTAATACTCTTCATTCTAACAATAGTATAATAAGATGTAGCAGATCATCGAAGTAGTAAAAGATAACACGGTGCAAGGTTGCGTTACATTTCACACAAGTGTTTTGTTACGCTTGTTTTCCTTTCTAGTCAAGGACGATTCACCGAAATAATAATTTCATTCAGTTTTCATATCTAACCACGACCGAGATATGGTCCTTCTTAAAAATGAGTTTATCAAGGATTTATCAATTGTGAAAAAGTAGGTAATTCGGCTTATTATGGTTATTATAAATACTCGTTATGGTAGTGTGAGTGTGAGTCTTAATCGCGTAATTTGATCCTCGATTAATATCTGATAGGTTTGACCAATGACAATTATGTGGTTTTGAAAATGAGACATTTGTTTTAGTTTTTAATTCTTCACAGTTGGTGTAACATTTATTTTAAATAACTAAATTAGTGATTTTGTGTCAACTTTAGCTCTTATAGGGGATGCTGTCCAGCAAAAGAGTCACTGATTATAAAGAACATGTTAAAAATTTAATTTATTTGTTTTTAATTTCAACGCCTCCTACTTTTTGTTGTTCTTGGTTAGGTTAGCTTACTATCCTAGATAGTCGGTTAAAAAGTGGCCCAAAGGCCATAGCAAGCCATGCAGGCCCACAAAGCGAAAGTCTTCTTTTAAAGTCGTATGTAATCTAAAACGAGACCGAATCCAGCTTAATCAGATCATCCTAAGTGTTCGCAATTAACTTAATTTTATCGTCATGACCTATGAGTAGATAGAAGAACAAATCTAAACTTGCCATAAAGCGAAATGCTGCGGAGGATACGAAGTCTTTTTTGAGAAAAATGTATGACGTGATAAAAAGAACTGGGTACAGGGTATATGGATACTTTTCTGCGCGATTTCAGACTCGCTTCGCTCGTCCTTAGGATGACATGATTATCAAGATCTTACGGTAAATTACTTCGATTTCGTTGCACTCGACCTCAGAGTAGTGTGGTTATCCGATATCTAGGGTGTAACAATTTCTAACCAGCTTCGCTCGATCTCAGATTGTCATAATTATCTTAAGTCTATCTTAAGGTCGTATTAATTTGGTCTCACAACGCTCGACTACAGAAGTTTTAGGTTACTAGACACCCAGTGTTATAGTGTGTTATAGTCATAGGTTAAACAAAACTTAAAAAAATAATACAGTAGATAGGCATTCAATCAAATAATACGGGTTTTATTTTTATATCATATTCACGAATTCATTGAAGACCTGTAATCATATTTGACAACCTAATTCTACAATATATAGTACTTCATGAGAATATTAGTACTACATTTATCAATACATCAAATGAGTTGATAATTTTAATTTTATTCGGTAAAACGTCACGATTTTGAATATGAAAAACAAACTTTTATAAATAATATTAAGTGTCGCACCAAAAGATATATATGTTAACCAATAATTTACAAAACTTATTGTTTTTTTAATCAGTCCATAGTTTCCACCTATGGAACTTCCAGTGTTGATTTGTGTGTTTTACTATCTGAGAATATGCCGTTTGTCGAAAAGCAGTAAAAAATTAAATTTAAAGGCCGTTTAAATTTTAAGATGTAAGAGTCAATGTTTTTGAAATGGCGACCAATATCAAAGTGAAATTTTGTGGATCGATTTCCCGCCTTTAGATGTAATTTTTTGTAAAATGTCAATTCAATCAGTCAAATTTTTTTTTTAATATTTATTTAAATTTTTGATAACTCAGAAAAAAGTATAAAATAACTATGAAAACAAACTTTTATAAATAATATTAAGTGTCGCACCAAAAGATATATATGTTAACCAATAATTTACAAAACTTTGTTTTTTTAATCAGTCCATAGTTTCCACCTATGGAACTTCCAGTGCTGATTTGTGAGTTTTACTATCTGAGAATATGCCGTTTGTCGAAAAGCAGTAAAAAATTAAATTTAAAGGCCGTTTAAATTTTAAGATTTTAAGAGTCAATGTTTTTGAAATGGCGACCAATATCAAAGTGAAATTTTGTGGATCGATTTCCCGCCTTTAGATGTAATTTTTTGTAAAATGTCAATTCAATCAGTCAAATTTTTTATTTTTAATATTTATTTAAATTTTTGATAACTCAGAAAAAATAGGGGGGGTCAAACATGAAAAATGTCATCTTCCGGATAGCGCAACCAGTCAAAAACAACCAAAGTCTGATTTTCGAGTCAAGTTTCAACTCTCATGATGATCTAAGTTTCACACTCAGACAGCATGATAAAAATCACTCAGAACGTCATGAAACGGATAATTATGATGAAACCTCGGATATAGATTTTTAGGGTGAACACATTACGTTTCCTTATTCCTACGTTAGTTGTTTAGACAAATTAATTAAAGTATTAACAATATTAAATGCACTACTATGATTCTTTTAGTGGTAATCATTTTAACTAACCTTGTCTTTATGATTTTATCATAGAGAGGTTTATATTTTTTCATTATTTCTTATCTTGCATCAAAAACTACTTACTCTATTAAATTAATGTTTTTATCCTAGCCAATCTATGATATAAATCATAAAGATATAATCCAGTTTTTAAGGTTACGATTAAAATTGTTATATTTTCGTGGGGACAAATCACCTCCTGTAAAAGATTACATTACCTTGATGTTCTTCTTTAAGACACTTATCATTACATTCATATACTAAATTTTTGTAGAAAGTTTTAGGGTCTACGTCAAAGATGTATACCCTATTTATATTATTTTATATTCCTTTTATATTATTTTATTCATAATTATTAAAAATTTCGTGTAATAATATTTTATTACGTAGTTAATAATAGCTAATAAACTTAACGGAGATCAAATTTCATTCTTTATTTATTTGGTTAGATATATTTATTTCGCTCACACGCGGGGTTTGGCAGGAGTCGAACCCAATGTTTACCCCCCCCCCTAATTGCTAAGATCCTAGATCTTAGCAATTATATCTCTGGGACGCTTTTTGCCTGAACCAAAAAATTTTAGGTTAAAAAATACCGTGTGTACAGTTAGGCTTGATCCCTTAAGGGAGTTGAACCTCCTTCCAAACCCCTCGTGCGAACGAAGTAGTTATTTCAGTAAAAAAAACACACTTCTTTTTCAAACTGTTTACTTCAACTTAAACTCAAACTTTTAAATCCACAGTTACAGTAGTTGGTATTATTGAATTAATACTGTTGTGAAAGGATTTGTTTAATTGTCATTGATTTTCGCTGATGTTAGAACAAGTTAAGCATACATAAACAAAAAATTCGTTTCTTCTAGGTCACCATTCCAACTGGATGACATTCTCACAGGCCTTGACTTATTACTTTTAGTGTTTAATTTTTATTTAGAACAAGTTTAAGTTTGGTTTTTTTTTAATTTTTTTATATAATAAATAAATTTTATATAATAAAAAGAATAAAATATTTTCTTTTAATTTATTAAGAACTGTTATTTTATTTAAAACTTAATTAATATATTTATTTGAATGACTGAATGGTTTGAATACGAACTTAGAATAATACTATGTATAGAAGGAGCACAGGACCGTAAACACAATGTAATTCCACTGAAAACACGAAAGCCGGTTGACTGGTGCAACTAAGTAATGCTGCCAACCTGACAACAACATATTTTTTTGCTTTTATGTTGCCATCCTTACATAGTCGGTGTGCTAACCCGCCATTATTTAATTTTTTTATTAGTTCCTGTCGTATTTAAATATTTTGATTCCCCCACTATTATAAATTTAAATATTGTATGATAGCAATACAGTAACAATGCAAGTATCCAGTTCTGACGTCATGCAATAGTCTCATATACTATTTTTTGAACACAATGATACACATTATTATTTATTTCGTAAACTAAATAAGTTTGTTTCATTTACATACGTGGGTAAACACGGATCTATTGGACAAATTTTGTTTAGTAAAAAACAAACGAGTTGATTATCAATTCTCATAATATAATTAAATAGTTTTACATGGATCTAAAGGCTTATAATAATTATATTAATTTCATAAATGCCATCTCGATAATGCATAATAATAATTTTCTTGTTATAATCGTTCAAATACATTTTCTTATACCTAAAATATTATAATTAACCATTTTATACATTTAGAATTAATAAGTAATGGAGCATTAATAAATAATTTAATTAAATACTTCAACATCCGGAAGTATGTTAACTTTTATGAGCCAAAGGAAACCTGTAAATATACTTGCCGTATTTAAAGGAAACTTATTATACTTAATTATTACCTAAAGGTATTCTTATATTTAATTTAATTTCAATTGGATTATTTTTCAATTTTTTTCAAACTTATACAAGTCATTCCATGAAAATTGAACTAATGTTGATAATGAGATGTAACTTGGCACATATGTTGTTCACATATAAATACATGTCTGCAAAAACATCAACTCAATAAAATGTTGCGTTTTAAAATGTTTTAATTTTTTTGCAAAGTTCACTTTGCACCCGCATGATGACCCCAATGATGTCATAAAAAATATTTTCCTGTTAGCACAATAAGACCCAAATATTGATTTTTTGTACCAAGGTTCAACTCTCTAGCATAAGTACTGTGGGAGATACGATGATAGCAGACACACAAACACACACCCGTATACTAGATCACGTATACAGACAGACAACTTTGTAAAAACCACTTAGGAGGTCTTAATAACCCCTGAAACGGATAGTTCAGGAGTCATTCCGGTTTCGATTTTTTTTGTAAACACAATACTTTTTCTATATACCTACGGTATAAACAGGGCAAAGTAAAAAGGAGCCAACAAGGAATGAGTCATTTTTAAAAAACTTTTACTTGAGTGACATCAAAGGCATAAATAATTGTATACTTGTTTGATGTCAGCCCCTCTTACTTATACGTAGTGCTGGTACACAAAGAATAAAATAGGGGAGGATATGAAATAAAGTAAGTACTTGCAAAGGCTTAAATCTTTTTTCTAAGGGGAAATAAGGCGTATGTTTACTGCTTCTTCAATGCGACGAATTCAAAATAACAGCAACCTTGTATAAAATAAATGTTTTGTAGGGAAAACGATTTTATGATATTTTGAATTTATGATGATAAAATGAGTAAAATTATTATTGAATGAAATCTATTATTTATAATTCGTTCATTATATGGTCCTCAATTTGTAAAATTATTTCATGATACTTATAAAAATAAATCACGATCTCTGAGGCTTGATTTATTGATATTTCAAAACATCTTTTCAAATTTGGATCAATTTGAATAAGTTACAGGTCAAAGGCATGAAATTGAGAAGTCATAAAGGTATTAAAAGGTATAAATAAATTCTTTTACGTTTTTTGTTCTAAATAAAGAGTTGTGAAATGATTTTGGCGCAAGAGACTTGACATTTTGAAAAAAGTGTACACGGGAGAACGGCCGAGGCGAGTACAAGGTGGTCTTATAAAGAGTAAACAAGTTGCACGATTCTGTGAAAGTTCACTATTTTACATCTCTTAATATAAAATTTTCTTGTCCTTTATTTCTAACAATCGATGATTGTAAGTGTATTTGATCTTTTATGAAAATGGATAAAGAGAAAGGTATTATTTGATTTGCTGAATTATTTGTAGAAACGGACGCATCGCATCACGATTAAGTTCTTTTTTTATCTTATCTAAATCTCACTCTTAAAGTTATTGTTTTATGTAGATTATATTAATATATTCAGTTATTAGGGTGTCATCATTCTCAAACATTTTGCTTATGTCTGTATCATATCTAATATTGCTATTTGTCTGAGAAATAAGTTGGATGTTTTACATTTAATCAAAAGAAATATCTCTTGGATAGGATAGCCAGTAGGAAGGAAGTCACCGATTAGCTAATGAAGAGGATTCAGCAATTAGGTTCTTGTTAGTGATGAGTGAATCAATCAGTCAAGTATGGTAATAATTATCGAGTTTAATTTCCCTGTCATTTTTACACCATTTAAATTGGTTTAATGCAACTCGAAAATTGCCATCCTCTTTCAAAATTATTTCATATATGCCTATATTTATATATGAAATAATTTTGAAGGTGGATGGCAATTTTCAATTTGCATTTGCACATCGAAAATGTGCCTTTGTATAAATATAGGCATACAACTAACACATTTTTTTACTAACTTTTAGATTTTAAAATACTGATAAAATTGCTTCTGGGTTTTGCCTGCAAATTAGATTTTTCACAGACTCATTACTCAAGAGCCCATCATAAAGATTTTTAAGAAATGCTACCAAATATTTCAAGTTTTATTTGGCCATTACATTCATGCTCTTAATTTTTGTTCGTTATTCGCGATTCAAAGTCCGTAGCAGCGCCACCGTCGATGATAAGATATTGATAACGAAAGGGTGATCAACGTTAAAATATGTATATGGGTTTCTTAATTTTGACGATTTACCTTTAAAAAAATTTCTTTAAGTGTTTTATTTTAATTATTTTTAGGGTTTCATATGGGTTTTCACGAGTTTTTTTAATAAACTGATAAGAAGGTGAAAATCAATTAATTATTGGTAATTAATTTTACTTTTGAATCATTTTAGTTTGCTCAAACTCACAAAATTACTCTTTTATTGCAATAAATTGTTGAAATTAGTTGTACCGATTATTTAAATCAACTGACTTGTTTTGTTTTTGTTTAATATTAGACTAATATTTTAATCAAAGTTTAATATAAAACCGTGTTTTATATTTATATCAGTAACTACCAATTTAAAGAACGATCAAATCCAAGTCTGGATTTGGATAATCGAATCATTTGATTTGGATAAAAAAAAAGTATTTGTCAATTAAATATTGACTGTTTTTATATAAGCACTGACTCATTCATCACAAAAATTATGTAAAAAAAGAAATAATAATTTCGATCGGCTTCCATGCTAATCCAATTATAAAAACAAATTTGATCATCCTTTTTTTCCCCGGCATTGGTATTGCCAACCTTACAACTATCTCCTTGAATCACGAATTATCAGTTATCAAAATATAGTTTCATTAGTACGACAGATTAAATAATAGCTTAAACTATTTGCTCATAAGATTTTACGCAATAAAATATTTTACTGCTATAGGCGGAAAATTGTATTAAAATATTTTACTCAATAGTTATTTGTAAGGTGCAATAAAATGTATACTAACTAAAACACTTCTTAATTAAAAGTCATCTTCGAGATAGTAATCAAATTTAAAGATACGGTTTTACGAAGATCCAATATGTAAACGCATAACCTTGCGAACTTTAAAGTTTACCACGTAGCTGTAGAAGCTCAAATCTTAATAAATGCAAAGACATAAAATCTCTCTATAATTAAGTAACGAAAATATCTATCATGAGAGAAAGTATTAAACTCCTAAAAGAAATCAACATAAAAGGGTATTAACTAAGACAGGTGTGAAAATAATCTTGACTAATCTACCGCTTTAGTAAATTAGAGAAATCTTTACCGTGATGAAAATAATCAAGAATATGAACTTGCGGTTTACAAATAAACTTTAACTACTAATTCCAGCCTTCCGATGAAATACATTCAAAAATTTGTTTGAGAATTAACAGCTATAAAATTACTTTATCAAATCCAATTTGTTGAACATTCTACGAACAAGCTTCATTATTTCGGACTCATGAAATTCATTTATTCTCTCATTATTGCTCTCTCTCTCTCTCTCTTCTCTATATATATATATATATATATTATATATATATATATATATATATATATATATATATATATTTATTAATATTATAGTATAATATATATATAAACCTCAATGAGTGTCGTCATTTTCTGATAAAAATTCACTAAATTTACCTTAGTATTTATTAAGTGAGTAAGTACCTTAAACAAATGCTTTACTTTGAATCAAATCAAAGTATTATACTTACTCGATGCAGCTTAACATTAATGATGCAACAAAAACCATCGATTTATTAGGCGTAGTAAAATTAAACCTATTATACCAATTTAAATCTCAACTCATGTAGATTATTTTTCGATTTTTAACAATTAAAAAATACATATCAATTAATAAAAATTGAGCTAATGCTGATATTGAGATGAAACTTTCCATTAGTTTAGTTAAAGTATAACTTTAACTATAAACTTTTTCACATTAAACTTTTACAGTACATAATTAAAAAGCTCTAAACTATAAGTGACTACCTTATACAGCAGAGCAGAATGGAATGCATTTTGTAGTTAAAGCAAGCGTATCAATGTATATAAAATATCTTCCTGAATTAATTACTGTCACACACGTAAAAGCAATGATAGCTGTTATACAAAATGATTGAGAAAGTAAACGTGAATATTCTAGATTCGTATGAATACTTTTTATTTATTTGTCAAACACTGCATTATTGTTCTTTACAGTTAAAATTTAAACTTATGTTCTAACCAGTAGAATACATACATTTCACATATTTTTAAAATACGAACCTACTTTTAAAAAAATTCTTGTTTGATTGACTGATGTTTAATTTTAAGGCGTTATTTTAAGACAATTAAGGGTAAGGTGGGACATACTCCAAATACATTTTTACTTTTCCTCATTTATACCGTAGATATATTAGAAAATTATTGTGTTTGCAAAAAACAAGCCGAAACCGAGATGTCACTGGAATTATTCGTTTCAGGCGTTTTAAGACCTACTGAGTGGTTTTCAAAAAATTGTTTATCTGTATGTGTGTGTGTGTGTCTGTTATCATCGTAGCTCCAAGTGTATTTATGCTACAGAGTTGAAACATAGTAGAAAAATCAATCTACCGTTGTAGTTCTGCTATTCGTAAAATATGTTTTATGACGTCATTAACCCGCAAAAATGACAGCAGAAATTTCGAAAAATTATAACATGGAAAAATGATGCGATCGGATTGAGATTTGGCACGCTTTTGGCCATGTATGAGATTAACATATGTGCCAAGTTTCATTTTATTATTAGCATTAGTTCAATTTTTATTACTTGACTATTTACGTGTACGTATTTAAAAAAATTGTAATAAATCAGAAAATGATTCAATTGAGTTTAAATTTGATACAAGTGTATACCTTTACTTAATAAATAAGTATACTAAGTTTAGTCTCAATACGACAAGCATATCCATGATTTTTGTCGGAACAAAAAAGTTAAGCAGCATTGAGCGTGGTTAGTGCACTATGGGTGACCGCTGAAAATGAAATGGATGCATTTACTTTAAAAATTTAAATACACTCAATTAATTTTTAAAAATAACATTTTTTCGACGCTGAGGGTAAGGTGGGATCTGCTGGAAACTTAAACTACTGTGTAAATTGTGGCAAATCTGATAACATGAGATCAATGAAACTGTCAGGGCATTTAAGCAAGAATATGGTACGAGGGTATAAGTAGTATAGTGACCTTTACTTATAAATTTGATTAGTTATTCTCAAATTAATAGTGGTTCGGGTTAGTGGCTAAAAATTAATAGTGGTTGGGGTTAGTGGCTTAAATTAATAGTGGTTGGGGTTAGTGGCTCAAATTAATTAATTAGGTTGCGGGTCTAACAGACCCCAACCTTACACCTATGCTGGTGACCTATTACCTATTACCTATCAGCTGGTGACTTTAGTAAAGGGTGCCATTGTTTTCTTTTTTATTAGCAACAGTATACAAATTTATTTTATGTGAGCCGGAGGATATTATATTAATTAGGTTCGGGCTATGAGGTGCTTTGTTTGGTTTAAGAAAAAATTTGTTTTTTAGTTTGGGTATTTTAAAATCGATGGAAACCACAGAAAGCCTCAATTAATTTGATCAGAAACGCAGGTCCTCTGTGTAAAGGTTAATATTATTTATTTTTTACCTTTGCGGGTTTAACTGTTGGTGTGTATTTTTATATCCTATTTAAGCTAAGGAAAATATTTTATCTCCAGACGGTATATAATACGAAATTTAATGACTAGATTTAAGAGAGTAAAGAATCACTTTTCACTCCCAAGGGAGTAAAAAGTACTTTTTACTCCCTTGGGGAGTAAAGTTACAACTGTGGGTAAAAAAGTTTGTACATTAAAAAGTACAGTGCCAATTAACTTATAATCGACAAACTGAATGTATAATTTATTTTAGAAAACTAAGATACCTATAATAAGAAGATATAAACGAATAAGATGTATAAAAAAAAATATAGCATTAACAATCATTTTAAGTGACTAGTTAATGCTAATAATTAATATAGAATAAATAATTTAAAAAATAAAAACTAGTTCTTTATTTAAAGTAAAAAAAAATTTAAGTTGGCTATCCTGATTTTTTTAAATAATTTTAAGATTTGCATACTCATTGTTTTTTTTTCGAAAAATATCATAAATCAAAGTTTTTTAGTTTTAAAACCTTAGCTTTAACTGTTTAACCTGTTAAACTTTAAATAATTAGATTAAATTTACTTAAACTGCTCTTATATTTCAATAATGTCGATAATATTTGTGTGCGATATTGACGAACTTTTTACAAACACCTCCTGACATTGCTATTGCATCGAACTTGGTAAAAGAAAACTTGTTACCAACGAAGTTATATGACAAAGCATGTAATAATTTTAAAAGTTGGTGTCATGATCATAATTTACAACAAGTAAGTGAAAATGCATTGCTTTGTTTATTTTAATAAGAATGAAAAACAGAACAAGCGTCAAAATCTGCGGTCACTGCAGTCAATGATCAAATCATCTTGCTTGTGAGAGAAACAATTTATTATCAAAGCTATGCATCACTAATAGCATTATTAAAAAGAAAAAAACGAAGGTTATGTTGCAAAGAAAGCGAATGTTTTTACTAAGAACCAAGTTGAAGACTTTTGCATAATTCACCAAACGACGAGTTTCTTATAATAAAGGTAAGATAATTTTCAGTTAAAAAATCTTGAAAAAAGACATTCTTACTTTATTTTCAATGTCGACGTCTGGAGATAAAATTGTATGCACCTTGGGAGTAAAATGCATTATTCCCTCGCAATACATTTCCTCCCTCGGCTTCGCCTCGGGAGTAAATAGCTATAACTCCCTCGGCTTCGCCTCAGGATTAAACAACTAAATCCCTATCCCTCGGCTTCGCCTTAGGAAAACCAACATAATGCTCAGGGGAATAATGACATTCTTTACTCCCTTGGTGCATAAATAACTATTATTTACGAATTCTGGTGTACGCGGAGATATTAAGATTACATTATGTAAAATTTATATTATTATACTATTCAATTCTTTGTACATCATATTTTTCTTATAAACAAATGGGATGAAACTCAATTAAGTCTAAAAGTTTATTAATCAATCTTATAATGTACTTAACATTTGATGATGAATTAAATATTTTTAATATTTTAAATATATCTTTATATTAAAAGTGAACATTTACGATAAAGAAAATAATTCTGGCGCGGTGGTCCGCATGTCGGGCAATCCTTGCGATGCGTGTTTCCGTGCTTTTTACAATATATAAGTTTACACTACTAAATAAATAATTCCGTCGCAGTGGTCCGCTGTCGCGAATTTCATGTAGAATTCGTGTTTCCGTGCTTAACAACCCATTTCTTGCTTAAGTTCCGGTTCATGCTTTAGAACCTAAGCAGTTACTCGATTGTCAAGCACTGCTCGTAACTCATTTTGTCTGTATTTTTCAAAGGAAATGCGCTAAAACCTTTAAAGATAAACTGACTAAGCTTAAATATAAGTAACTAAGCTTTAAACTAGTGCAAATAATAGTGCGTACTTCTTAATTTTAGAGCATAGTTTGAAACAACCAACTGGATAATTATGGCGCTTCCTTTGAAAATAAGACAAAATGATTACGGCAGTGCTTGACAATCGAGTAACTGCTTAGGTTCTAAAGCATGAACCGGAACCTTAAGCAAGAAATGGGTTGTTAAGCACGGAAACACGAATTCTACATTGAATTCGCCGACAGCGGACCACTGCGACGGAATTATTTATTTAGTAGTTGTAAACTTATATTGTAAAAAGCACGGAAACACGCATCCAAAGGAAATTCGCCGACATGCGGACCACCGCGCCCAGAATTATTTTCTAGTTGTAAACTTATATTAAGTAAAAAAAACGATAAAAATTGATCGTCCCTACCAGGATTTGAACCCAGGTACCCTGAGTTTGAGTGCTCGTATTGACTCCGGACTATTGCCATTCAACTCAGAGGCCCAAAAAACATAGAAAACGACACCCTACTTGAAATTTATTTTTTATCGGCCTAAATTTTGGTTTTGGTAATTTACAATGGTTTTTGGACTTTTTGGTCACTTAGAATGGTCGTATCGACTTCGGACCGGTTCATTCGATTCAGCGCCCAAAAATACATCGAAAAACGACACCCTACTCGAAATTTATTTTTTATCGACCTAAATTTTGGTTTTTGGTAATTTACAATGGTTTTTTGGACTTTTTGGTCACTTAGAGTGGTCGTATCGACTTCGGACCGGTTTCATTCGATTCAGCGCCTCAAAATACATAAATATTGACCTTTTTCGCGGCAAAAAATATTAACCCTGAATTTTGCCGATTTTTTGAAAATTTCGCTGACTCAGCAATGAGGTTAATGACGTCACAAAAACCTGGTTTTCAATAGGGTTCGTGTCCTCCCAAAGGTTGATTTTGTACCAAGTTGGTTAAAAAAATATTAATCCGTTCGAAAGATAGAGTGTTTACAAGAAAGTGTCTAGATATATATATAATTATATATATATATATATATATATATATATTATATATATATATATATATATATATATATATATATATATATATATAATAATATATATATATATATATATATAATAATATATATATATAATATATTATATATATATATATATATATATATATATATATATATATATATATATATATATATATATATATATATATATATAAAGTCTCGCGAAACGTATTTTTCGTCATTAGGGACCTCTGAAACGGATTTGTGTTCGTGGTCCGAGGTTCGAATTCCGCCATGGACGCCTATCCCATTAGCCGAATTTCCAAAGGAAATTCGCTAAAACTTATACTTAATATACTAGTATTATATTAGTTACCTTGACGTTCCAATAATACTACTTCGTAGATAAAAACAGTCTTCAATGAGGATCACTATTAGATGAATTGAAAGACATGATTCTCAAAACGTTAATTCTATACGTGTAAGATATCGAACTCTCACTCTACAGTCCGAGTATATAAGTTTTCAATTCACACAAAGAGAAAATATAAAACACCACACCCACGATCTTATTAAAATCCGTATAGACTACTGATCACACATCACAACACGAGCAACAGGTTAGAATAAGTCCTTACTGTCACCTGACTCCTAACTGTAACAGAGAAAAACAAATTCATACAACACAAGAATTAAGAAATAGTTTATAGAAAGGAGGTTAACATATTACATTAAATTATTTACAATACGTGAAATTCAATATATACCATAAAAAATATAATAATATATATAAACATATTTAAACTTTACTAGTTTATGTGTTCTTACTTGAAATGGTTGTTAAATTTACTAAGAGTATAGCTAGTACATATAAATACGTAAAAAATATAGTGCACATTTAAAAAAAATCAATGTATTATATGTATCTATCTATATATCTATGTTATCTATGTATCTATCTATTCACTATGTGAGTGAATGTATGTATATATAACCAAACTAAACCTCGTCACTCTTAAAAATTGCAAATTAATGTAGAGGCATTTGATGTTTATTAATGGTTATTTGATATTAATTGTCATCATTAATTATTATTATTAATGATTTGTCAATTATTTTGATCTATACAAGTAATACACATTGGAAAGTGTACACACTCAATATTACACGCATTATGCACATAATCATTCATTATTTGTTATAATTTTCTCAGTCTCAATGGAGTGACATATTGTCAACTTGTTACATCCTTCCTGTCATTGATAATTAGCAAATGTTAGCACGGTCTTCATTTAACTAGTGGAACTCAGGCTGTTACAATTTTGTAATAAAACAGCTCTGTTATTGTTTACATACAAGTCATAAAAGCATTATTTTCAATAACTTTTTAGATTTGTTGTCGCTTTATAACAATTCAAACACTTTATCTCGTCACCGCGAATAAGATGCTTTTTAAAATACCCAAGTCATCCCCCCCCATGGTTTATGATTAGTGATTTAGAGTTACGTTAAAAAGAACCTCAAGGTATTCTATATAATATAAGATAGATTAAAGCAACTAATGCCTAAATATGTTTACTACACGATTTTTATGGGTGTATACCTTCTTATTTCCCATATAGATCCAGTTATTGAAAAATATTCCCAAGTCCCTGACATTCGGTCCAAGGTCTTAAGTTTTATTTATCAAATACTACAAAAATTTCTTTTTACTATATACCCTTCATACTTCCCTAATGTATAAAAGATTGTGAAAAATGTGAAAAAGATTTATCAGAAAACTATAACACTTTGTCTTTTCATTTATTTAGTTCATTTTATGATTTTCCCTGATAAATAATTAGAAAGAAGTATTATTGGTCTTATTTTAGAAGGATTAAGTTCAGTGATAGAGTCAAGGTTAAGATACATAATCTTACCTTCCTCTCCTTCTTTTTCTTACGTTTTATTATTTTAAAACTTAAAAAAAATATGTGTATTGTATATATTTTTACAAATATTTATTCATTTAAGTGAGAATTACATATTTGTTATGGTACCACAACCTCAGAAATCAGACTTATTTGAAAATTATCATCAACATAGGTAAGATAAAACTCAACTCCTTTAATAAAATATTACAACAAATATTAGTTACAACTAAATTACAAGGAGCTATTGAGGCCACGTGAGGTTTAAGGAGATTTTATTAGAATGACAGCTGCACCTATAACGAAACGCACGTGATTCCTTCTTCCGTGCCAGAAAATCATTTTAAAATCTTATAATAATTTATGAAATAGTATGCATTTGTTGCTTTTTTGTAATTTCAAGTTAGTAGATTTCAAAGTTTGCTATTTATTTAATATAACTTTACTTCAAAAGTTTTCCAAACTTCTGAAATCTTGGTTCTTGCTTTTCGTTTAGTTGGAAATTTTCAAAATACTTAAGCTGCATCAAAAATGCTTTTTTTGTTGAATAAAGACAAAATTAAATTAATATAAAAAAAACTTCAAGTATCAAATAAAGAAGTCAAGAAATAATGCTTATAGAGTCCGTCGTTTGGTGTAAACCCGTCATCTTAAACTATCGATTAGATTATCAAAAAACGAATTCTTAAAACCTAAAAATAAATCGAATTTATGGGATGGAAGGTGTTAACGACATGATTAGTCCAATGGCCACGTAATCTGCGAAGTTATACAATTTCGTACCTCTACTTCGCATATATACTATATATATATATAATATATATATATATATATATATATATATATATATTATATATATATATATTATATATATATATATAATATATATATATATATATATGACGCTTATGTGGTTATTTGGATTGGAAGGTAGCCGCGAAGTGTGCCATAATATGAAAATTTGCTATACACATGGCAAAATATTTTGTAAATATAGACACAATAATGAAACCCAATACAATACAAAACAATGACCAATGCACCAGTACTTCTTCTAAAGCAGTGGCCATGAAGCGACCAGTGCCTGAAAGGCCATGTTTTAATTTCTACTTATGTTAAATATAGCATTATGACTTAAATTAGATCAATACTTATATAATTGACTTATAAAGTAGGTTTATATATATTTAAGAGAGATAAATGTCACGATGGCTCACATAAGAAGTTTTAACCCACTCATCTAAAGTTTATGTGACGCAATAAAACCTGTACATCTGGTTTATTAACAAAATTGCCATAAAAGTTAGTAGAGCATCATATTAAGAATTTAATATTTGTATAGTTCGAAAACACGTGCTTCGTTGAAGTATTGAAATACTTTTATTTTTTAGCTTTTTTTCTTTAAAAGGACAAATATAAATTGAACTTGCTATATAACCAGAAATATTTTCTACCAAATCAAAAAAAACACCATTAGTTTATTCGTTAACTGTTATAGAAAAGCTCTTATAGCAGTTGGCGTATAAAAATACTTTCCTCATCTTCCGAATTTTGTAACAATATTTATGATCTTATTTTCATGCAAAAAGGTTAATTTAAAAAATAAATGCCCAAGGTTTCAACAGACAAATAATATAGCATTAAATCAACTCTACTTGTGACAGTTTGATACTGAAAGTAATGTACACTGTGTAACCAGTTACATTGTAGAATACAGCGTTCTGTTTATTTCCCAGTAACTGTCGAAGCATTGTATTATTTCAGAACCTATAGCATTGCTTTAATATAGATTTTATACATTTTTTTCGAAAAAACTGTAATTTATGTAAACTTTTTTATGACCCAAAACTTTGAAAAATAATAAGTTATATAAACACTACTGGCCGTAAGAAAACGTGTGCCCACTGAAATATGACACTTCACATTTTTTACCGCTTTAAAGATATTAGATATGCTGAAAAAATGTTTATATAATTAGATTGATCAGATCAAAATTAGGATCATACTTCTAGACACACTTCTTGCACTCTAACCTAATGTTTAACGTAAGTTAGTATTTGGATACGCCATGCCGCTGTTTTAGACGTAAATGGTCAGCGTGTTATAACAAACAAAATAAGTATTTTAGACATTCTTAACTTGTGGAATATTAATAAACTGCGTAGGCTTCCGCGGTTATTGTCATGAAGATTTAGGTCTTCCGGTGGTGACCGCGTCAATGTAGATGAAGAATCCGACGTTTCGCTTCCACTGTGGGAGGCATCTTCAGGGATGTAGGACATCATGGATAGAAACACAATGCTCTACAAAACTGAACTGAAGATGGAGACTAAGCGGGCCCCGATTTATACCTGTCTCTGACCAAACGAAACGTCGGATTCTTCATCTACATTGACGCGGTCACCACCGGAAGACCTAAATCTTTGTGGAATATTGGTTGTTCTTTTAAGTTGCACTTAAAAGTGTATTTTTAATAGTTTTACTCATAAAAAGATATACTAAAATTTAACTTAACTCTTCCTATTAAGATAATTCTTTATTTATTTTAAATTAGGATGCAAACTCTTAATTAGAAATTCATAATTTTTCATTTGAGGTGGTGTAGTTCGAGAGGAGTCCCCCCTCTTCGCTAGTAAGGGGGGGGGGATACTACTTTAAGAATGGCAACTATAAATTATTACGCGAGCGTTTTAAAATGAAAAGTCAGTTTAGATCGATATGAGAATGCATTGAATGTGGACTAGTAATCAAAATATACAAGGAAACACGTCGAGATATAATCAAATAAATCAGATCTAGATTATGAAAATTCAATCAATCTAATCGACGTACGAAATGTGTGAGGGAGTGAGAAAGTGAGAATCGAGTCCCTCGTCAGCAAAAATAAAATGCATCTACTTCTATTTGTAAATAAATATAGGAAGAAAAAGGAGACCTTTTTATATCCTTATAATATAGACATAAGATATTTCTTGACACAGTGAAAAAAACATGTTCTAAGATATGAACATAATACAAATTGGACTCTCTTATGATAAAACCTACTGGCCTGTTACTTACTACGTCATGTAATGATCTTAAAGAGACGAAATATTTATTCCAGTAATGTCTTTCATGCGTTTAAATCATTATGTAGCTAACATTTGTAACTTCAATGCAATCTAATCATATACATGTGAAAAACTAATTAACCCTTTTGTTTTAATACTGTTCTGAAATACAAAAGCTTGATAATTTAGTTTCGGATGCCAGTAGATTGATTTTCATGATGTCGCGTGATGGAGTATCCCTAGTCCAATGACATAGCTGCGTCAATAGGCTTTTTGATAAAGGACCACTAACTGAGCAGACTATTCCTTTCTCAGTAGACTTTTTGACAAAGGACCACAAACTGAGCAGACTATTCCTTTCTTAGTAGACTTTTTGACAAAGGACCACTAACTGAGCAGAATATTCCTCTGTCAGTAGAATTTTTGACAAAGGGCCGTTAACTGAACAGAATATTTCTTTATCAAAATAATCCTTTATCCTTTGACAAAGGACCACAAATTAAATAGGATATTCCTTTGTCAATACTCCCGTCGTAAATAACGGATAACATTTTTTTATTGGTATTTTATTTGTAGCTATCTTTTAACTAGAATTACAATTTTACCTGTAAATGTTCAACTCTCAGGCGTAGAGGTATATTGCTATAGGGGGCATACTCTATCTCAATACATTGAGAGGCTTGAATCATTTTCGGGCTCTTTGGAGGTCAGCATAACCTCTTTGTAACCTACTCCAAAAGTGTAAAAGTTTACAATGAATCAATCGTTCTCAACTTTTCGCTCATTATTCGTGTTTTCTATTATAAACGTTCAACAGAACGTTTATAATACAGTATATTGTTAGTACTACTTATATAACAATATAAGTAATACTGTAATTATGTTCAGTTTATTTGATTTAATTATAGAAGGTTAATAAACTGCTTAAGTTTCCCGCGGTTGTTGTCATGAAGATTTTTCATCTACATTGACACGGTCACCACCTAAATCTTCAGATAGTCAGGTTTCTTTTTCGACGCTTTAAAATTTAACAAATAGAGCCTCTCTAGTTATAATTTCTCCATGCTCTCAGGGATAAAGTATTTCTCTATTCCTCTCTTTATAGCGCTCACAAAACTTTCTTTTTGGTTCACTTTTCATTTTATAGATTAACAAAATTAAACTAGAAAATTGATTGTAGGAGAAAATCATTACTAGAAAAGAAATTAAATTACACGGTCCAGTGATCCGGTTATCGCTTATATAATTACTTAACCTCTTAATCGATGTATGTATATGCATCACTACACACGAAACTTCCATCATTTTCGTATCATGACAGTAGTACTGGTAGGAACAATCATAGCCCTACCAGTAAAATTAATGCCTATTTCACCTTTAAACCTGACGATGGCGACAAATTTTATTTAAATTTAAAGTTTCTATTTGAATGTTAAGCTAATATCCAGATAACTTTTCTCTATCTCATGCACTATTGGCCATGCTAATTGTTTTGTCAATATGTTGACAAGCGATAAAGCTATGCTAAAAACTATTGTTTAACCTTCTATCAAACTATTTTGCAGTTCCAGCAACCCCTATAAAACAGCCTCTGTTTTATTTCTACCCTTTGTTGGTAGTAAAGGTATGACATAAATTTTCTTTCACATTATTTACATACATGCATATATATATATATATATATATAATATATATATATATATATATATATATATATATTATATATATATATATAAACACGTCCTGCCTTGTCTATCTCTGTAGGCATAAGACAAACAATTTTATAGAAATTAAAATAAAAAAAATAAATTGAACTTGTAATAGAAATAAACAAAACGTTTACTCATTCATTTTTTCTGTGCTGACGCACAGCAAACAAATTAGGGATTTGGTCGCACTTTTTATTCCTCTTTCTCTTCATTCTATTGAATAAGTCAATACAAATTTAAAATTTTACAAAACAATTGTTTATAAGTACCAAGTAAAATAATTTTGGGAGGGAAAATAGAAGGAAATTTTTCCACTCTTAAAAATTACTTTAGTACATCGTGTTTTTGTCGATGATTTATTAGTAAAGTCATTTTAAAAGGGGGAAATGGAAGGAGTGAGTCCATCCCCCCTCCCTCCCTCTCACAATACATTTATTTATTAGGCATAGAGACGTTATTTTTAAGTTATTAGAAACAATTTGATTTTAATTTATGCACAATATAAGTAATCTTGCGTCTATTATTTTATACCACATTATACTACTATTATTTATACACATATAATACTATTATTTTATACCACACTAATAAGTTAAAGAAAAAATATATGAAGAATATGACTCTTGTAAAATCTAGTTTTGAACTGATATGTCCTATATAGTGAAATATATGTATGTGGATGTGTGTTTGCATGTATATACAGATAAAGTGTGAATATGTATGTGGATGTAGATTTATATCTACATATGTATAATAAGTAAACGTAATTTATGTATAAATATGAAAATTATGTAAAAACTAATCTATAACTCCACACGTGGACTACCACACCGAAAGCTGATTTGCTACAAATTGTAAAAACAAAATTTATGTAACATGTAGCTCTTTCAAATTTTACCTACATCGCTTTATTTTAAAGGTAGAACCCATCGAAATATCATCAACCCTTTCTCTCTAAGCTATCTCTACCTCACTCACAATCGTTATATTTTTTTATAACTTTAAGCCTTTACACCTCGAATGCTTTTTTTATTGAGTACTACAACTTTTATTTGGGACATCGTTTTAGAATGTTTAGAATAAAATAGCAAATTATACAATTATTAATTTTGCTGAGTCAGCATATTCTTCATCTCTGGAGTAGATCACCAGACCGGTGATTTATTACTCCACTCTATAGCTCTCTAAATCTGATGACTAAATGGTTCATAAATATTATGGCGTTGAAAAATCCACCCCCCCCCCCCCCCACCGGGGGGGAGGGGGGTGATCAGTTCCCGAACAATAAACTTGACATAATTTAATGAGCCACATTATTTTGTTTCAAATAAGATTGATAGCACCCGTCTACTTCACGCATAGAAGTTAAAAAGTTTATCTATATGGCCCTTTTTTACAGAGAAAATTTATGTCATACCTTTACTACCAATAAAGGTAGAAATTCTATAGGAAATTCAATAGGAAGGTACAAGGGTAGAAATTCAGATAAAAATCCATCCCTCCCTCCTTTGGCCCAAATTTCAATAGCTCTTTTTAAAAATTGACTTATGAACGTATTTTATAGTTGGATTCTCAGTTTAATAAACATTTCTTACGAAGGCCTGTACTTTAAAATTTTTGAATACTGAAAATTAGTTTGCCAATACAAAATATTACAGGGTGTCCCAAATTGTTTTGGGGCTTATTTTTTTATAAGTAATTTTTCGCCATTGCAAGTTCTGTGGGTGGCGGATAGGGAGAAATTTTCATAAATTGAAAAACATGAAAAAAAATTGAATATAAAAAAAAAATACGTACGTAAATAAAAAAATCGGTGAGAGCAGCAAATTACACGATAACGCAGTTTGAGTGAGATACACGGACTGAGAGTCTGTACGGACTAGTCTCGTATTGGGGTTGTACAGCGTACTCGCCGGCACCTTGGGAGGGAGGTACACTTTCTCTCTTGTATTGAATCCTGGTTCTGCCTGCCCACTGTAAGGAGAAAGGACATACATTTCTTTCCTTCAAGATTTAAATGATTAATTATTTTTTGTGCCAGAAATTAAAATTGCCTTATTTTAACAAACCCTTTAGAGCTCTAAATCTTTATGCCATTATATACTGAAGTATATTTTTAGCTTAATTTGGGGTGGTTTTATTAGAGGTTGTTAGAATTGAGGGAATATTTTATTCTAAAATAAACATAAATAATTACTTGAAGGTATATCCTAATACTATGAGTTAGCAGAATAGTATTCTCAACGCAGAGGTATTAAATTATAGATAATGTATTATACTACTATTTACTCAATTGAACTTACATTTAGGCCCCTGTAATAGGTAAATCATTTTTTGCGCCCGTGTTCTAAGTTTTTTGTTGGGTGGCACATTATTCGCAATTCACTGTAAGAAGAATACGCTAAACGCGGCCTTTACTTGCACGGAGCGAAGCTAGCCAAAACATTTTAATCAATTGCATTATATTTTTTATTTATATGTAATGATATATATTTGACAAAAATTGGAATCCCCTTTCCTTGTTTAGAACATCCTTGGGTCTCCTAAAACCAAGGTTAGTGCCGTAATAAACTTAATAAATTAATTTTGTTAAAAAATTGGCGAAATTAAACTGTTTTAAAATTTACTTCAACTTGTTTTAATCACTTCTTTCACTCTCATCATCTATAGTTTCTCAGCGTAAGAGATGCCATTCAGATAATCACATTACGTGTAAAAAACTTCCAAGTAATTTCTCAAAGTGTATTATGGTCTGGGTTTTGAAGACGCAAGTATCAATGCAAACCACTTTCCAGTATAGTATTTACATTTACATCGTTATTTTCACATCAAACATCATTCAATTTTTGTATTTTATTATTATTTTTATAAAAGACTTTTTTTAAGGATGATTTTTTTAAAAGTCATCCATTTCCCCTCCTGTTTTCATTTTTTACTTTTACTCATTCATGCCGTAGGTATATAGAAAAAGTATTGTGTTTACAAAAAAATCCGAAACCGGGATGAAACCGGAATTATCTGTTTCAGGTGGTTTAAAGACCACCTGAGGGGTTTCCGCAAATTTGTCTGTCTGTTATCATCGTAGCTCCTAAGTGTATTCATGCTAGAGAGTTGAAACTTCGTACAAAAATCAGTCCACCGCTGCAGTTGTGCTATTCGGAAAATAATTTTTTATGACGTCATTAACCCGCAATAATGACAGCAAAATTTTTGAAAAATCATAATATAGAAAAATGATGCGATCAGATTGAGATTAGGCGCGCATGGGGTTATATATAATACTAACATATGTGCACAGTTTCATCTCATTATCAGCATCAGTTTAATTTTTATCTGACTTGTGTCCGTTTTTAAAAAAAAAAATCAAAAAATAATCTAATTGAGCTGAAATTTAGTTCAAATATGTTTACTTTTACGCAATAAATAATTACATTAAGTTTTGTTTTAATATAACAAATATATCTATGGTTTTTGTTGGATCATAAAAGTTAAGCAGCATTAAGCGTCGTTAGTGCTGTATGGGTAACCGCTGAGAATGATACGGATGCATTTACCATCTGAGGACAAACGAAGCAAGTCCGAAAACATGTCGCAGTATAAATTTGGCGAATTGTATATTTTGAGGACGAAAGAAGCGAGTCCGAAGCAGGGAGGATGAGCGTAGCGAATCCGATGTGATGAGGAATTTTTAGTTATTTATATCTTTTTTTTACAATTTTGTTTTTATTTGTATTTTTTAAATAAAACAACTATTTATTTATTATAATCTAGGTTTAGAACCCATATCAAGATATTAAGCGGGCATTTTTCCATGTAATGTGATTAATGTGTAATGTATTTATAATATGTATATAATATTATATATATGATCTATATATATTAAAATATAATATGTAATAATCTAATATTTAATGTATTCCTCTAAAGTTTTTAATAGATAATTACTTTAAACCTTAATAATTGACAACAACTATTAATCTTTAAGTTAAAGCTTTAAGTTTTAAGCTATTTAGATTTTTTGAGAAATTTTTACGTCAAAGTATCTAAAATACAATGTTGTATAATTTTTAATAAATTTATTTAAGACAGTTTTATGGATTTATAAAAGATATACCCATATTGAATCTATTGTAGAGGTATATAAGAAATTTTGAATCTAGCGGGCAATAACTATCGATTGTTTTAGTAAATCTCGATAGTTTAGCCAAACCATCAAGACGGCAATCGATATATGTCAAGTGCTCAGAGGAATGCGTGAGTTGCAGTGGCTGTTCGATCAAAATTTATTAAAATTTGTGAAATAATTTAAGAAATACTAGTGTTGCGCGTTAATTAATTTGTCGAAGAACATCACAATCGGTTACTTTACAATACTAATTGTAAAGTAACTGTTTTTCTTTCCGAAAGGAAGTAAGTATACCGAATCTTCTAAAAAATGTTTGTTTTGTTTATGACTAATCTTTCTTCAGAAAACCTGGGGTGTGTCGTTGCTTTTTTACCTTTATTAACTAGTATTAGGTATAATTATTGTTTTTTTTTATATCTATAAGTATTAAAACAACATATTTTTATAATAATATGTAGTTTATTATTGATTTTCTAGCATAAAAACCTAAGTAAAGTACTAATTTTAGGAATGAAGTTTAAATCAACATGGCCGCTTGTTGAGGACATTCCAGAGTTTTTATTTGACCTGTAAATTGTTTTCCTATTAAAACTGAATAAAAACTTTAATAATCCTAAATTTTTTTTTACTGTCTATTATCAAGCAGAACTATTAATAATTTTGCTTCGAGTTATTTCATCAGTGTGGTATGAGGTTTTTATTTGTTTTGGTGAAGTTGTTAGTTTCTTAACCCCACTGCAAGTTGCCTAGCTAAAATCAATACCCTGAGTTTCTTTGATCTTTTTCAACCTCTCTCCTCTAATTTGTTGCTGCTTTGAAATTAAATCTCCCTGCTTTATACGTTTGGATTTTTGGTATGTAGACCTTTTTAGTTTATTGATTTAATTTTGTTGAATTATTTCATACTTTTTGGTGCAAAGTACATTTGGTTTTAGTCAGATCTTATCTTTATCTAGATCTATCTAAATATTATATTTTAGAATGTTTTAGAATATAAAAGTATTTATTACTTGTCTGTGTTGCTGGAGTGAATATATATAAATTCTCCGATAAGCTCTTGTATCGTCTTAGAGTGAGTTCTTTTGAGTACTTCTCTGCAATGTAATGTATTACTAGATTAAATTTAATTGCTTTTCAGTTCTAGATCTTTTTTGAAGTTTCCGGACCCTAACTAGTTATAATAAAGTAAATCCACCTATTTATGTACTACAGATGCCCATTGTGTCTATTTCTTCAGTTCAACTCATTTTCTTTTATAAATCCCTTTTAAGTTAAATAATTCAATGAAGGTTTAGTATAGATATTTCCACATTTAGTTCAGCCCAACCCGTGACCTTAAATATTTGATATGGAGCTGCAGCTCTACAAGATTGTCTAATATTTATCCTAACGCATGCGATGAACCATAGATAAAGAATATATAGATGGTTCACTCCCTAGTGTTTTACGAACTCTTAATTGATAAGTTTTTTGTTATATGTCAAGTTAAGGGAATCGTCACTTAAGTCTTAAGGAGTGCTGCAATTTTCTTTTGTGTTAGGAATATAGGAGTCACATCAAATTAATATATATTAATTTTATTGTAATATTAATTAAAATAAATATTTACTATTACTTAATAGTAAATATTCTAAACTATATACTAAATAGTAATATTTTAATATTTACTTATTTCTTATTTTCTATTTAATATTTATTTACTTTTTTTTCTTGCTGTTCTTTTTTGTGAAAGAAGGTTATTTAATGACTTATTTAGTTCTAAAATAATGTTTGCTTTGGATTGAATAGCTAATGTCAACAAACACTGACCTGTTTCTTAAAGAAATGAAGTGATGTCATCCATCTTTCTTCTGATTCTTTTTTTCCTCTGAATAAATCATATTGTTGTTCATACAACTCATACATGTAGTTTCTCAATTTGATTATTTAACAGTTACTTCTTGACCATTTTTTTTTATTATATTTATTTATTTTATTTTTTTTACTTATTACTATTATGTTTTTGGGTAATTTCCTGTAAATAAATATGTTGTACTTTTAATATTAATTCTTTTTTAATGCTATTATTAAATTTTTAAGATTTACTGTAATGTGAGTCATCCATACTTATCTTTTTAAAGACTAACTAATGTGTGATTCATCTGTTAAGTCTAATTTTTATAAAAGTATTTATCGTGATTAGTGCTATTGTAATATTAAATATTTTGTATTACCTTGACATATTTTTATCTAGATCATTTTTACCTATTTTTGTGAAAATTATGGTTTTTTACTAATCTATGGTTATCCATGACAAGATAGGTTAATAGCATTGAAATCTCTCTATTACTGAAAAATTTAAAGTGTTTCTTACTTATTATTAATATTAAATAATAACTAATTTTATCAGGCTATCCATTGAGATAAAAAAGTGTGGCCTATAGACAACAAAAATAACATCGTTTGTTTGAGTACCTACAGTATCTTATTTTTTGTGGATGATTGCTGTTAAGTTTATATTTGTTTTTTCTCTCTTTTTAGTGTCTCACAGTAATTACACAGCTGGAAGTGATCTTGTCGGTATGAAGGAACAAACACTGATGTGGCAGCAGAATTCTTATCTGGCTGACTCTGGCATCCATTCCGGAGTCACCACCAATGCACCGTCACTATCTGGCAAGGAAGATGATATGGATGGAGATCAACTCATGTTTGACTTGGATCAAGGCTTTAGCCAAGGATTCACTCAGGAACAAGTTGATGGTAATATTGATAATATCTAATAATTTATCTGTGCTATTATTAATTTTCAAACTTCATTTCTGTTATTATCTTAAAGAACGTTCGTCAGAAAGAATGAGAATGTTATTATCTTAATTCATCTGTTGACTAATTTGCTAAATTATCAATTTAAAGAAAACCTAAATGTTATTAGTTATTTACATTGGTTATAATAAAGCTATGATGGAATTTAATTCACAAAATCAGTTGTTAATTCTCAAACTATATTTTTGAGCTTTGATTTCTCATTTTTTTAAAAACTATAAGTAATGATTGTATTGTTTCTTTTTATCACAGAGATGAATCAACAACTCAGCCAGACTCGTTCAGCCCGAGTCCGTGCTGCTATGTTTCCGGAAACATTGGAAGAAGGCATTGAAATTCCTTCCACACAGTTTGATGGTGCTCAGCCTACTGCTGTTCAGCGTCTCTCTGAGCCAAGTCAAATGCTCAAACATGCTGTAGTCAATCTTATTAACTACCAGGTATGTTATCAGCAATAATTGCAATTAAAACTGATATAAGCCCCATCTCAGCAAATTTCCAAAGTAAAAAAAAGCTTATTTGTCTATGATTTAACCCTATCAATGGCTTTGTACATATGGTACTTCAACTATTTCTGATTGAATCTAGCGTATTCTCCATTTCAGATAATATATCAGTTGGGAAAACAAAACAGACTTTATGGAACATTTTTTTTCTTACAAATAATAGTTTTTATTTAAAAATATAATAATATTACTTGTTTAGGCACTGTAGATGGCATTATTGCCGAAAGCCGGCTCTGCACAATAAAGTTTAAATTTAGTGGAAAGACGTTGTTGGTGTTGTTATTAATAATATTACCATTTTTGGTTGTCTAAGCTACTAGTTTAGTTTTTATTACTAGTTTACTTGTATTTTAATAAATTATAAAATCTAAAGGTATTAATTATTTAAATTTTTCTAGGATGATGCTGACTTGGCTACCAGAGCTATTCCTGAGTTGATAAAATTGTTAAATGATGAAGACCAAGTAGTTGTATCTCAGGCTGCTATGATGGTTCACCAATTGTCTAAGAAGGAAGCTTCTAGACATGCCATCATGAATAGCCCACAGGTTATTAAATATTTTTTTCTTATCTTAATTGTATTTATTTGTCTTTCTCTATAGTTTAGTCAAAACGATTAATTTTTTATTTGATTAACACCCAAAATTAAAAATTTTCTTTTTTTTTATCCTACAAAATTTGTTTTATTTATGATATTTGTATAATAACCCTTCAGGCTGTTTCCTCAGGTTTCAACATGTGATTAGGGCGCTGTAAATTAGTTCCATCTGAAGCCTATGTAGTTAGTCCCAACTGCTCTTTTTATTCATGTAAATCAGGTATTTAATGTTAATAGGTTTGGCAGTAAAAGTTGTTTTTTATAGATATCTAAAACATTTAATTGGGATTTAAAATAGTAATGTAGCTTATATGCTGCTTATTTGTTATTTACTATATAAAACCAATTTTTATAATAATTGTTAGATATTTTTACCAGCAGAGCAGCACTCAGTAATTAATAAAATTACCTCCTGTTGTTCTTTAATTAACTCCTTAGCTTGGTTATCTTTTTCTTTAATTTTGTAAAATGTTTTATTTTATTCCTCATAAAACAATAATTGGTGCTTAGATGGTTGCTGCATTGGTGAGAGCCATCTCTAATTCAAATGATCTTGAAACAACCAAAGGAGCTGTTGGTACCCTTCACAATTTATCACACCACAGACAGGGTCTTCTTGCTATTTTTAAATCTGGAGGAATACCTGCTCTTGTAAAACTTCTGAGGTACTTAAAAACTTTATTAAATTTTATATTACTTATTAATTTGTAATCAATTATATTTTTTTATTACTTTTCCTCATTTATACCGTAGCTGTATAGGAAACACATTGTGTTTGCAAAAGAAATCCGCAGCTGGGATGTCACCAGAATTATCCGTTTCAGGTGTTACTATGTCCTCCTAGTTTATTTTTTTATGTAATAAATAAGTATACTAAGTTTAATTCAGCAAGTATATTTATGGTTTTTGTTGGATCATAAAAGTTAAGCAGCATTGAGCATGATCAGTGCCTGGATGGGAATAAAACTAATGAAATTACTATCTGAGTATTAGCGAAGCTAGTCCAAAGACATGTTGTAGTATTAACTTAGCAAATTGTATATTCTAAGGACGAGCAAAGCGAGTCTGAAGTACAGAGGATGAGCATAGTAAATCCAATGTGGTGAGGAAAGTTCCAAGATACCCTGCACCCGATTTTTTTATACATTTCCGAGATACATTCCGAGTGTACTTATTTTCAAGTTTATAATCTACCTTTACATCTTTTGTAAAGAATTCTCATTACATTGACTTCAGCAGTCAATGTCTAAAAATTTTAACGCCTTTGTTTATATTGCTGAATGATGTTTATTTACTATTAATTGTATACTTCATTGAAATTATTTTAATTTGATGAGAGAATAAGTAAGTGATGTGCCACTGAATTGTTTTTGATAATTTAATTTTTATATTCCATAACCATGATGATTATTGAATTTCATTTACTTAATTTTTGTTTTAGCTCTCCTGTAGAGTCGGTGCTGTTTTATGCTATCACTACTCTTCACAATCTTTTACTTCATCAAGAAGGAAGTAAAATGGCTGTGAGATTGGCTGGTGGTCTTCAGAAAATGGTTGCTTTATTGCAAAGAAACAATGTCAAATTCCTTGCTATTGTAACCGATTGTCTTCAAATTCTTGCATATGGTAATCAAGAAAGTAAACTTATTATTCTGGCATCTCAAGGACCTATTGAATTAGTTCGTATCATGCGCTCTTATGATTACGAGAAGCTTTTGTGGACTACATCTAGAGTTCTTAAGGGTGAGTTTTTTTTTTAATTTAATGTTACAATCGAATTAAAAATGTGTTTACTTATGAGTAGAATGATTCTATTTACTAATTAGTCTCATTGAACAGGATGTATAACTTGGTAGATGGCAATGTGCAGGGTCAGGCATAAACACACACACATATATATGTGTGTGTATTGTTTTTAGATGCTTTTCAAGTACAAAATACAATATAAATATGTAATTTGATACGTGTTTAAAGTCATTAAATAAAAAAAACAAAGTAATTTGACCAACTCTAGAATGAGAGTCGAGAATTTTTAAAACTTTAGTTTGATTGTATGGGCTCTGTTTCTATAATCCATTGCAGACTATCTATTAACACAGAGCAGTACTTACCTCACATATTAATGATGCGAACGAAAGGTTTACTCATTAAGTTATATTTTTATTACAAATAACATTGTGGGACTAAATTAATTATCTGACTACAGTAAACATAAAAAAAGCTTGAATCAGATTGCTTTGAAAATTATCAAATTACTCATGGGCAAGTCATTGACACAAAGTAAAACACATAACTCTTTAAAAGTAATATTTTCAAATTGAAATATCTTTATTATATTATTCAATAAATACTTTTTTTTGAGGTAGTACGTAATTGATCACTTTATTGGACCGTTTTTAGGATGAGAAGCCAATCATTATTGTTATAGGAGGTTATTTAGTACTTTTCTAATTGACAATTTTTGTGTGTTTATTTGTAAAGCTTTTACATTTTTGAGTAAAAGTGTGAAGCTATGGATGAATTTAATGACGGCGATAATATGGAGTTAATAATAATTGGACGTTTGTTTTTTTTTTTTTTCAATTAAGTGTATAGCGCAGTTTAATGAATGCTATTTTTTGATTTTTTTTTTTATGAGTGCTACCTCAAAAAAAATAGTGTATGCCATCCGGCTGAGAATGTCTTTATGTCTTGGTAATTTTTTCCCGACTCGCTTCGCTCGTCGGTAAATCTAATTGCCATGACATAAAGACACACTTCTCAGCCTTATGGCATAAATAACTATTAATCTTGAAATATCCTGTTATATTAAGTCTGTAATCATAGATGAAGGTTATAACATCGTTTCGATAATAGCTCATCTGTGGTTTGGGAATAAATTACATTAATACTTCAGCTTCACCTCGGGATTTACCTTTGGTTCCTACAGCTTCGCCTTAAGAACCACTTTGTTAATAATGGAAAATGGCTTATTTTATTCCGTAGGTGCATAAATAACTATTGAATGTCTAATTATTCTATCAAATACTAACGTGGGGTTAACCAAGCAAGCACAAGAACTTTTGGTTTGTAATTAGGTTTCTTTGTTTTTACTTGTGTTTTATTGTTGGCATTTTCTGTATTACAAAGCTAACTTTTTATGTATATTATAATTATTTTTTACGCACATTGAAAATAGCACTGAAAGTAATCACCCAATTTCTGTTTGTATTGCTTAATTGTGGTTTGTGTAATTTTAGTTCTTAGTGTATGTGGAAGTAATAAGCCTGCCATTGTTGAGGCTGGTGGTATGCAAGCTCTTGCTATGCATCTTGGACACCCATCTGGAAGACTTGTACAAAACTGTTTGTGGACACTTCGTAACTTATCCGACGCTGGAACTAAGGTAGTGAGTGCTTTGACCTTATCTCTTTTTTTGGCTCATCGAAGTAAAATCATTTACTTATCAACTTAATTTTAATATTTTAATCTACAGTAGCAAGTTAATTGCTTGTAAGGTTTGTTATGTTTTATTAAGATTAATTAAGACAACATTTCTTACTTTTTACTTGGTGTCTTAAGTTTTACATGATAGAGACGTTATTTTCAGACATAAAATATTTCCCAAAATTGGGTACAAGGTACTTTAGAACTTTCCCTCATCACATTGGACTCATATTGGGTTTATGACGTCATAAATAAAATGTAGCACAACTACACATATAGACCGACTTTAGTAGAAAGTTTCAACTCTCTAGCATAAATACACTGGAAGCTACAATGGTAACAGATACACATACACTCACATACAGACAGATAACTTTGTGGAAACTTCTCAGGTCTTAAAACACTTAAAACAGATAATTCCAGTAACATCCCGGTTTTGATTTTTCTTGCAAACAATACTTTTCCTACATACATATGGTATAAATCAGGAAAAGTAAAAATCATAACACAATTTCATTGCTTATTTATTTAAATCATTTCTTTGGTTTTATAAAAATCTTCTAACTTAAAATTTGGATATTTATCTCTCTGACAATCAAGTACAGAAAGAAAAACTTGGTTTAAATGTATACATTTACAACTATTGGTTTTAAATGTGTTTTTGAAATGCTTAGTCTGGGACCTAATAGAATGAACTTTGAGTTTCTACAGACTGATGGAATCTCATTGTGGTTTTTCCTATGAGATTCCCAACAGTTTTAGGAATAGACTCTGTCTCTGTTTAGGACAGAGTCTATCCCGTCAAACTGTATATTTATCATGTTCATTTCTCTTGTAAAAACCGTATTTTTAAGTGTCTCTTGTTTGTTTATCTAGGTCGATGGTCTTGAAGGTTTACTGCAGTCTCTTGTGCAACTCTTAGGCCAACCTGATGTAAACATTGTGACATGCTCTGCTGGTATTTTGTCTAATCTTACTTGTAATAATCAAAGGAATAAGGTAACTGTCTGTCAAGTTGGTGGTGTAGACGCCTTGGTCAGGACTATTGTCAATGCTGGGGATAGAGAGGAAATCACTGAACCTGCTGTGAGTACAGCCATATTTTTTTTTTTTTAATTACAATAAAATACAAAATAAATTTCAGGAGCAGTGGTGCTTTGTAGGAGCATGAAATATGAAATTCTACTTGTTGCAAACTTTAAATCTTTATTATATTTCATCTTGGTTTGATAAAAGCCTGTTGAAATTTCTCGCCAAGTCTTTGGTCCAAAAAGTAGGGAAATCAACTTTTCTGTCCCGCCAAGTCATGTCCGCATTGGGTGGAGATGGTCATTGGCGTTTCAAAGTGAAGTTGCTATGTTGGCTATACTAAAGAGCTTTTTTTAAACTGTGAGGCAATCATCAGCTTCTTCTCCTTGGCGACAAGCCAGCAGTGTGAATAAATTGTATAGCTTCATTTACTATATTTTGAGATACCAAACAATTCAGGTGTTCGTGGAGATTAATCATAACAGATTTTAGCAGTTGTCATAATTGCAGCAGTTTTATTTACCTGCATAGATCCAGGAGTAAACACAAGAAATAAATGAAAAAATAAAGGTACGATATAATCAGGCATTAATTCTACCTTTTAAGTTGATTCACTTTTTTGGCACTCCCCCAAGGAGAAGAAGCTGATGATTGCCTCACAGTTAAAAAAGGCCCTTTAGTATAGCCAACCTAGAAATTTCACTTTGAAATGCCAATGACAGTCTCTACCCAATATGGACATGACTTGGCGGGACAGAAAAGTTCATTTTCCTACTTTTTTTGGGGAGTTTTTTACCACGTAAGTGGTTTTTGGTAAGGTATCATGACTTTTTCTATGGGTACTCTTTTATGTAAAAATTAAAGTAAACAAGATAAATGATGTACATAAAGCTGTAAAGGGTGTCAAGGTATTCTATACACCACTCTTAAGCTCTGTTTTTTGCGGTGCATACAGCATAAAAAATTTGGGATGCATCGATACAAGAATGTTAAAAAGCATTAGACAAATCCAAAAGTCCTAAAATACCAAAATCCATTCATTAGTTAAGTCTGCATGTGGGTCAATTTATATAAAAGCTTAGTTTCTAGCTCTGTGTTTAACTTAGGAATGTCTACTTTAAGGTTTTATCAGGTAGGACACACAGACATAACACAAATTCTAAAAGTCCCCACATTTCAAAATCCATTCAGTAGTTGGGCTGTAGGTGTGTAAACATATAAAACTATCGTTTGCTAGCTTAGTTTTTCGTTTCCTTATTTTTTATTTATTGTTGATCAACAAGGCACGCCCTTTAAAGATATAACAATATTTTTGTACCTATAGCCGTTAACACGCTACAGACCCTCAAAAACCCTACTTGTTGGGTACAGTATAATATACAGTGGCAGGTTTTGTGGATTTTGACTTTTTTTACTAACTAAGCGGGGTATTTTAACTTTTCTTCATGACTTGGCGGAGCGGAACGCTGCTGCATTCCTAAATTCATAGTTTCTAAACCCTGTTATAGCTTCAATTAATTAATTCGAACATGACTAAGGCATTTATAATTTTAAGTGTGGTTTCAACAATCTGGATTATATTTTATTTAATTGTTTGCTGTTACCTTGTTACTATTATATACAATTCATATATTTTGACTATTACCAGGTTTGTGCTTTACGTCACCTAACTTCTCGACACATGGAAAGTGAGATGGCCCAGAATGCTGTTAGAATAAATTATGGTCTTCAGGTGATCGTCAAGTTACTTCATCCTCCATCCAGGTGGCCTCTTGTTAAAGCTGTTATTGGTTTAATTAGAAATCTGGCCTTATGTCAAGCTAATCATGCTCCTCTTAGAGAACACGGAGCAATACACCATCTTGTGAGGTTGTTAATGAGAGCTTTCCAGGACACTCAAAGGGTTAGTTACTACAATTTTATAATCATTTTGTTAATTTAATAAAAATATTAATAAAAAAATTAGCTGGTTATACTTTCTCTTCTTTATCAAAGTCAATGCTCACACTTGTGTTATAAAATCTGAAATGCCTTTTACACTTATTGCTGTCAAGTACAGAGATTGGGTTACAAGAGTTACTTTAATAAGGGTTATGCCTGATACCCTAGGGTAAGAATTGAGTAAGATTTGAAAATAAGAACTGCTGTAATCACCCTATGGATTCAAACATAAACCAATATAACTATATAAATATTTTTCCTTCTAAGCCTGTATTAACTATATTTTTTGGAGCTTTAAAACTGATTATGTACTCCTACAAAATCCCTTTACAATATAAACCTATTCAAAACACCATAAAAATATTATCTTTTGAAAATCCTGCAAGAAAAAAAAATTAAAATACCCAAACCAAAAAATATGAAATTATCCTTAACCCAAACAAACCCCCTCACACCCCAAAAAAATAACCAAATTTCATACCAAAATAAATAAATAAATAAAATGAAAATAAAGAGGCACAAATCACCCCAAATCAATAAATAAAATATGGTTCCAGTTTACACAAAATAAATATTGTATACTTTTGCTAATAAAGGACTTGTTTAAAAAAAAGCTGATTATGTGAATTTTGTTTATAGCAAAGATCAAGTGTCGCTAGTAGTGGAAGTCAAGCTGCAACTGCTTATGCTGATGGTGTTAGAATGGAGGAAATAGTTGAGGGCACTGTGGGAGCTCTACACATACTCGCTAGAGAGTCTCATAATCGGGCTATTATCAGAGCGCAACACGTAATCCCAATATTCGTACAGCTTCTGTTTAACGAGATTGAGAATATTCAGCGTGTTGCTGCCGGTGTACTTTGTGAGTTGGCCCAGGATAAGGAAGGAGCTGAGATGATAGAACAGGAGGGTGCTACAGCTCCCTTAACTGAGTTATTGCATTCTAGAAATGAAGGTGTTGGTAAGTAGCATTGTTGTTAATTAACTTTCCTATCATAGTAAATAACTTTTTAAGTTTGCACAATTGTTTACTTATGATAGACGAACATAATGTTGTTGAGATCTGAAGTCAATACTGCTAAGATTGCCTGCGAGTTACCAATTTTACTTGATAGTTTTCATTTAAATCAAAAGGGATTTATTAAAATCCCTTTGCTTATAACTATTATATTTAATGTTATGGTATGAACTAAAAAGTTATGTGCGAATTTCACTTTTCAATTGTTTTTATCATTAAATCAGTTTATTTTTCATGCCCATGTAAAAGAACTGGGAGCTCAGGTTTGATTGGAACAAAAAGACCTTTTAAGTCTGCCCATAAAGAGTCTGAAAAGTTAATTTCCTTTTTTCCTCTATTTAATAAACAAAAGGGGTTCTCTAATGCACTATGGCCTTAAATTGAATACAAACATAAGAATGAAACGCATTTGCAAACATTTTAAGTTTGAGATGTATTAACAGACAACTTAGGTCATTTTGACGCCTAAGCCAAACATAACACCTGACTGTGTAGAGAACTGTGGCTCTGGTCCTACGATTTGGACTTAGGCCCACCGACAATGGCATCAAGGGGTTAAAGATCTTTTAAAAGACCTTAACTATTCTCTTTACTAGAAGCCTACTGCTGCTATAAAGCTAAAGATAAAAGATGGCTAACTCAAATATTTGTACAAGATATCCATAGAAGAAGTAAATGCAGTGTGTATAGTTCCTATGGTTCACGAAGACCAGTGTTGGATGACTGTTTCTATGTCTTATTTCATTTGTGAATACACTTTTCACGCCTTTATTTATAATTGATTTGCTCTATTTACTTCTTCAAATTTAATAGGTTATTATTTTATTAGGAAACATTTGATTGACTTAAAATGCTTAAAAATGTCAAGTCAAAACTACTAATATCTTATTATTTTATCTGAAAGGATATTATTTATTTATTTTTTTATGAAGCTGTTTTGGAATTGGGTTACTTACTTTGTTTATTTACCATAATAAATATGCTGATGATTTCAGTGAAACTATCTCTACTTGATAATATCTATGTTCTTGCAGCCCTTTATTGTCTGTGAATGATTAACTTCACAGATCATTCTCAAAATTATTTTCAACCTTCTTTTCTATGATTTAATTACTTATAATTACAACACCAAAAGGAAAAATAAATACCTTTGCATAAACATAGGCTCTTACTGCATGGCTGAAGTCCATATTATATAAGTATTAAATGTATAAACATGTTTGACATCAGCATAATTTTGACACCAGCTGAGCAATTTAAAGCATTAAGGAATTCCTTGTGAAAAGATTTTAATTTAACAGCATATTGGGTGTTTTTATTTTTGTAAAGCTTAGTATAGCAACTACATGAATTTATTATTTCTTAAATGAGGTTATACGAGCTGAAGAACTACATACCATTGAGCCTTGCTACCATTACCATTGATCAATAGTTTCTACTACTAATGTTTTGTTCACGAGATATCAATACTCCAATTTAAATTTAATTTGTATTATTGTATGTTCCTTTAAATATTTTCTCTCTGAATCTAGCTACGTATGCAGCTGCTGTACTATTCAGAATGTCTGAGGATAAGCCACAAGATTATAAGAAACGTTTATCAATGGAATTAACTAATTCGTTGTTTAGAGAAGATCAGAATATGTGGAATGGTGGTGACTTATCAATGGGGGCCGATTTACAGGTAAAATTTTAAACTAACTAAATCCCATCAATACTAAGCAAGTTTTGATTTATCTTCTTGTCTGGCTCTAAGCTTGGACTGTTTGAACGTTACATTCATTTTTATTGCACTTATGTCCATAGGAATATTTATTATTCCTCTCCACTTTTTCTGTTATCATCAATGAATGCTTTTAAAATTTTCATAAACCAATTTTAGTAGATTTTTTAAATGTGTTGAATATTTGCTGTATGATTTTTCATGAATTATAGATGTGATTTTTAGCAGTAGAGAGCTTGCGTGTTATTTTATTTTTTTATATATATTTTTTGAAATTATTAGCCAAATTTTAAGAAATTGAAACCTATTTATATGAATCCATTTTTAGACTATTTACAAAATTATAATTATTAATAATTTTCTTTTCTGTTAGTTCATTATTTTAGATCTTATTATTTGTTTACTTTGAATTTGTTCTGAAAATTGAAACTGGAGAGAAGAGTGAGAGAAGTTACTTAATATTATTACTTAACACTAAGGACCAAACTGTCGTAGCGGTTAAACCAGACATTAAGAGAATTACTTTTATTTGTTTAGCTCTAGTATAAGCCACTCTATTACAGATATGTTGATTGACTGCAAGAGATTATTTGCTTGTTTTAAGCATAATCTATTATTTAAATATTCTGTATAGTGTTCTGTCTTAAATATTTTAGTCTATTATTTTTTTTAATTATTAAACTTGTCCTAATTTTTTAATCAGAAAAATTGTGTGATTGAAAAAGAATTTACAGCATGACAACTAAATTAGAGCTTTTTTAAATTAAATATTTACAAAATAATTAAAATTAGATTTTTTTAATTTTTCTTCTTTGTCCTTATTTTAAGTTAAATTCAGTTTCATTTTATTTGATATTGTGTCTGTGAATCTGTTTGTGAAAGTAGATTAGATGTTTTTTTATTTATACTATGTGTTTGTTGTTACCAATATGTTTAACAGGATATGTTAGGGGAACCAAGTTACGATGGCATGTATAGTCATGGACCTCCTAGTGTTCATTCAAGTCATGGTGGTCGACCATATCAACAAGGTAGTTATATTTTACTGTTAATTTAAATAACTGCTTTGTTTCAATAATCAAATTAACAATCTTACAATTGAAAAAAAAAACATCTTTGGTAATTTGAAGGGCTACTTTCATCATATATTATCCCTGATTCTTTAATACAATTTAATATTAATGTAGAAATAATGTAAACTGACCATCAATATCGAACCCTCAAAACAAGAGGTTGGTTGATAATTAAAAGTAAGCTCATTGGTAGTAACTTATGAGTTCACTTAAAGGTACATAAATTTTCATGAATACGTTTTGTCCACCTTATATATTCTAAGCTGAGGGGGTTTTTGCCGCTTCGTCAAATTTATCTCTCTTTATTTTGCAAGTTGAATTTAAAAATTTAATTCCATTATTTTACCCTTTTCTAGTTAATGATTGTCATCTAAATTTGTTGCACTTATACTTTTAAAACCCATCTTAATTGTTATTTTCAAATAGGGACATGAAATCTGCGTTAAGCTGAAAATGCATATTTTTATATGTGTCGTAATTAATTTAGAATAAATGTACTAATTAGAAAAAAAGGCTTGTTAGTGAGAATCTAGGTAGAATACTGCATAATATGCTGATAAATTATTGAAAAAATGCATTTAATACAAACTTTAATTTGTATTAATCCGCTGATTTACACCTTTATCAATTGTTTGCCTTATTAGCAGATTTGGGGTGGAAATCCTAAAAACTTAAGAATGATTAAATGATTTATTTAAAGAATCTGGATAATGTAGGACTGGATTATTCTTAACTTTACTTTTTATTTTATTTTGGATACTTACTGTCTAAATATTAAACAGGTATCAGGTTTTCTTTCAATTTGACATCTATTCTTTAAATTAATTGTTTCAAATCTTTTCTTTGTAACAATGATATAACCATTCAGAATAAGATAATTATTAAAAAATAAATTTTAAAAATTCATTATTTTTACCATGTTGGTATATTACTTTCATATCAATGTGTCATTAACACTTACTTCTTTAAATAATTTTAATTTAGTTTTAAAGCACTTAATTTTAAGTGCTTTTAATTCTTTACTTCTTTCTTCCTTTTTTGTAAAATGGTGGGGCATGTTTTTTGATATTCTTATATGTTATAAAGGATTGGCCTCTTTGCCGTTGTTTTCTCCATAACAGGTAACAGAATAATATCTATGTATGCAATATTGTTTGCTTATGTGTGGCAATTGATAACTTTTTACATGATTTTTCCACACTTGCAAACCACATTTTCACATGCACCTTGGCTCTTTTGTTTATTTTTAGATTTTGATTAGCATGAATTTGTAGTGGTAGCAATGGTAGTATTTTTTGTGTGTTTATTCATTATTGATTACATTTTTGTAATGTATTAACCCACTATTCGCTATTAATATTTTTGAAGTTTTGTAAAAAAAATATTTTTATTATGTTCACTAATCCAAATTAGTGTAACATTTTTGAAGTATTCACTTGATTAATTAATTTTCAAAATTATTGTAGATTATATTGAAATTAGTGTATTTTTATAGGGATTTTATTTATGTTTGAAAATAAATTGGTACTAAATTGTCTGGTTTTTATGAAAAATCATTATAATCTAATTATGAGCTATTGACAACTTTTTTGTTTATGTTTAACACATTAGCAACATATAAAAGGAAAATTTTCAGGAGGGTGAATCTTTAAAGAATTTTATATCCTTCATTATCTATAAACATCAATGAAAATACCTCTTTTCATTTTAATAAACTTATAAGCCAAGTTTGTCATATTCATTTCACTGCAAAATAATTTAGTTTTAAGGTTTTAAAAAAATGATAGGTAACTTATTAACTTTATGCCCAAAATCATATTGTTTTATGAGAAACAAGTTTACACTGCTTTCTTTTAACCCTCTACTAGGCGAGCCTCATAATGTTTAGAGATTTCTCTAAACATATCTGTTACACGATAACTTCTAAATGTTAACAAATAATAAATAAAAAAAAAATAATAACTATTTTTAGGCGTGTATGTTATTAATTAATTATTTAAAATATGTTTTAAATAATTTTTGTTAATTAATAAATAAGTTTTGTGAATAAATTTAAATTTAAAATAAATAAACCGAGCACGCATCAGCTGGATTTGCAAATAGTATTTCTCGGAAATTACAAAACATTATATTTACAGGTATTTTAGAGGGAGAGGGTGGGTATGTAGAGTTAGGGAAAAATTAGGGGAGTTAAGTCGGAGCGATTATATTGAATGCATAAAGTAAACAACAGAAATTACACAAATTAAAAATAATATAAAAAATACATACATTACTGAGAGCGCTACAAGGATTTAACCACAATTAAACTTTCTTTGTATAAAAATTACATCTCACTATGATCCACCATAATAATACCGACATTATTACCTCAAAAAAGAAGGTCCAGTTGATGCATACCTCCACCTTTTTTATTTTTATTTGCCAATCAATACAAATTTTATTCAGAAAATTTAATTTTTGTTGGTAAATCGCAGAGCTCCAATGGGTAATATGGACTGCTCATTCAAAGATTATTTTGGTATTGAAGAGGATCATTTCCTGACTAGGTGATGCTATGCTTGTATTTTGATTAATGAATAAAATTAATATTTTAATTATGCTAGTTACAGGACATTTTTATTCTTAAATTTGCTAAATAGTGTGATCACTTTGATTAGGTTATGACAAGATACCAGTAGAAGGGATGCAAGGCTTGGAGGTCGGAAGAGGAGATGATTCTACTTACGATCCAATGGATATTGGGCCTGGTGATTTGGATTTTGGTGCCATTGATGACCTTCCTCAACCACCTCAAGATAATAACCAAGTGGCAGCTTGGTATGATACAGATCTTTAGGTATAACAATAATATCTTGGTCAGGCAATATCTTAGGAATTTATTCATTTTTAACCAAATCAAACTATATATGACAAAATATTACTTGGGTTTCCTCAACCATTCATTGTTGTTTCTAAATTTTTTTTTATCTTCGTAATGTCACAAAATTATTGTTAAATGTTGTAAATATAAATTAGAATCTGAGGATCTTCCTTTTTCTACAACCGAATTAAATAATATTTTATTACTTATCATGTTAAAAATATTTGTCCATGAATCATTTATCAATTTAATTATGCTCAATTATATTCTTCAAAAAAATATTGGCCTATTAAGTAAAATATGTTGGAGCCATAGATAAGTTGGATAAGATCTTGCCTGGCCTAAGGTTCCTTAAATAAATTTGACTGTTAATCTTTATTTTTTAAAAATTGAAATTTCCTTCTTTTTTATTTAGTTAATTTAATAAATTTGGATAATTTATTTAAGAAATATTAGATTTTAAGTTTTTATACTTAATAACATGAATATTACTTATTTAAACTTTGGGGTTAAGTAGTTGTTAATTTCTTTGATTTATAAACTTTCTTTTAAAATCAATTTTAAAAGAAAATGAATTTTGGTCTCAAAATATTTGTTAGGTATAACCTCTTTGTTAACTGTAGGTAATAATTAATATTCGATGACAATTTTAAAAACACACATTCACAGAACACTACTCGAATTGGCCGTACATGTCCTATATAAAGTAAGCAGTAAGCATGGCCCCTGCATAAACACGGAGCACAGATTACAACATATATATAACTATGTTACACTTAAAATGAAACTAATTTATTTTTACAATTTGTATAATTTGTGATAAAAGCACATTTATTGACTAGCCCTTAAATAATACAAATATTTTCTTTTGACTCACAGCTTTTTGAGTATTTTGTTGTTCTGAAATAATCATTAAGAGAATGCAATTATAAATAAAACGTAGAGTTTATTCCAATGACCAAATCAATTTCTTTCTTTACTAGTTGTTAAAGAATAGAATATTGAAATACTTATTAGAATTAATTCTATCATTTTATCTTTCAAGACTATACTAAAAGACTAAACTATACTGAAAAAATATATTTAAGAAAGGTATTAATTATTACCTATAGATTTATTTTCTTCAAAATTAGAATAATATTAAATGTTTCTACAGATTTGTCAATATGATATTACTTACAATGCCATAGTTCTACTTAATCGCAATTATTTATTTTTTTAAGTAGAAAGTTATTTTATGATTTTTGTTATTATTATCTATATTTTTAATATTTAGTTATTTAAGGAATCCACTGTATGTTATAAAACACTAAGAATTTTATGATTCTTTCAAATAATGTATGCTGTAAATATTTGCTTTTTCAGTTTTATAAGTAAGAAAATCCTAATTTTTTTATTGTTATTTAATAATTTATTGTTTATGTAATTTTTAAAAAAGTATAAATTTTTATGGTGTTGATTTAAAAATCTATGTAAAAAGTTCTCATGTTAACTCAAAAAATTTGAGTGTATTAAGGTAAAAAACAATTTTATTTTAAAATAATTAATTATGACTCATTAATAATACTTTTCATGTACTTATAAATATTTTATCATAACACTGGCCTTTGATAGGGACTAAGAAAAAATAGTAACCACACCGACTCTGTATTTTTAGGTTATAAATCAATACCATAAAACTAGATTATATCAGAAAATGTATTGTCTTATTTTTCACTATTTTCTAATTGTTCCAATACCCCTTTGTTTCTCCTCTTCTGTCCCATTAATGTCCTTGGCGAAAACAAAAAATTATGTGTGTATGTATAAAAATAAAATTGTAAAGTCAAGTTTTTTTAATAAGAAATATTTAAATAGGTAAGAAAAATGAAACAAAACTTGCATTTAATGTATAAACATTAATTTAAAAAAATACAGTTAACACTTGTAACAAGAACAGATTATCTTTATTTTACATTTCTTTATCAATTTTGAGAATTACTGCGATTCGAAAAAAAATAAAAATTAATTTTTCAAAATGCCATGTTTAATAGTTTTCCTCTTATTAATCTTGGTTGGATAAAGATTAATAGAATTTTCAGTTCTTGTTTCATAAATAAATTAAAAAATATATAAAATATGATAAAAAGTATAAAATAAATATTAAGAACAAAATTATAAATTTAACAGGGTAGTTTATTATGCTATGATTTTTTTGTGTTTCTTATTCTATAATATTACAAAGCTTTATTTAATTGTTTAAGATTTTTAGTATGATTTATTTTGGGTTACAGTTTTTATTTTTAACAGTTTATGACTACAAATTTTATTTTATTTTTAAATGTTCTGTGTAATAATATTGAAGTAAATCACCATGAAACTCAGAACAATCAATAATGTATCCTTTTATTTTTCAAATTCAGAGCCATTTTTTTAGTTATCGATTTTTTAAAAAGGTTTAAATTGTTTGAACTAATTATTGTATGATACTTTGATTTGTAGTTAACTCAAAATTATGTTTAACTGTGATTTTTTGTTTTTTCTATTAAACCAATCTTAAATCAATCTTGCTTTCTATTAATTAATGATTTTATTCTGAATGTACGATATACTTAAAGGCTGGTAATTTTTCAGAATAATGCATCTTTGAAGTTATTAATGTAAAATTATAACTATCATTTGTACTTTACATCTTGATCAAGAAAGCTATGTATTTTGACATGTTCAATAATTTTATTTGTAATAATTTATTTTAAATGTTATTTTTTATGTTATTCGTCTTTTTTATTTTATATATAGATTGGATATAAAAGTAATGAACAACAAGTTTTTTTATCCCTTTCTTCTTTATTTAATAATTATTTTAAAAATAATTTTTAAACTTCTGTTAAAAATTGTCACTTAAATGCATTTTTACATGATCAGCATATATGAAGGAAATATTGCTAAGAAGCTCTATATTCATGTCGTAATATGGTTTTGAATTAACAAAGTTTTGAATTTATGTATTCATGGTCTGATTCATTAATATTATGCATCAAGTTGTCAATGGTTTATTAATCTAATGGTTCTCTTTTAAATGCTGTAGCAAAGAAGAAAACATAAGACAGAATCAACTTGCTTGAGCCTTAGAGGTACTAGTAATCTGTTTTATATAGAATTGTCAAAATGTTATTTAGTCGCTCATAATGGTGTTCTGACTACATTAAATAAGATCTTAATATTTCCTGTTTTTTGGTTTGTATAATTAATGTTGTATTGGTAAATAGCAATTATTTTTATGTGTTTGGGGCAAATCAACTGTGAAGTGATAATTTAGCATAGTTAGTTCTTTTTTAGTTTTGTTATGGAAATAATTGGGAAAAATACCAATGGTTTATAAACTTATAAGAATCACCTAAATAACATGAAAGAAATTAGTTATAGAAAGTTTAGAGGAAAACACTCAGTTATAAAATAAATTTAATTTTCATTGATTCCACTGAACTTACACAGATCCTTACAAACTATTAATAGATAGTTTTTATTATTAGTAATTAATTGCTGAAAAAGGAAACTTTAAGTTTATATTATTTTTTTCACATCCCTGTGATGCAATTTACAAGAAAGCTTTTGCTTAGGACTACTTTTTCATTGGGAAAACATCCACGATTGTGGTTTATAATACTCATTGTTTCTGGGGGTTGATTGTTTAGTCATTGATTTAAGTACAAGGGGCCTTGGCTCCTGGCTGCTTTGTAAGCATTCGGTCCATTAAAAATAATGTTGATGTTTTGTATTATTTATGTTACATTTATTTAGCAAATCTTCATTATGTTGCACCTACTCTAACAGCACGAGTACATAGTATCCACCTGAAGAGCTGCATGGCCAAACCTATGATTTACTACATAGTAAATCATAGTTATACATATGTAAGTTTTTTTTTAATTTTTATTATTAATAACTCATTTCTGTCAGCTGAACATCCTCATAAGAATAGTTTTAATTATAAAAATTAAATAAAAAATACATTAAGGGTGCACTGATACTATATTTTTTGTATTCTTGAAACTATTCTGATCTTACTTGACTTAATTTTTTATACGTTGTATCTAAGAATTTTTGTTTTTCAGTTTCATGCTTACAAACCCATTTTTGTTCTTCATTAAAAAAATATTTCTTTAGAGCTTCATAAGATAATATTTAAACGCGTATAATATTCTGTATATAGATTTAAATATTGGGTATACCACATTTGGTTTGATTCTGATGAAACGCCCATAAAATATCGAAGTTAGAAAAATAAAATATTATTTTTTGTGATAAAAGTGGAGGCATGAGATGTTACGAGGTCACTTGGTAAATAAAATGATGGTTCAGTTAAGAGGTCTTTGGCCACATGATCCCAAGTTAATTCAAAAAACGGATTCTTTGTATATTTGAAAATTATTATTTTTATTGAGGTGTCTAGTGGCAACACATCCTTAAAATCATAAAGCTTTACTGCATATGGTTTTGGCTATAGAGCAAATAAATTTATTGCTTGAGTGTTGGGAAAACAACTGCTTGAAGTATTCATGCAGATCAATCCTCAAATTCTTGGTAACTAAGTTTTCTTGCCATTAATAAAAATGATCAATCCCGATTCATAGCATTTCTTCTCTATAGTTAAATTTTTTCTATAAAATTTATTTAAGATTTTATTAGAAAATTTTAGGTCAAGAGAGAAATCTGTATTCATTGTGTAATTCGGTTAATATTGCAATTAGTTCATTCATGAAGCATATTTTTATATGGTATTTATATGACTGTTATTGGTAATATTTATGTTAGTAAGGATTTTATTTTCCATTTTTTCCTTTAGATGTCAAAGCAGTTACCCCTGGCGAAAAGAAAAAATCAAATATATAGCAAATATTTGTATACATGAAGTAACTATCATGTATTAATTAAATCCTGGAAAGTATCGTTTTTAGATTTACAATATTTGCTTTTTATTGATACTTTTCCATAAAATAACTTATTGGCACCTTTCTGTTTTTTTAGACAGAATTTTTGTGACTGGTTATAAGCATTTTTATGTCATTATTATAAACTTGTTGCCAAATGAACCAGACACTGAAGAAATTGTTGTCCTATGACAGGATATTATGACTTGACTTATCATCACTATTAAGACCTGTCACACTTCTCTTGCTGTGTTTTGATAAAAAAAAATTATCAACTAGAAGAATACTGAATATTGGTAGCGTATCTGTGGTTTTTTTGCTCCCATAAGTGTTCAATGCTTCTACTACCAAGTCAGTGCGAATCATGGCATTCTGCATGCTCGCTGGTGTCATGGGGACTTTGAAAACAGATAATTGTTAGGGAAAAATTATTCTGCAAAAATTAAATCAATCACAAATCCTTAGAGAAAAAAAATCAGGTACAGGGTATTTCAGAACTTTTCCTTATTACAACTAATTCACTGTACTCATCCTCCCTACTTGAGACTCACTTTGCTCATAACCCATCCAGGCACTGACCGCGCTCGATGCTGTTTAACTTTTATTAATCAACAAAAATCATGTATATACTTGTTGCACTGAAACATAACTTGGTGTCCTTATTTATTAGGTTTATTTAGTATGAGTATACACTCGTACTAAATTTCTACTTAATAGGATTATTTTGCGATTTTTTACAATTTCTTAAAAAAGGTACATAGGTTATATGATAAAACTTGAACTAATGCTGATAATGAGATGAAACTTGGCACATATGTTAGTCTTATACATGCGTGCCAAATCTCAATCTGATCACATACATTTCAGCATTTTATATCAAAATTTTTGCTGAGTCATTATTGCGGGTGAATGACATAAAAATTATTTTCCAGATAGCATATCTACACCTATAGACTGATTTTCGTACAAAGTTTCAGCTCTCTTGCATAACTAATCTGGGTAGTATGATGATAACAGGCAGACAACTTTGTGGAAACCACATAGGTGGCCTTAAAAACACTTGAATTGAATGTTTCCGGTGACATTCCAGTTTCGGATTTCTTTGCAAACACAATACTTTTCCAATATAATATACCCATGGTATAAATGAGGAAAAGTAAAAACTATCTGATCTGGCTAAAATTTAATACATATATGCAGACATACCTGTGTATGGTAATCACATATACCAAGTTACATTTAAATATCTTTACTAGATTTGATTTTATTGATGATATATAATATTGTGGCATTACCCCACCTACATAAACTAGTATGACACAAACTGATAGGACAACAACCATAAGTCGACTCCTAGAACCGATGTTTCAGGGTGGCCAAAGGCCTCATGGTTAGTTCTTAATTGTTTTCTGTATAATTACTCTGCATAAGGTATACTGAATGTAATGTTTATGTGTAACAATGTACACCAACGATCATGTTTTTATTTAAATTGGGAAAATTCGGTAAAACTGCCCAAGCCATCTTTCCTTGAAAAACCCCATAAACTCTGCATTAATTTATACTGTATTGCTTGATTAATTTTAATTCGACACTGAATCAACTCTAGATTAATTATACAGAAAATTTCAGTTCAACATTTTAATTCAAATTTGGCGGGCAATGTAATCGGCGCTAAATGTTTAAATTACTACAAAATTAGACTCTCATTTCTAATATATTCACCAAAACCCATTATTTTATAACACCAGTTTTTAATTTATGACTTTAATTTGATGAAATCGATTAAAAATGTATTTGCTAAAAACTAACGAAGTACTAGCAGAAGTCTTCGATCAAGTAGTCAGTGCGTGATGCGCGACCGGTTTGAACTTTGATCCCGTGTTTCTCCGTTGAAATTTCCTTAAAATAATTATTATTTCCTTTATTATTTGTTCTCAGATATATTTTAAACGTTAGTTTCAATAACTATTAACAGCTTTTAATAGTTGTCACTTTTAATTTCTCGATACTTCTTTTATAAAACTTATTCAAAAGTAGGATGGTGAACAGTTTTGTTTCGTTACAATAGTTGTGTATTTACGTTAAATTTTATTTGGTTCTATAGTTTTAAAAGAAATTAACTGGTTTGATGCTTCTTTGAGGTAAATATTAAGTTTTAAACTTGAATTTTCTGTATCGCATTTACTAACTTAGAAATAACTTCCAGTTATAGTGGGATTAGTTGATTCTATTCCACTATACTCCAGTAGCTCCCTCTCTTGTCACTATTTGCCCCAAAGAGTATGCAGAGTTCGAGATTTTATTCAATTTATCTTACATTAGAACTTCGTTCACACCCGGGGTTAGGCAGGGGATTCAACTCCCTTCGGAGGTTGAACATGGGGTTCCCCCCCCCTCCTCCGGCACAATCCGTCCCTTGTGTGAACGGGAGTGAGCTCGGGGTTTAACTCTGAAACTAATTTTTCATGGTGAAAAATACCATGTAAACAGATGGGGTTGATCCCCCTGCCAAAGTTTGAACGAAGTATATACTGAGATAGTTTGATGAACTACTATTTAAGTGCTATAGAGTTAATTGTGGATTCATGTCCTCAAACAAAGTAATCATTTAGTAAAGGAAAATTTGTTAATAACTCTCTAAAATTCAGTGAGGAAAGGATTTTTATTTGTATATATTATGCTCTTTCGAGAATAAAGCGATAAAATCCTTACCCTCCTTGATTTGTGTCAATTGTCTACTGATCTAGATACATGGACATTTTTTTTATTCGTACAGTCTGATCTTTGGATATGATTCCATTCATTAAATAGTCAAATTGTGTAAGAATTTCTCAATGCTACGTGAAACTAAATCAAAGGAGACTCCTTATGTTTTGGTCAGTTTCTTTATGACATCATTGCATTCACTCTAATGCTGCAAATTTCAATCCTTAAGTCGCAGACAATTATATTTAGGTCGTGAAAAGATGATTAGAGAACATACATTTTATTCTTAAATAAACTTTATAAAATATGTAGGTATAAGTTTGAAAAAAATTGTATAAAACAAACATTTTGTATTAGCTTTGTTTACTGATTAATTATGTTTTAACTTGTTGAGATATCTATAGGAACTTTGGTCGGCTATCCCCTTGAATTTGACAGTTGTCTTACACTCTTCATTAGAGAATTATGGCTTTATATTGGTTCATTTCTATAACTGAAACATTTTGTTGGTCTAAGCTTTAAAAAGGGCAACTTGGTGCATTGCCCACTCTAGAATTTTTGTTTAGAATAAAAGTAAAAAGTAGGGTACGGGGTACCTAGGAACTTTTCCTCATCACATCGGATTTGCTACGCTCATACGCCCTACTTGTGACTCGCTTGGCTCGTCCTCAGAAAATACAATTTGTTAAATTGATACTGCAATACGTCTTCAGTCTCCCTTCGCTTGTCCTCAGATAATACATTTATTTGTTTAATTCCCAGCGGTCTCCCATCCAGGCACTGACCACGCTCGATGTTGCTTAACTTTTATGATCCCTCAAAAAGCATAGATTTACTAGTCGTGTTGAAACGAAACTTATCCTAGAGGGGACTATGTTTCAGATCCTTTAAGTGATAACTACTTTGTTAGAGGGTGCGGCATATTTTCCAGAATGGGGAAAGGCCTCTTCCTCGCTACAACCCTTATTGAAAATATATGCGGATACAATCTCCTATAATTGTACATCAGGTCCGTAGCCAGGGCCTCGACCTCCCTTGGAATAAATTTGCTCCCTCTGACTAAATAGTTTTCAGAGGAAGTCCTTTAAAAGTGTGAGTAACATACCCCCTTTAGGATTCCCTCCCTACAAGTTTTGGCTGGCAACTGGCCTGTTGTTATATATATTGTTATATCTATAAATGAGCATAGGAGAGACATCATAACTTAATGTTTTCATATTGAAAAGTAACTCTACTTCTTAGAGGGATAAGCATGTAAATAATACTTAAATGATTTCTGCTTTCACATATTTTTTTGTGTTGTGTGTCAACTGGTTAAACAATATCTTTCAGATTAAATTTTTCATCTGACTTATTTATCATAGGTGCTGTGTGATTTTATCAATGGTATGAAAACATGGATGGCTCTGTCCAAGATTATTGCAAATGTTTGTTTGGGGAGGGGGGCAACAAATTCATTATTTTTTGCTAAACCAGGAAATAAATAAAACATTTCTTTGTCTAATCCATTACTAAGAAAGAGGTTATCGTTAGTTCAAGATATTTTATGGCAAAGCTATATATTTTAAGCCCCCATATCTACTCAGTTGTGTAGTACATAACTATTTTTATACAGAGGCATTTGCAAAACAAATGTAAGAAACAATTGGCATTATAATAAACCACTGACTTCATCGTATAAACAAAGCATGTGTTTATAATTTTTACTGTATTTTTAACTTCTTGGTCACGCTCTGACTACGGATCAGTTTCATAACAAATATATTGTATGAAAGTAATGTAATTACTTCAGGAATTTTTGTTCTGACATTATAGTCAGCAGCTTCTGAACATCATTTTCTGTATGAATTAAATGTTTAGCGGCTAACATGCTTATAATATAACCATGTTAGCTGCTAAATATTGTAAAATTTTCCTCATTTGTGCTGTAGATATATGGGAACAGTTCTGTGTTTGCACTAATAACTCAAAATGTGGACTTAACCTGATTTATTTGTTTCTGGTGTTTTTAAGACCTCCTGTGTAGTTTTTACTAATTTTGATAATTCATAATACGCGGAAAACTAATTGGATTGTTTTGAAATTTAGTGCCCATAGTCTTATATAACACCATTAGATGGGCCAAGTTTCATCTTATTATCAGCATATAATTAGTTCATCTATATTAGTTCAATTTGTATCAAATGTATTAAAAAAAATAAAAAATAAAAAAAATATGATTGACTTGAAATTTGGTACAAATGAGTACACTAAGTTTTATTTTAATACGGCCTGTGTGTCTACAGATTTTTTTGGTCAATGTTAAGGAGCATCGAGCTATGTTAGTACCTGGATGGGTGACTGAGTAGTGTGGGTGGGCCTAGCAAATCCGATATGCTGAGAAAAAGTTCCAAGGTACCCCCGAAAGGTATTCGATTTATTTCAATGATTAGGTTACAGACAATTTTTTACTGATAAAGGGAAATTGCATATAATGCAGCAGTATTAGTATTCCTTAACTTTTTATAGTGCTTAGTATATCTATAATCACTTGTATTTGTAGATTTTATTATATTTAAAGTTTCGAGAGTTCTGTACCCGATTTTTGTACATTAATTTTCTAGATTCAATTGTTATTGATTAATTGGTGTGATGTGTGTATGATTTATTGTTGTGATGTATCTTACCTTATTTTATGTATTGTTATTTTAACATTGTGACCAATTATTTTAATTTGTAAATAAGTTGAAATTTGCATTTTTAAATAGTAAAACATGACACTAACCTGCCTTGTTTAAAACTATTTATTTATAATTAAAAACTTTGCTTTGAATTTCGATTAGGCTTCTACTACAGTGCACCCATGGCATGCGGGTTTAGAAATCATCTACAGATAATTTTAAGGGGCTCACTGTTATATTCTTTTTATCTTATGACATTATTTAATATGTTTGTTGAAGTCCTTATTCGTGCTGTCTCTTAAGATGTTATTTTACTTCTTTTTTTAGATAGACGCATTTATTAATTATTTTTAGAGTTTTAAGTTTTAATTCTTAAATTTATATTGATGATGCCTATTATGATAATATCTCGTAAATGTAAGTTACTTCTGTGTTTAGATACCTTTGCTTAAACTTGTTTATTTCTTTGTTTTTACTATCTTGACAATTTGATGGTAATTTGTTGGAGTTATTCTTACTTTCGCTTTGGGCCTTAAATTGTTTCTCTTTAAAAATAATCTTGCCCAGAGGTCCAGAAACCGGATGAATTTCGTTTAAAATGCATGTTTCCTTGCTTGACAATCAATTTCTTGCTTAATTCAGTTTTGTCTTCGGTCTATACTTCATAGTGTTATATAGTCTATATTCATTGCAGTATAGTATTACTGTTTGTTATTCTCAATTTTCAAAGGAAATAGGCATATTTATCCCAGAGATTCACAAAAGTATGGCCATCATCCCAAAATCGCCACTGCACACCATTATTCGCACTGACGTAATGCTCTGTTTATGCATGCTAATGTTTAAAATTGTTTTAGCGCGATTCCAAGGAAATTTGCTAAAAATCGATACCCTGTCTCAAAGATATTGTCTGCGTTTCAATTATTTCTGTTTTTCTTCTATCTCCCTATTTCTATTTTTTATTTTTATAAATTTATTAAAAATTTAATTTGATTGTAAAAACCTTTTGGCATATTCCTTTTCTTTTTTTTAGCGAATTTTAATGGGAAAAATAAGGTAATGAGGGTTTTATATATTTTTTATGATCATATGTTAGATCTTTCTCCCTATCCATATAGGGATATATCCAGTTAATAATTACTTAAACTATCCTGGCTTTTACTTACGAAAATTTATTCGACGTATCGAAATTCATTTGTTTTTCCTTAAAAACTGATTGGAATGTGTTTTATTCTTTGAATATTGAATGGATATGTAGGTTATTGTTAAGACACGGTTATCAGATTGGGCCGATGTTCGAAGGTTTACGACTTATAGTATGAATACCTATCTTTATTAGAGCCCTAAAAGTTTTCTCACATTTTCTTTAACATTTTTCTATTTATGTTGTAATAACTAGAGGATCCTTTTTAGGAGTTTCATTTTACAGTATATGATTATTTATTGTATCAAGTTTTGATTTTACATTCCGTTCCTTTCCTTTATTAGACTTTATTGATATATACAAGTAAGCAGAAATTGGGTTTAAGCAAGTTTTTCTTCGTTTTAATTCTCCCAACTGGTGTACATCCCAATGCGAATCTGTAAGCTATTATTGTAAGGTAGCTGTTTAGCTAACTGGCATGTTTATTTGAGGGGCAGGGTGTGGGTAGACTAATCCAGGGTAAACTCATTTTTACCTTTGGAATGGGGAAAAGGGGAGATTCAAACTGTAATTTTACTCGGGACTACTTCACAGAACTTCCCTTTTATACAATCTCCTACACCTTCCTCTTCATATACTAGAAAAAAAACTTTTTTAATCATTTTCCAAATGTGTAAAGGAAAGTTGTTTTGTGGAAATGGTTTTTGAGATAAAGGTGATAAATGTGAAGACTGAGACATACCGTCATTTATTATCTCATTATCTTTTATGTAGACGCGAGTGGAAGAAATATACTGAAATAAGTACATCGAGGGTGATGAGAGTGACCTAGAGCCGGACTTCCGAGGTCTTCTGTAGCGTTTTATCATGGTGACTAGTTTGTTGGTAAAGACTGAGATGTATCCCGGGATTATGAGGTCGGTCAGGAAAAAGGAGTGTAAACCGCTTAAAACAAGAAGGGACAAAAGATATGAGGTATGTCCGGGATGAGTTTATTAGTATAAAATGTTGTAGGAAAAGTTACAACAGTATCATAGCATAGAATAGATATAGTACTGTACGTCATGTCTTCCTTTACCGTGTGTTTTTAAAACACCTCCCTTTCCCCCTTTTGTAGACCTTAATTCATTGTGCATGACGTCAGGATAAAGAAAGCAGGGTATGGTGAGGTCGTAGGTCTCTTCCCTTACCTTCAACCCTCATAAAACATCAGCTCCAAATGAGCGGGGCTTCTCCTCATTGTTTCCACCCTTACCTCCCCCCTTTACTGCAGGACACACTTTATTCTAAATGAATTATATCTGTCCCTCTACCGACCTCGCTTCAGAAAAAGCACATTTACACCGCATTTCTTATTACATCCCTCCGTCATAAAATTTCCAGAGAATATTCAAACGGGATAATTTATTCGAAGCATAATTTTTTCGTGGGAGGTGCGCACCCCTGACTCGCGTCCCCGGGTTCTACGAAGAGGTGATTTTTGCATAATCCTTGTTTTCCCTGCTTCTGTCTGCCTTATTTAATTTGTAATGTTGGAACCTCCGGAGGTCGACTATTGTTTTACTCTGATTTCTTGCCCCTGCTCCTTGGCCGGGTAACTTCCCTTGTTGGCTGAAAATCATCCTACTCTCATTATCAAATCCGGTTGCAAAACATGCCTGGTTTTAAGTTTCACTTTTTTCTACAATGTTTTATTTGGCTCTAAAGAATGAAATGAAATTCTCCTCTGATAATTCCTAAAATGTTACCTTTACTTTACAAAAGATTGCAAAAATACAAAAAGAATGGGGATGAGAGGCTGTGGGTTAGGATAGAAGCCGGTTGTCTTGTGATATGATATACTCTTGCCAGGAAACTAATGCCACCCCTTCCCAGTACCATCCCTCGCCCTTCTTCCCAAGTCTTCATTACTTTTAAACCCATAAACTTTAAAAATGTAACATTATCTCTGTAATTTTAAATGTAAATTATTCTGTATCCTTTTTATTTGCTATGGTCATTCATTGTACGGAATTGAGATGTGATTTTAGTTAATAAGCTTAAATGCATGTTTCCTTGCTTGACAATCCATTTCCTGCTTAATTCATTTTTGCCTTCGGTCTATACTTCATAGTGTAAAATATCTTTGTACTGGGTGACCGATTCGTTCCTAAAGGTAAATTTCTTATTGTTATCATATTAGTTGTTTGGCATCTGCTTGTTAATTTTTATAGCTGTATAAAAAGTACTCGTCGTGTATTGTGACGTTATAATTACTATATTTGGCAATTGCGCCTCTAAAAATGGTCCGATTTAACTGAAACATGTCTCAATCTATTTAGGTCACTGATACTTTGTTTTAAAGCCATTTTAAACTTCAAACAAAAACTTTTTTGACTTAAGAAAACCAGTTATTGTTCGCCATACCAAGAATGAACTTATATATATATATATATATATAATATATATATATATATATTATATATATATATTTATAATTTTGGTATCTGGAAGATATACGGAATTGAGTCCCCCCCCCTCCCCACTCCACTTCCGTCATCTTAACAATGTCATAAGCGTCATTTTCAAGAAGGAAATTCGCTAAAACAACTAATTTTCAGTAAAATCATTATTTACACGAGGGACCAACACTTTGTAAATAATTTTCCTATTGCTGTGGATACCCTTCAACCGAAAAGAGGTAAATTGGTGCTTTCCATTGACACCCAACTCTCGCACTATTATCAATATCACATCACTTTTAAAACATTTATCGCATGAATATGGCTATTGTAGTAAATAAATTTATTACATTCAGATTATTGTTTTTTCCTTATCTACTGCCGTAGTTTTAGTTATATTTAAGAAGTTTGTCAGTTGTAAACTATTGTTTACTTTGTTATTCGCTAATGATATTTTGTGAAATTGTTGGTATTACTTAATGTTTGTTCGTTTATCCATTAATTACCATTCTTGTTGTTAAGTACCAATTCGCGAGGCCAATACTATTGGATGTTTTACTAATGGCTATATAGTTAGAATTATAAGGGGACCATGTTTTCTCCATTTATATATATTATTCGAAAGATATTTAATCATATTTTTAAAATAATTATTTTTAAAGGGGGAAAAGAGATATTTTTTGGCAAGTTGAAAAGTGGTAGGACCTGAAGGAGAAGCTCAACTACATTTGGGAACATTTTACTCTCTGACTGAAAACAGTTAGCAGCACCTGCTACCAAAACCCAATGAAAATTTAAATTTACTACTTCAATAAACATGTCAACTCGGAGTTTTCTGAAACTTTTCTAGCTACTCGTTAATAACTCAATTAATTCAGACTTTTTAACTTTAATCCCTTATCTTTCTTTTAATTTAACTTTTTTCTTTATTTATTTATATTTTGGTTTTGTTATATTAAAAAGAAACTTTTGTCAAACAATGGTTTTAATTCTTAATCGCGTTTTATCCAAAGAAGAAGGTATTTTGTCCCTTTAAAAATCTTGTCGTCATCCAGACTTAGTATGAAAAACGATTGATATGCATGACCAGTATGAAGTCATGCATATATAGTATGATAAATAAAAATCATACTATCTCTCGTATGATAGTATGATTTTTTTAATAATAAAATAATAAATTAATATTATTAATAAATAAAAATATTAATTTTAAATCCTTTCACCCGCGGTAACCACATATGTGTTTTTAGTCTATTATTATTGAGGTGTTTTGAGGGTCGAGGATAGGACAAACTCTGCAACCAGAGGTTACTATATTCCAGTTAAAATTTTATTAAGTTGGTTGAACCTCTTATTACAAATACTACTTATAAAAAACTTTATAAATATTTTAAAACCTATGACTAATGTATATAACCTAATATACGACTAAAAACCTTGTTTAGGTACGTCTATGTATCTTTATTATTTATGGGCTGCAAACCCCTGACCTCCGGTGCCAAAAAGGAAAGATGCCACCGAAGTCTGCCAGGAAGGCAGACTGAGTCTGCCTTCATTTCTTAGATTTGCCTTCTTCGTTTTTTTATGTTTCATCCCTCTAAAAAATATCTTTTTTTAATAACAATTAAGAATTTATTTAGCCAAGATATAGTTATAACTATTATTAATTATTTTCAACTTATAATTAAGTTAAAACACGAGTTTTATTACTATTTGAAATCATACCCCTAGCCAATCATACCTTATATATAACTAAATCCTACCTAAGATATCTAAGCTAATCATTACTAAAACTAATCATAACCCTTCTAATATTTGAAATCCTATTAAAATCACAATTTATAACCTGGTAACAACCCAATATTGTTTCAAATTTTTTCAATATTCAATTTATTTCTTGTTAAAAATTAATCGAAATTTATAATTTGATAGATCTTTGTTCCGACATTATTTTTGTTTAAAATGAAAAATGGTTGTATTTATATGGAGCTTCTATATCGAAATGGATGTTATATTTAAAAAAATAAAAATATAGAATACAAAAAAAAGTTAAGTTTATATAGCCCAGGTATAAATCATGTTGATCTCTGGCAGGCACAGCGGTCTGTCATAAATCAGTAAGGCATGAGAGAGGGGGTAAGGGGGGTCTTTGCTTGGTTTTTGGGCACCCCCTTCTACTATATCTTTCTACTAAAGATGAAAAGAACCAAAAAGGCACCCAAAAAAGAGATACGATACATAGATGGAGATGACATAACGGCCTTTTATTATTATTATGAAACCTTCTGAACGTTTATAATACAGTGCGAGTAGAAAATATTATACTAAAATATAATTTATAAAAAATATCTTTTTATACTATTGTATTATAAAAAATGCCTTCTATATCATAAAAAACTTCCATTCCCAATTGACAAGAGTAAAGAATTAGAAAAACAGAATTCCGTCACGAATATACTTCTTCTAAATAGTAAATCAAAATCTTACCAGAAAAAGAAACCTTTAAATGATTTAAGGAAGCATAACTTATAATTAAAGCTAAACTCAGATTTAAAAGTTATTTTTTTCGTATTGAAGAAATCATAAGTTTATGGTCCGTCACCGCGAGCTAACTTTAAAGACAGACCATATAAGAAGCTCTTTTGATTATTTATTACTCCTTAAGCTTTTTAGATTACTTTTTTCTCTTTCAAACGCTAATTTTTGATGTTTTAACTATTGGGTAATTCTGTTAAAGGATCTGAATGATTTATGTTAGATTTCAGATTAAATGAAGAAAACAAAATTTATATTAACTGCAGCCTTTCTTATTTTTTAATCTAATCAATCATTTTCTTATTTATTACTTCTTTATGCATTCCATTACACAGACTTGCAAGTATGGTCACACAGGTTCATATAAAACTCGACTTATAGCTCAACTATAGATATGTGCGTCTTTCGCTAACTTCTTAAAGTTAAACATAGTATTTTAACTTCAAGTATATAGATATCTCGTGGCATTTATTTTCAGAATAGCTAAGACTGAATAACTATGAGTTGCTATAGCAACTCCTAATTTTTAATTAACATAAACACGTTAATTCAACTTAAGAAGCTACGATTACTAACTAAATTGGCTTAAATTACATTTCGACGGCATACTAAAATATTCATACCTTGCATTTATATCAATATATACCTTGAATACAAGGTATAGCTTGCATTAATATGTTAGCCATATGTTATTAAATTTTCAATATTGATTATATACATAATATATATATATATATATATATATATATATATATATATATATATATATATATATATATATATTTGTGTGTGTGTGTGTATTGAAAAATAAAAAACAAATATTGCTTACATATTAAATAGTTATATAATATGGTATAATATATGCTATGTAATTCATAATACAATAAAATATTATAATTATCTCGAAAATCTATTATACTAAAGTCTAAGGGGCCCAATGCCCTAAGCTATTGCCTGAATAGCTCCTAGAAACAAAAGTTTTCAAGTTACAAAATATTATCAGTTTGTAAAATTCAGAATTTTGAGAATTGTAAAAATATGAACTACTCTTTACGTCTTCGTAAAAATTATAACCTGAACAAACGTAATACAGTTCTATAGTCATTATTAAACTGACGTCATCAAACACTATTCGCTAAATTTTTTAAAATCGTTAAAATTAAGGGTTTAATTTCTTGCGAGAAAAATGGTTTCTTTTTTTGAGTTTGAAGTGAATAAAACCGGTCCGGAGTCAATGCTACCACTCTAAATAATTGAATGTTAATAATCTGGGCTCCAAGTTTAATGAGTCGGGCCCACAATCCATACAATCATAATAAGTTACCAAACAACCGTGGTAAATAAGCGAATAAGCGAAAAAAATGATTGATTAGGTTCTGGTTTTTGATGTTTTTTAGGACTAAAAATAGAATGATACCGGTCCGTGAGTGATAAATAAATGCAAAGAAATAATCTTGGTATCACCATTTTTTTTTTTGTGTTGTTTACATTTTATAAGTTTATTACTGAAGAGTTATCCGGGTTAAGTTGAAAGTGCCCTCACTCTATGAGCCGGACCTGAAAAATATGACTAATACTTTTACTTTTTCTGAAAAAAAATCTGAAAATATACCTTAAATTATGAAGAAAATACATAGTCTGCCTATCAAAAGTGGAGCCCTTCTTATAATTGCGCATGACCAAAATGTTATAAAATCGCACGTTCAGTTTTCTTGAAATAAGTGGCTCCCTGTGGGTCGTGTGCAAAACATAAAGAGAACATTTTTCAAAGCTGTGATAAAATGTTCTATAAAACGAGTTTTTAATCATCAAAATCGGATGACTACAACCAAAGTTAGGACTCTCTCATAAACACTAAAAAAGGTTAATTTATGTTAAGTCAACGAATTTATTTGAAAATTCTTGCTTTTTTGTGATTTTTTGGTTATTTAACCAAGGTTATAACTTCAGTTGTGGTTATTTGATTTTGATAAAATAACACTCGTTTTATACGAAATTTTATCTCCTTTAAAAAATGTTCTCTTCATGTTTTTCACACGACCTACAGGGAACCACTTATTACAAGTAAACTGGAATTTGTGCGATTTTTTAATTTTTAAGCAAGCGCATATATGAAGGGCTCCACTCTGGATAGGCAGACTATGCTATCCTTTCATAATTTAAGGTAATTTCGGAAAAATTTGGTTTGAAGTAGTACAAAATGAGTCCCATTTTTTAGGTCTGGTTCTTGGACAGAAGGGAGTTGTCCTGAAATGCTTGCTTCCTTACTCTACAATTGTTTGCTTATTTTTTCGGTTTATGCTGCGGTTTCAGCAGGAAAATTACTACTTGTTTATTATTAAACATTATATAATAATTAATTTGTAATGTTTAATAATTATATAATTATTTTGTTATTATTATATTAATACCTACTCAACTTTTTTCTGAATTTTTGAAAGGGAATGCGCTAAAACAATTTAAAGATAAACACAAAGTAAGCTTTTATTTGTTGTACCAATTTTAATAGAACGAGCATGATTTTGTATAAAATTTAGGATATACGTGCTCATTTCCTTTAAAAAATTGAGTAATGAATTGCCCTTCTATTTAGGTTATGAAGCATAATCTGAAAAATCTAAAAAAAACTAAAAACCTTAAAAAAAATACGGCAAATAGAGGCTATGCTAATTATTTGATTTGCTTAAAATTTGTAACATGTATAATTGATACTATTTCAACTTTGATTGAAATATTGATACTATTCATACCCCCCGCATTATCTCCAGTTATCTGATTAAGTCCAGAAGAATGTCTAGTCTAAATAAGTGTACCAAATTAGGAAAAATCAGATGAAAATAGCTTGAGTTATTTTGCGCATAAGATCGGACATTGTAACTATATGGTCTTAAGAAGCATGTTATTAAACACGAGTCTAAAATATACACGCATTGCAAACGCAATGCGTTTGCAATTTTAATTTTTATTTGGCATGGCAATATTTAATTCCAGACATGAACTGATAATAAAATTAATTGTTAATGTTAATAAATAATTTCGTACATCTGCAATATGATTTGTAATCTGTATATATAATATACATAATATATGTATATGTTTTATACATCTTGAATTAAATTATTTTTTTGAAAATAATTTTAAGAAAAATATTTTTAATAAGGTAGTTTGTATGAAACTCTTACATTGGTGTAAAAAATGCATGCACTTAATATTCATGTACTTTTCCAATTAAAATCAATTATTAAAGATTATCGTATTTTTAATAAATTACGATGTCTTTTTTTGTTGGTTAATATTTTTTTAAAAAAGTAAAATAAAATAAATATGTTTAAATTATTTAATTAACATTTGACAACAAGTCTTATTTCCCCTATCTGTTTCAGTCGTAATTTTTAACAAGGTCGTAAATTTAATTAATGGTGCCTTATTCCCTGTATGCAAGTTACCCTTTTTCAATTAAATTACACGTCAAACCTTAGCGTCAAGAATTTTAAAATTATTTTCTGTATTTTTTTCAAATAATGATTTTTCTGTACGGTGTAAAAAAGTAATTTATTAATAACGTTTTGTAATCTTTTGAAGATCGCCTAGGTCTAAAAATATAATAAAAAATAAAAAGACACGAACTTTTCGAAAAAGGTAAAAAATTAAATTTATAACTGGCCGAAGATAATTTAATTACCTTTGCAATTAACTAAAAGAAAAATAATGTCAGTCATATTTCAATAAGTTATTTTTTTGCTATTTTTAAAATTTACTAGTGTTGTATATTCCGTCGAAGCCTTTGAACCAGAAATCTAAGTATTTATTGTAAAAGGATTCATATTTTCTTTTATTATTATTTTAATATGGAATCTTCTTGCAGTAATAGGTTTAAAAGCGTTTTGTGCGAAACGAGTTTTTGTATTCTTTGTCGGTTGCAAGAAGTTTTCAATAAAATAAATAAAGTGGAGGATAGAAGTGATGAGGCTGTGTATGAGTGGTGTAAGGTATATGTACGTAGTAAGAGAAGATCTCTCTAAATGATTCACTGTTCAGTATAATATAACTCTAGTAATGTACGTGTAGTAAGCAGTAGAATGTCTTAAATTTATTTCCTTTAGCAACGGACTTAAAACTCCCTATTCCAGAGATATACTCGGGTAATTAAACTTAGCGCATGCGCAAATTCCATCTCACAGCTTGCCAACGCTCACACGTATGATAAAAAAATAAAAAACTGGCTTCCTTGTAATATGAAAAAGTGCAAAGGATATATAGAAAGAAAGAAATGTAAAAAAGCTTTTCTAATGTCTCTGGGTTTTGTGATTGACGAGGTATTTTACAATTTTTCTCCGTTCTGCGAGACTTCCTCGGCAGTAAAATAAATAAAAAGAAAGAAGGAGAAAGCCGGGTGTTCAGGGAGGGTGCCAGTTTCTTGATATAAGTGGGCCTCGGCTGTAAACATGCCTGCATTGTGTATTCTCAAATCGGGTAATTTGTATGTAAGGCCGTCTCCCATATACACAGCGCATTTTACTCTCTTGAGTCTTACCACGCTCAGATACCGAAAGAAAAAATTTTCTCAACCTACAAAACTTTTTTTCTTATATATTTTTATACTAATCTATTATGATGTGAGGAGACGGAGATGACTTGGATCAATAACAGAATAGCTTCTCGCATAGAATATTATTTAATTTTACACTTTTCTAAATTATGGCATAGAAGTAATTGTATAGTTTTACTTAAATTTGTTTACTTATTTTTATTTCTTATTAAAAATATGAAAAAAACTCACAGCATTGTTTTTCGTATAGCCAACTAGTATGTAGATTTATCTTAAGTATTAAAATCCATTATTTCAACTTATGGTCTGTAATATAGAATAGAATATTTCGGAATGCTTCATGTGTTGATGAATTTAATGTTAATATCACTGATTTCACCGAGCTATTGCTTAGCGAACATAATACAGCTAATTTGCCACGAGAAACTATTATTTCGTATAAATATTTTTAAATAGTTTGAGCAATGGCTTATTTATCATGCCATTTTTCTCAATCCTTCACAATTAATTGATATTAACATAAAACTTCTTGAGGTAGATATGTACTATGGATTTTTAATTAACCTATATTACGGCTTGCTCCTATAAAAAATTATTATTAAAAAAAACCCTGTTTATGTTTTTTTTTAAAAGTAACTTCTCTAGTTAATATACTGCATTAGTAAATTTATAATCTCAGAAGTCGACATGAAACTCACAGTACTTTGGTCCTTAAAACCCTTAATTCTTTAATTAAATAAGTTATCTAATGATATTTTTGCCGTGATTAAATTTATTTAAGCAATTTATTAAGTAAATTTGCCTCTTGGATTCATAGAAAATAAGAAAATTTAAATAAAGTAGAATCATCCTTACCTTACAGATAAGAAAGGATTAAGATCAGATAAAATTTATGTAAGGCTAAAGAATTCTGTAATCTTAAATTAGAGGTTTAACTAAATGTTACAACTATTTATTCCTCTTGAAAAATGCATAGATAACTTCTAATATACAACTCTGGTTGTTTCTACTAAGTATCACAGAGATAGTTTTTGTTAAGTATTGTTCTTAAGAAGAAGGATTCACGCATACAATCACCTTAAACTTATCTGACTGATTTACAACGTATTAGTAACTTCGATCTCATTGTCTTTTAAAAAATAAAACCCGGGCGAAAAGTACAAGTAAACTTCCACGATTATTTTTTGTATAATAGATTTTTTTCCTTTTGGATGCATTGTTCTAAAAAAGAAAAGAAACATGTACAGACATAGCACGCGACTCATTTAATTCTTGAAAAGATTTCTTGTAAAGTTAGAATAAGTAAAGGAAAAGGATTCGCGAAAAACTTCTTTAAAGGGACATACTCGTGGTAGCAGAAACTTTGAAAAAATAAGAGGGGTAGGTACAATGGTTTCTTAAACAGATAGATAAGTATCTAAAGGTAAAGTTAAGGTAGGTGTATTGAGTAGGAATATAAACCCTATTTTCTAGCTTCTTATCCAAACTATACACCTGACAACACAATGGCACCAACCCTTTTCATTGGCTAATTATACGGACTTTTACCTTGCTCACAACAATACCTACACTGTAAGCAAGACACTACATTACTATACCATACAATATGATTTAACTCTTTTCAACCAACTTTACATACCTTCTGTTTTACAAGAATGCGATAATGAATATGGGCTTCATTTAAATCTGTAAGAATCAGAGAAAAATTACATTAGTTAAAATTTTGAAATTAATATTAGTTATTAGTTCTTTTGATATGTTTATCTTTAATAAAATATTCTATACTCGGCGCCATATTTAGCCAAGTTCTTTGGAAAATAGTGAGGGATACTTAATACTTAGCTTATATTTTAGGTTAGCTTAATACTTAGGTTTTAGACCATATTTAAGTAAACATAATGAATCTATTTTATAATAATAATAATAATGATAAAAGTTTAAAAGATTATTTTTTATAAATTCAAGTTTGGCTCTCGTATTGTGTATAATTAATTCATTATGTGAAGCTTAAGTTCATTAACATGTTTAATTTGACTGTATATTGTTATACTTATTATTATTCGACAGAGTCAAGATATTTTATTATCTATAAAATGTCTTGACTCTGTCGAATATATGTAGTATGTTATAGCATTACAAACAACTTATTGTATTATCTATGCAATACTTTGTTGGTAATGCTATAACATACTACATTTTGTTTTATTTTTGTTATTTTCTTCTGTGCCTGTTTAATCTAATGAAACCATTGCTTAATACTTGCATACTAAACTTATTTTTCCTTAAATATTTCTTTAACATGTATATTTATTCTTTTAATCTACGAACTTCTCCTTATTTTTCAGTTTTTTGTCTATTCTTTCTATGATTTCTTATGAAAACTTCTTATGAATAGTGTTTTCTAGTGGGAGTCCTCTTACTAGCGGCTATTATAAGAAGTTCAAATTTTAAATTTTGACATTAATTTGATTTCAAATTTAAGCAGATGTATTGTAACCAAGGTTATTTATTTATACATTTATTTTATTTTTTTCAATATAGGAAGATTAGGTCTAATTTTATTTTTTTAAATGGGTCCAGATTTTTATTTAATTTTTTTGAATTATATACTTTTATCTTTCAAATAAAAACTGTGAAAATTAAAGAATTAGTTCTAAAAAGAGGGGAGAGTTCATCCTAAGAGTGAAAAGCTTACTCTGCAAAAAGCTTTTTTTCGGCAGCCGTATTTTTTCGTCAAGATAAATAAAAAAGTTAAAGCTAGTTTTTGGGTAGAAGAGTTTTTCCAGAAATGCCCTTCTCATTAAGACTTTGTAAAACTAAGGGCGCACTGTCCAATAATTCCCTCTTAGTACCGTTCACAAGGGAAATTTTTATACCTTTAAAAAAGGTTTCTCATTTCCGACCTCTCCCCCCTATTTTCATATAAGTAACAGTTAAACAGTTAAAAGTCTTAAGTAGAAGAATTACTACTTAAAGTTATTTTTTTACAGTTAATTTTCTAAAAAAAGTTTTTAAATATGTAATAAACATAAGTTTTTGTAAAAAAAAAAACAATAAACAAGTGTTATGGCTTACGCCTGGTGCTGGGTGGTAACACTGCAACAATCTTTTCTCTTCCATAGGTGGGGAAAAGAAACTGTATGAAAATATTGTTATTCTCTTACTGTTTTTGGCATTTTGTCAAAACAAATTATTCTCATAAGGTTTAGCGGTGTCATTAATTTTGCAAACTTATTAATTTTTTATAAATTTATTGCTTGAAATCTAGATTGAGAAACGGAGGCGTAGCTACAGCATCAGGAGAGCACTTATTATAATTAGCACGGGCTGCCGTGCTTATTATAAACAAAACTGTGCGTGCAGAATTTCCTATGTAGCACTGCTAAAAACTAGTCAGTTCTTTGAGTGATCAGTTTTATCCAACTCAAAGCTCCAAAAAAACATCAAAAATAACTTGTTACTCAAAATTTCACCGTCCGTATTTTAGATGTTCTGATTATTTACCACAGTTTTTCGTTTATATAGAGTGGTCGTATCGACTACTTTAAGCAGTCGATCTTTTTTTAATTACTTTTGTTTCTTTGAAAGTTAATATTGTTTAATATGAACCAGAAACCTGGTTCATATTATGGTTTTTGCCCTCCCCTAAATTGGATTATTCTACAAAGTTCGATTTAAACATATTATTTCGTTTGAAAGATAAGCTATATATGTTTACCCCGTGACTTAATGATGATAAGATAAATTAAATTAAGCTCCACAAGATATTGCACAGCGCATAGCTCTGTTTATGGGGTCGCGACTTAATAATGGTAAAGAAGACAAGTAAGTCTCAACCCTTGAGTCGCTGGCAGTTATTGTTGTCAGAAATTGATTAGCAAAAGTTCATTATTTTTTTTAAATAAAATTTAAAAAAATATGGAGGTATATTTTTGAAAGAATTGTATAAAAAATATTTTATAGTTTATTTTCTATCTAGTTCAATCATGTTTTAACTCGTATAAACATCGACAAGATATAAACTTAAGTTGGCTGTCTCCCTTGTATTTGACAGCTGCCTTCTTCTCTTCATTAGATACACACTGCTCGATATAGGTTCATTTCCGTAGCTTTGTTGGTGTATTAAATTGTTTAAATTCTAAGCTGTGATCAGGAAAAGGGCTATGGGGGCATTACTTGGCATAAAATTTTGATATTGTTAGAAAGACAAGTAATTCTACATTCTTGAGTTGTGACCCAAAATTGAATCGCTTATAGTTATTGTTGGGTCGCGAGAAATTAATTGTTGACAGTTCATTCTTTCTAAAAAGAAATTATATATATTTTCGTATACTTTTAAAAAGTCTTAGAATTTTTTTGACCGTCTTGGACCCAAATTCAAGAATAATCCCTAGACCCCCAAGATAGGTGAAAAAAATCCAAAACTGCAAATATTTCTGGCTCGCTGCGCTTGCCAATTTATGATTTGTCACGTGCTTCAACAAAAAAGCTTCTGTGAAAAATTATTAAATGTTTAAGCAAATAATAATTTACTATTCTGGTGATACAGTACTCTACGAGTAGCTGTTTTATTAATTACTTTGACCATCATTCAATATTAACAAAATACTAAGCCCACTCTAAACTAGCTCATAAGTATAACAAGAGTCCTTCAGCCTCATGTCCTATATCAGTTCGTCATATTTACTAGTTTATATAAGTGGCATACTGCCACGTTTTAAGTACAAAAAACGTGTTTTGTTTACATTGTGTTATTTATGCCAATCAATAGAATCGGGAGTCGTATCTAATTCTGATGATAAAATGTAAATATTTAACTTGTTTATTTGTTAAATATACACAGTGTAAACAATTTCAGCCTGATCTAAACACTTTTTGAAGATTTGTAATTTTTAAAATGTTTAAGGGGTCATTATTGTGGGTAACATTTTTATTTACTTTAACTTAATGGGAGGCCTTAACTTTGCGGTCCTGTACTTACGGGCCTGTAATGAAACCTATCTGGTATAAATTCGTCTTAACTTAAAAGCCAATGACCTTACAAATAATAGTTAATGGTGATTTTTTTCTAAAAATCCTCGCGTTCAGAACATGTAAAAATAAGTAGTGCATGTTTTGGAAAGTTTTTTGTGGGATTACGTAAAGTTCAATAAAAACTAAAATATTAATTGTATTTATAATTATTTAATAAGAGATTTTTCTTTATGATAAAAATACAATTACCTTGTGGATTTAATAGTACAATATCTGTAGAGATAGTGTGCAGTGACTCATGCACATATGTTGATTTTCCAAACTATGTAAAACATTCTAGTCGACGCTTACATAATGCGATTACTATAAATGTATTGTAATTTCAATTTGAGTTTAGAAAAGCAAAACTTAACTTTTTAGAACCCTTTTTTTAACTGGTTGTTCGTATAAATTTATTATGGAAGCATTTGTTTCGTACAATATGATTTTTTCATCTGATAAAGTGTATACAGTATGAGGGACATTATGTCATTGTTTATCCCTTTCTATTAAGATAAAAAATGATTAACTGAGAATGTGAACTCGTCAAAAAAATAAGCTCGAGCTCAAATTAAAACTCATAAAATTCACGAGTCAATGCTCAATAGTAAGGGAAGTTTTTTTTCTGCGAAAGGTTTTGTCAATTTTCCACATGTGGCAATTACCATATTTTATTCTTGGGGAATAACACGATACTGAATAGAGGGGTTAGGAAAGAAAAAAATACTATCTTGATATAGTGTTATACAACAATCAAAAATACGTGATGGAAAAGTGGAAGGAGGTTGATTGTAGATGTCCCGTGTAAAAATGAACCTCTACCTTGGACGGTAGTGTAAATTTTCACAGAAAAAAAGAGTCAGTGACAACCCTTGTAATCCCTGTCAGTTAATCCGTTGAAGCGAGTCATCCGGACGCGATTTCTATAAAGCTCCCTCTGACCATTTCTCTTGATCTCTAACATCAATTTAAATTTAGACGTTTTTATAAGCTGAACCTATACTCTGAATCGATTAAAATAAAAAACTCATGAAGCACGAATCTGTATGACTGCGGGGGAGTCATTATCATTCAGTATACTCCGATATAAAAAAAAGCTAATCTACCATTAATAAAGGTTAATTTAAAATTTAAATTTAGAACCTCCAAGAGAAATCTCTTTTTACATTTCGATATAAATCAATTTCCTATGGTTTTATATCACTGGATAAAATCTGACGCCGCTCGCTTTCGAGGATCGAATAAAAAGATAATAACGATATAGTAAATATCGACAAGTTAACTATAGAGACATTATAGTAAAAATTGCTTTAACTCAACTATAAAGCCTTTAGGCCTAATAAATACCTATAATACCTACATGCTTATTATTTATTAGTCTTTGTATTGTCCTTTTTCTGTGTGGATTATTTACACATATATATTTATTGTTTTTAAATACAGTTGTTTTATAATAGAGCAATAAAGAACCCACGAGGTAGTATTTCGAAATGTATTATGTTAAAAAGATTAATCTAATCCATAAATGAATTATTATTTTTATAAAGATTATTATTGTAAGTTAATCAATCCTTCAATTAGAGCGTTTAATATATCTTTGGCCAACAAAATTTGCAGGAGTTGGTAATTTGTTTTGAAATTTTTAAACGACATTTATTGTTGCGTATTAGAGTTAATATAATTTTATTTGGCTTGAGAAGTCTGGTAAGAAAAAGAACCAATGATTGTACTTTGTGTGTTTAGTAATACATTAAAACTTCCAAACATATAAAGAAAAAACATATTTTCAGAAGGACCAAAAGTGTTAAGACTAGGGTTTGAAGTACATAAAGAACTGACCATTCACAGTATTTTTAGACAGTCTTACCTACTTTTATAATTTATATAATTTAATATTCATTAATTAATTAGTAATAATGATTAATTTTATAATTTAAAGGAATCTATTTCCCACTTCGTTCTTTACTCATATTACGAACAGTCTCAAAAGAGTTAACGAAAATTGCTAAAGGCTCATGCCTTAACGAAAATTTGCTAAAGGCTGCTCCTATATGCTTTAATTCTGCTTCATCCTTATAGTGTGTTTAACTTTCAGTCTGAACAGCTTCAGCCTTCATCGGCTGAACAGCTTCACTTAATATTGTATGTATTAATATTAATTAATATTAGATTAAAGATAGATTAACACTATCTTTAAATTAGCATTTTTTGTCCGTTTAAAATTTATAAATATATAAATATTAGCTTTAATAGCAAATATTACGTTAAGCCTTAAAAATTAGGCTCAGTTATGGATGCACTTTTCCCTTTTTTTGTGGATAATTGCGAAGAATAAATAATTTAAGACAAGTTAGCGGGGTAATAATACGGACGGGTAATAATAATTGATATGTTAGATCTTTTCTGTTTTTAGAATTTGATTTAGTGTGTGTGTGTTTAATGGGGGGGGGGGGTTTGTCTAGTTTCGTGCTTACTTTTGTTAATCAATGTGTGCCATACCTAGTAATAACCTTAGAAGAAGTAAATAATCACTAAAACTCAAAAGTATATTAATGCTCAAAGTTAAGGTGTAATTTCTTGATAGTTTCAACGTATGGTAATTTGTGGATATATTAATTTATTATTGTCACTAATAGGGTTTAGTGTCAGTTATTATAAAACATAAAGTGACTTTGGATGCAAAAATTGACCCTATTTATGTCTTATTTGTAATGCGAGTACTGATCTGTTTTTCTTATTATTTTACTGTCATACTTTCATATTTTTTTAAAATTTTATTAAAAATTGTCTGTGCTGTTCGTATTTGAAATATCTTAAATGGTAAATAAATAAAAATTAAAACTCTTCGAAAATAATGGAATAGGTACTTTCATGTCTGTATTGAAGTTTTACTGTTTGAATTTTGCGACTTACGTTAGGGTGACGTTTTGCATGCACTGCTGTCGAAGCCACTTTAAAGAGAAATTTGTATTCATGTGACGTTGTTGCTAAAATAGTAATAGTAATATAAGGAATAAATTTATGTTAATTTGTTTTTGTCCAAGGTTCTACTCAAGTTGTTTTAGTCTTAGTAATTTTCTCTTCTCTTAGCCTCATTCGGTTCAAGTTTTTCAGTTTAGAAAAAAAACTTGATTTCATTATGAATATTTAAAAGTTTTGTGCAGTGTTGATCCCACAGCTATATCCTGAAAATTTCCTTATTAAACCCTGAAGTTGATATCTTCTGGGGAAGTCCTTTTTTAGAATGAAGTAAAGGGAGGAACTCTAGTTTTCCCCTAAAGATTTGGTACTTTAAATATGAGGGGACAATTTTATGGCCTTGGCACCCTTCGTATTAACTTAAGGTTGACGCGCGTGTAAAGAATGACACCCTAGCGCTTTGCGGCACTTGTTTAGATTATTTTTCCTGTAGTACTAATGTGTGCCATGTTTGTATAATTGATAATTTCTCCAGGTTAACAAACTTATCGAACATCAAAATTTTATTTAAATTTGTATTTTTACTTAAAATATTTAATAATTGGCTGCTAGGGTTATAAAGATATTTGTCTAGTTCATCCAGCAAAGAAAGACAGGGTGTGATGGAAACTGAAAATGTCTTGGTGCGATTTATCCCAAGCACATTAAGGTTGAACGTTTTATGGGAGTAAGTCAGTTTGCCAATTTCTCCGAGATTTATTTAATATCTGTTTGGTTTTGATATAAGCGAGGCCATCCACCATCCCCTCTGGATAAAAACCTTCTTTTAGTATTTAACTCGTTGTGAGTGTTCGAAGTTGATAAATAAGATAGCCATATTGTGCCAAGAAGAGAAGAGAAGAGAGGAGGCGAAGGCAGGCGACGCGACGGGATGGCAGTGTGGTTCCAAGTTTCAGTCACTCCACCAAGAAAAACAAGTTTTTAACTCATTCTTCATCCATCTTTTTTAAAAATAAAAAATGTGGCTGAGAAGCTTCATAGTCTCTATCGAAGAAACGAATTAAACTTTTCCTAGTTTTCTTCTTTTTATTATTTTGTAGAAAATGAAATATTTTTGTAGGGGGCGAATAAAGTAGTGTGGAAGGGGAGAGGTTAGGTACAATGGAGAAGAGTAGGATTCCCAGTTAAAGATAAGGCGATACAGGGGTCCAGGGCGGTATATCGTGTAAGGAGGCTACACATCCACAAAGGCGTGAATGAAATATAGCCAGATAGTATTTGAGTTATACCCTTGAAGGGGGACTATCAGACCCCCTCCTCCTTTATGACGGACACTCCGGGGGCCGAATCTACGGCTGACGTTTATGACCTCTGGAGCTCCTTTTCTGTCTTTTTGTTCTGGCCGTCGGCAGGAGAAGAGGGGGCTGTGATTTAGGGAATCCTCCGTCCATTCTGGAAGGCTTCCATTATTCCCGTCCCGCGGTGACTACAAATCAAAAAGGCCTTCCACCCCTTGCTCCTAATTATAAGGCTGGCCCTTCATCACCGGTCCTCCGTCCACCGCATCGATTTACCCTAAATCCTCTCTCCTTCCAACCCCCGGACATAGGGGAGCCCCAGGTTTTATTTCTGCCCTCCACCTCCTCCTTACCCCGCTTCTTCTATTCCTTCTCTCTGAGATGCTTGCCTTCCTCCTCCCAAGCTAATTTCCATCGATCCGTCAAGATACTCCCTTTCTCTGTTTGCCTTTGAAGACTCACTTCAAACACAACATTCTCACTGCACTACTCAACCACACCACACTGTATACACCTTACCAACTATTCTACACTTTTTTTTACTGGTTTAATAAATAAAACCCCAACATCTATTCTTGTTAATTTTACCACAAATATCCAAAATTACGTTATTCATGGAAATTGGTATATTTAACAAAATATATTTATTGAATTTTATTCCCTTTTGGAAAAAACTTATATATTTATTATTCATACATTCATTTAGTTAGAATTTAAGAAGTTGGCTCATAGGAATTTTCAATTTAAAATTAATCAAACTTTTAGACAACATCTAATCGTAAGTTGTATCTGCAGCTTAGTTTCCTACTACTTTTAGTAGTCCTACTACATATTTATTGTTCTCCCTTTAATTTAATTTAATGCCATACATTACTGGTTCAGTGTGGTTTTATGTACTGTGTGGTTAAGAAACAGAATGTGTAGAATTTTTATTCTTCGCGGAAACGGAGACCTTTAAAAGCGATAATTGGTGCAGTATTTCCTCATATTAATAGAATGATAAATAGTTGGCTGAACTTTCCGTGATAATTCCTAATTTTTATGTAAATTAACTAATAAATGATCATTTAGCTCTAGTTTTGCTACCCTGATATTAAAATTTAGGAGCTCACTTATTTGTCTACATTACTTGTATAAACAGTTGAAATTGATTTTATCTAACTAGTTCTATGCTTTCCATACCTGTTGAATTAAATTGATTTAGGTGTCCTTACTGTCAGGAATAGTATTCAGCTTGCTTAAAGAAGCAATGTTGACGTAGTATTTGTCAAACTGGTTGGTGTGGAAAGAACTTTCCTCTAGCAGCATAAGGAGGGGACTATTAGCTTCCGCTTGGAAAAGGGGCCTTTTAAAAACTAAGAAGTCTCTAGGTCGCCCAGCCTATTCTGGTGTAAGGAGGTTTTAAAGCTACTGATATTTTTAACATTGAGGAATAAGTAAAATTTCTGGCATATGAGTCCGCAAGCTCTTGTTATTTGAGGCGGATTTCAAAATCAAACAAGATACAAAAAAATAAAGCATGACATATAAAAATGACACACTAAGTCCATTTGCCATATAACAAAGTGACCCCGCTGAGGATAAAAATAGAGAAGAAGTCATCACAAAACGTATATCGAATACAAGCAGCGCATGGTTATAATCTTTCATTAACTGCGCAGAACCTACATTTAAAAAAAATCTTGCCTCCTGTTGTTTTGATTATTAAGAAGGCAATAAACAAATGGTAAAAAGTAATATCTTTTCCTTTTTAGAGTTTCCTTTAAAAAAATGCGTTAGTGGGATAGGTGGGAGTCAAACCTCGGACCACGACACAAATCCGTTTCAGAAGTCCTTGATCACGAAAAAATACGTTTTGCGAAACTTATAATATATATATATATATATATATATATATATATATATATATATATATATATATATATATATATATACATACATACATACATACATACATACATACATACATACATACATAATATATATATATATATATATATATATATATATATATATATATATATATATATATATATATATATATATATATTATGTGTGTGTATCTCTATACACTTTCTTGTAAACACGCTATTCTTTCAAAAGGTAAATAAGTTCAAAAGGATAAATATTTTTAATCACTTGGCACGAAAATCAACCCTGGGGAGGACACGAACCTTATTGAAAACCAGGTTTTTGTGACGTCATGAACCCGGTTTGCTGAGTCAGCAAAAATTTTTAAAAATCGATAAATTTACTTCGATAAAATTATAAATTTAATTCGATAAAATTATAAATTTAATTTAATAATATATAAATTTAATGTCAATTTAAATTCGATAAAAAATCGATACATTTTGCGCCGCGAAAAAGGTCCTAATTTATGTTCCTTGGGACGCTAAATGGAATAAAACTGGGCCGAAGTCGATACGGCCAGTTTAAGTTACCAAAAATTTAAAAAAAGAAACTATTGCTCGCATTTCCTTTTATTTACCTTTTACCTTCCTGAGGACTTTTTTAGCCTGTCACAGCAGTGCACCTCACCATAGTAAGAAAAATGTCTTTAAAAGTCTATCAATAACTGAAAAAAATAAAATTTAATAATAAGCAAACATTACAATGATTTTTATTAACTAGTTAAAAAAAGCAATCGTATCTAAGCTTTCTTTATTATTTTATTTGTAAACATAACATGTATCGAAGCTATCGGTCATTTCGATAATGCATGTGTAATATTTTTCTTGTTGAAATCGTTAAAATACAAATTATCAAACTTAAATAAATTATAATAATTAACTATTTTAATTATTATTAACTATTTACTAAAGGACATTCATTATTAATTCAATTTTAAACTTTATTACGGGGTTATTTTTTTGTAGTATGGTAATTTAAATTAATTAATATTTAATGATTATGTATGTAAATATTTTGTTTATTTGAATCTCCTAAGGTAGAAAGGTCTTTTCAAGTAGCTCCATTTAATTTTTTCTGTGATGAATTATATTATTGATAAACTCTGAAAAGTTTTTTAAAAAACTATAAATATGATTATATATATATATATATAGAGTGGTATCTATATCAATTGTTTTTATAACTAGTTGCCTCATTTATGTACATAGATGCATAACAGATGACTTCTAACTATATTTATGTTAACAGTAAATACATGACATTTTTTGGCTTAATCTACCATGCTATTTAAAATTTATTTATTTCATTTCTTTCTATTCATAAATATACATGATGCCCTTAGTTATAAATCATGCATTATTCTGATCTGTCCATTATAGATCATACAATTGCAAATACAAAAATGTATCACTTATAACCTAAGAAAATAATTCAAATTTTTATTACACCATTTTTGATATGACCTTTTTGCCCTGAAAGGATTTCTGCCTATGCATTTTTTAGAAGTTAATGTAGCTGGCAATGTTTATTTTTTTTTCTCACGGGGAAATAAATTCTTGGTGCCAAGGAAATAATAAAATTATTCTTAAAACAATGGATATTAATAACAATTTAAAAAAAATCCGTCTTATAATTACTTTATTAAACAATTTAAAAAAGTTTATATCTTGGATTGCATTAATAAAATTTAAACCAAATAAAAAAACAACAAACTTAAAATGCTTGAATTAAAAAGACGGAGTACCTCAGAACTTTTACTCACCTATCCGGATTCGCTACGCCTATCCTCTTAACTTTCGACTCTCTTTACTCGTCCTCAGGCACCCTTTTTTGTATTGATCACGTTCAATGCTGTTTGACGCAAGTAATTCGACAATAACTATGGATTTACTTTGTGTATTAAATTGAAACTTTTTACACTTGGTTATCATTTTTATATCGTGTATTTAAGGGGGAATACATGCGTTTCATATTTCAAGTAGGTCTTCCACCTCCCGAGCTTGTAATCAATTGTGAAACTCGACTGTTAGCATACAGGCTACAAATTTTAGGTGACAAGAAACCTAGTTCATTCATTCTAAAGTCACTTAGAAATCATCACATTGATTCGCAAAAATTTATTGGTCATGCAACTGACCATATGATAGCACCATATTCTTGCAGCGAACCATTCTCACTAAATTGCGATTTTGATGAAGATGTTTCTACATCTGTTGACAATTCAGTTTGCTTGATTCACAGATGGATCCAAAATGGACTGCGGGTCAGGAGGAGGGGTGTTTGAACTTAACAATAAAAAACTGTTCATACTTCTAGCTAAGCTTGCCTCAGTCTTCCAAGCAGTAGTATTCTCATTGTGTATATCTATACTGATAGTCAAGCTACCATCAAATCTTTAGAGTCTAATAAAAAAGGCTCCAAACTGGTATGGGGATGTTTACTGAACACTGTATCAATTAGATTGGTTCCTAGGTATAAACGTAAATGAGATAGTAGACGCTCTAGCTAGACAAGGTTCGGTACAAACCCCAAAAGGACCAGAACCGGTCATTGGAATTTTGAAAAGCCAAGAGTAAAATCAGTGAATGACCAGCAAACAATCATCAGCTACTCTGGAACAATGTTTCTGACACTGTAAACCCATGACGAGAGGCCCACAAGCCAAGCTGACAGAAAGTCTTAGAAAAACCTAAGTCTAGTGGCTAGCTTAATAACTGGTTACTTTCACCTACGCAAACATATGAACAACATTGGCAAATACTTAAAAGAGTCTGTCTATAGACTTTGAGAGCTAAATCAGCTGCACAAATCACATTTCAATGTAAATCCCTTCAAGCCTAGAAGAGATTTATGTAATTTGGGAAAGCTGGTTAAGCAAATTTAAGATGCTAAGGAGAACTTAGTGACAAAAATCCTAGAATTAATCTAAGGAAAAGAACTCCTGTAAAGAGGTTTTTGTACAAGGGTATTTCTACAAAAACCTAAAGTCGCAGTGCATGGGTTTCAGACCTACCCATAAAATCTAATAATAATAATATTAATACATATTATGTATCACCTTTAAATAATTCTAAATTACTATACTAAATCATTATAGATTAAACCTACATTACAATTTTAAATTTATGACGAAATATTTACATTAAACCTGGGTCAAAACATAATTTTTTGATTCACATAGTTGCGGACTAGACTCTTGTGATCACCAGTGATCGGTTTTCATGTTATCAGAAGTGTGTTCTATATAATATTCGAAGACATTTGGTATGTAGTTATCGAAATCTTTGTTTAGATGAAAATAAAAACAAAAAATTCCGACTTCACTGTTCTGTAGCGTGGCTAAACAAATAGCTGTTTTTTGTCTCTTCAAATTAATTAATTTGTTTTATTAAATTTATTTATATTTTTGATTAATTTTATTATAAAAAACTATCTTTTAGTCTAATGTCCAACAAGACCTAATCTGATGCCCGCAAACATTTGGTTTGTCATCTTCTTTCAAGTGATATAAATAAAAAACCTTTCGACTGCTACCAAAAGCAATTTACGCGACTCTTTTGTTTTAGTTCCTTTACTAATTTTTAAGAAAAAATAAATTGACAGAACTAGGGTCTTGTAAGGTATAATTTTTTTTAATAAAGTTTTTTTTTTAAAGATAGTGACAAAAGTTGTTTTAATCTGAATTCATTTTACTTTGCCAATCACAGTATATCTTCAAGTATCCCAAGTTTGATTGATGGGACAAATTAAAACAAACGTTTTATTCTTTGTAATTAAAAACTTTTCTCTTTTTTTGCTAAAACTTTTTTTCATTTCGAACTTGTATCTGTCTAGGCAACTTTTTCAATTGTTTAACAAATCGAATAAATTATTAAATCATTGGAAACATTTACTTTATTTTTTTATTCGATAAATGTTGTATTATAATAATTTAATGCCTACCTGATATAATTGTTTCATGTGATCAAACATTTAAATTCTTGCACTCTTGGGACCAAACAATAATAATTTCTGTCTATTTTTGTTGAAGTTATACTTTTTGCTATGCGACGTTAAACGATTTAAAAAATGTCTTATTAAATTATTAGAAAGACTGGAATTGTCTTATTTTACAATTCTGACTTAGATTCCTTTTCTAACTTTTCTTTGGAAGAAGCTTTATGTTATTTTTTTTTTAAACGACTGGATTTCAACTTGACTTAGAACTCAATTATTGACGATATGAAATAATTTTCTAATTTTTATTACAATCTAAAAATAAGGCTTTAGTATTTCTTTTTTAATTCCAGTACTGCGTGGTACTCGAGGAGCAAATTAAACATTCATAAGGAAGCTTTTTTACATTTTTGTCACTTTACTAGGGTTGTTCAAAATGACAAAGCATTGAGTTCTGCCTCCTTTGAAGTTAGGATATAGTATTTTTATTGAAACAAAGCAGAATAGCAATGTAACAATTATCGATGCATTTGCGTGTACTTTTTTTAAAGCTTTCCTTTCTTAAGATGTAATGGGAAAGTAAAAACATTGTTATTTCTTATGATTTAGTACATAAAAATAGAAACGAATATTGTAAATAAATAAATAAATTATCAATTGGATTTTAATTTAATTTGTTTATTGGGTTGAGATGTGTTAGTTTAAAATGTTAAACTCTAATTATTTATTTCCCTGTACCTCCCACGCTTTTATACAACTTATAAAAATGTATAAACTCGTAAACATTTATTAAATACAAGATGCCTACAGTTTATTTACATATTTAAAAAGTGCCAGAGGTCTTTTTGTATAAAAATCCGATTGCATAGGTAGTAGGTTGTTAACAATGTCGTCTCATATGTGTGTTAGGTTGAGAATTGATTTAATTAGTATTAGTGACGTGGAGACGAACTTTGATTTGTTTAAGTTAGCGTACAATGACATTTCGCCCACATCGCTTTGAAATTTCTGGTGGAAGACTTTAAATATGTGATTTCAAGTTATCAATCACTTCTTTTTATTTTTTTAATTTATTTTATATTAATAAAAAGAAATATTTAAATTCAGCTTGAAGGTAAAATAATGTTATGCAAGAGATTTATCCGATCGATAAATCCAGCTGTGAGATGGATTGATTTACACACAAGCTTTGATAAACAGCGTACTCAAATTCCTTTTCTCATTCTCTCTTTAAGAAATGGTTTTTATTGAAAGGTTAGTTGCACTGATGTCTCGTCTGATATATCGTTTCTCCGCCCCGGACTCCAGCTAACAATAACTTATCTTAATGTATATTTTATTCGGAATTAAAAGCCCCCCCCCTTTTTTGTGAATATATTGCGGTACGAAGGTTGCAATTATTGTATAAAAGTTTTTTGAGGAATACTCCCTGTGGAAGGCCTCAGGGATATATCTTTGGACTCGTTTTCTATTCATTTTTTTCGCATTGACATTTGAAAAATTAATACTACTACGTGTTTCATACGTATAAAATCAATAGTAATAATTGCCTGCAAGCTTTACGCATATGCTTAATCTAAAAACATGCGGGAGCCTTAGGTGATACCTTCAAATTTGGCTTTACTAAAGCTTCTGTCATGATCTTATCTTAAACCATATTTTATAATTAATGGCTTTTACTTTGTTTCATTCCTCGAAATTCCTGCATTCTTTAGAATTTAAACATTTCAGTATACATTGAAGTTGCAAATGAAACTTGTATTAAATTAACTAACTGTAAATAATACTTTTATTTAAAAATTCTTATGTTTTTGGCAGAACAGTATTTTTTCGACAGAACTCGTCTTTTTATTCATTTAACTTATTTACTTCTATATCTCCTGTTTTTTTAGTTATATATAATTTATAAGCGTTTGATACTTTCATGTCATGAATTATCATTTTACGTTCCAGAATGGCATTGACATTTGCATGGTGAATTAAGTATTCTACGCGTGCTTATTGTGCGTCTCATTCTATATGTAAGAATTATTTAAATAAATCCAAGTCGTGCTTTTTGTGGGAAAGGTAAAGTTATTGATTTAGAAAATGTCTAAATGTTTTTTCTTATGGCTCGGGTCGTTCATCTTGTCAAAGTTATGCTGAAATATATATAACTGGAGTATTTTATGTTTTTTAATAATACCTATATTATCGCTTCTAAAGGTAGACTGGTAGAGAAGTGAAGGAGTGGGGGGTAGGATGTAAGATGATTTAGTGAATATTTTCTTTTATTAAGGGCAATGAATTATGATAGATCTCGGGCATTTAGGCCGAGCCGGCTGTAAAGAGGAACGTGACGGTAACGGGTGCGGAAATCAATCGATTGGAACCAATATTTCACCTGAGGAGTCGAGGAAAAAAGGGAGTAGCTCTCCCTGCAATTTAAGGGTGAAATGTTCAAAGTGAATTAAAGGGAAGCATTGTCAAGACGAAGCTCCTTCAAGGAGAAGTTTTACTGTTAAAATACGAGGTGGAGGTTCTAGTCGGGCGTTTCCAACTGCGGAAGTCCATCATTTATCGGCAGGACTGTAGAATTATCTAGGAGTGGAATCAGTTTAGTATTTATAGCGGACTGATTACAAGGTTGGAGTTTAGTGGGAGATTTATGACTGAGGAGTTGGATGTATCACTGAAGCACGCAGAGGTCTATCTGACTAGCAATGAGATTCTACCCTAGCCTAGGGCCTGGTGTCACTCTTCTGCTCTAATTATTACTCTCCAACTAACCACAACCCAGTGATTAAAGAATCAGAAATAAGTAAAGGGGCCTTTAGCTTTTAACTACAGTATACCTATATCTAATGATTGATTCATACCGGGGGTTCAGTTCACTAAGTTTTATAAAAGAGTAAAGATCTTTGGTTAAGATATACTGTAAGGTAGGCTAAGCAAAGACAAGAAACATGTCTGAGAACTGTGCAGAGGAATCGTCACCCGGTATACTCCTAACTATATTATACCATACTCTGTTAATGAGGACAATTCCCTGTATTTCACCCTATTAACTCCTTTATACATCCACATACACACACTAACACACAACACAAGACCTGTCCCTCTAAATCCTCTCTCAGGAGACATACTTCGACATGGGCACACCGGCATACATAATTTTTCTCTACATCCTCAACTTGAAATATCGTGGCCCTTGACATTTCATTACAGAAACACTGTTAAAAAAACAACGACCATAATGAGACACAACATCTACCTATACATTGGGATGATCCTTATTTATGTTTACTTACTGCGACTTTCAAATACAGATGTATCTTTTCTAATAATACATTATTCTTTAATACAAGTTTGAGTTTTGAATTACAAAATAATAAACAATCTTGTATGCATTTACTCAGGTACTTTTTCATATATCTTGAATAAGTTCTTAACCTTGAAAGTATCTAATATTCGAAAATCAACTATCAACCTCTATTTCTACATAAAAATTAAAAATAAAACTATATTTTTCTCAATTAATTTAATAGTAATAATAACTATTATTTTTAATAAATAATTATTTTTAATAAAATTTTGAATAAATAAATAAAATATTGTTACATAGTATAAGATGATTATTTTTTTTTACAATTTTTTACGTTGTAAGTTTCTAATATTTTTACTTTTCCTAAATTATACCGTAGGTATAGAAAAAGTATTGTGTTTTCAAGAAAAATCCTAAATCGGGATTTCACCTGTATTATCCGTTTCAGGTGTTTTTAAGATCTCCTGAGAACTTTTTACAAAGTTGTCTGTCTATATGTGCGTGTATTTATGCTAGAGAGTTGATACTTGATACTAAAATCAATTTTCAGGTCTATTTGTGCTCTCCGTGAAATAATTTTTTAGTTAATGATACTTCATTAACATGTAATAATAAAAAACGGTGGGAAATTTATCTTTGGGCTTGAGATTTGGGACACATGTATACATGTGTCTTGGCATATATGTTAGATATGACTGTAGTCATATCAAAGACCAACATATATGTCAAGGTTTATCTCATGCTCAGCATTAGTTCAATTTTTATCGAGTGACCTAAATTGTTTTTTACCTAAACATTGTTTAAAAGTAAAAAAAAAACAATTGTGATAATTCAAGTAATCCTTGAATAAAACGAGTATAAACTTATTATACAAGTATAAGCTGTATATACGCTACTAGTTTATACTTATTTATTACGTAAAGAAATGTTACTTTTTGTAAGAAATAAGTTTCAATACGGCAAGTATATCTAAGATTTTTGTTGTATCATAAAAATTAAGCAGCATCGAGCGAGGTCAGTGCCTGGCTGGGTAACCGCTGGGAATATAAAATATATTTTTACTGTCTGAGGACGAGCGAAGCTAGTCCGATGTAGTGAGGATGAGCGTAACGAATCCGATGTGATGATATAATATGTATCGTGACGATATAAAAAATGTGTACCAGATTTTTTATTTTTTAACACCTATCCAAAAAGCGAATTGCTTTAAGCTGGGGGTGTTCATTTTAAGCTTATTGTACAAAAGTTTTGTATTATTTGTTTAAGGTTAAAGTTACACTACTATATTTTTACTAACATTTTAAAAATAATTAAAAGAGCTAGTACTAATGAAAAAAAGTCTGTTGTAATATGTATTTTAATTTCTGGTTTTATTAATTTGACATCCATACTTGTGTATTTTATAGCTAGTGACCTCTTCACCAGAAATCAATCTCTTTATACAATCATTAATATAAAAATACCTATCAATGATTTCATATAGCTTTAATAAAAAAATAAAAAATTCCTCTGAATGGTAGACAAAATTTACTTTTCGCCCTTATTTTAGTAAAGAAAATAACTAGTAACCAGTAAAAAAAGATTAAACAAAATCTTTTTTTTTTACTGGTAAGGAAATAACAAGGTGACCCTGCTATGTATGAAGCATACCTTAGTACCAAATACGATCAAGTATTTCGGTTTACAAGCCTCCTCTGATTTTTTGCCCAGTGTTACATTTGTAAAGTGTGCAGTAAAAGTTCTCTTTTGAAAAAATATATTAATAATCTTTTTTATACAGCTGACCCAGAAAGAGCTCTTGATATAAATAAATATTATAAATACAAATATCCTTATAAATACTGTTATAGCAGAATATAAGTATCACTATTTAATTCAAAGCCCACGTTTCACATTCTAAATATTTCAGAAATCAAATATTGTTGTGCTTGTTATGTATGTATCTTTAGTCCTGAAAAGATTTCGATAGATGACTAATGGGAGGGGGGTGAGTGAAATTCAAAATTTGTTCCAATTCAAGAGCAGTTGTTTGGGGGGGGATTTATTTATTCGAGTCCACCAAATTTCAAATGATGGATTCGACCAAAAGTTAAAAAAAATTAACACTTATTAAATTACGTATACTTGAGGTTTACAACCTAAAGTGGGGGTCTAGTAAAAAATTATACTTATTTATGCCCTATGGGAGTCAAAAATGCTATTATTTCCCGAAGCAATAAGTTGGTTTCAAAGTTGAAGACTGAGGGAACCAACGTTTTTAAATCCTGAGATATAGCCAAAGAATTTTTGTATTTTACGCATAAATAAAGCTAAGGAAATAATTATTGCATGGAAATAATGTTATTTTACCCTTTAGGACGAACCAGATTTCATCTTAAAAATGTACGTAATTTAATAATTGCTATATTTTATATTTTAATATTTTGTTATCTTTTAGTCGAATTCACCGTTTAAAGTTTGGTGACATCTTCCCTCAAAAATTAATTATTTATTTTTCTTAACGACTGCTATTGAATTGGAACGGATTTTAAGCGAATATAAATCATCCCCCCCTCATTTCTTTAGTCTTCTATCCAAATCTTGGTAGGACTAAAAAACGTATTTTACTCTTAAAACTTTTCATTAAATTTTATATTATGTAATGACTGGACAATAATATATATTTCATTTCGACGTTTCGTCTTAAAAAAGACACACAAGTTTTAAATGTTTATGTAAAGAAATAATTTTAACATTTTATTTTGAAGAATTAAGATTTACCTTACATTTAAATAATCAACTAGTTATGTCTATGAAAAATATAAAGTATCCAATTGGTAATCAAAACGTTCACTCTTACAATCAGTAAAATAGTTTTTTCTTATTTTCTGTTATATTGACACTGGTTCAGCATTGATTGTAGTTTATGTTAATCTTTTATATATTATGACTTCTAAACTGAAAACTTTGACAGATTATATTGTATTGTATTTACAACTTAGCTGTTTTAGAAAAGTTTATAAGTTAAGTTAAATGGTATTAATATTTTGAGTCTTATTTATGGATTTACTGTGGTTTCTTTTGATTAACACTTTTGTTAAAAAATAATATTTTGGAGTGTTAGTTTAATTTTATTTCCTGATAGTTTATGATAATGTCTGGACCGGTACGTTCTCTGTAAAGTTTTCTTTTTTTTTATTTATTTCATTTAATACATTCAGTATAAGAAACTCTGTTAGATCTTTAATATATTGAATGACTATTCCGTATAAATTTTATTCCGATTTCTTTAAGAGTTCTTTTTGTAGAAAAAGAAAAGATGTTAACTAAAATAAGGAGTTGGAAGGAGGGAATTTATACCAAATTTTATTCTAAAGTTTCTTCTATAAGATTTGGAAGGTAGTAAAGAGAAGTATTTTGTGAGAGAATTGGTTGGAGGGGGTGTGGGTACTAGGGAAAGGTTTACGGCTGACACGTATCTCGGGGGCTTCTTTGCTTCTTTTTCTTTTTAAACTTCTCTAAGAAGTAGAAAGATAAAGATTTCTCAATGTGACAAGAGAAGGAAGAAATGTCGCCCACTTGCCCTTTATTTACAAGAGTTAAAGGGGAACCGAGGAGGCAAAAGGAACGTTTAGATATACCGGGGAGCCGAAAATATTGCCCTCTGAGAGGTAAACCTTGCTACCTCAGGCAGCGAGGTCTTTAATTGAGCACGTACACTATTGAGATTGCATTTTAATTTATATACGAACGTGATTTGTAGTGTCCGGTCGGCTCCTGCCATCTATTCTCTTACAGGTCGAGAGATAATCAAGGAGCGTTTTCTACCCCTTTCTACCTGGAGGTTTGTAAATCTCCAGCTTCTTCGTGCTATACCTTCCCGATCTAACGTCCTTAACTATTTATCTCCCTTTTACCTGACGTAAATAGTCTTCACATTTAAAGGATAATAAATGTTTTTTGGACGGTTGTCCCTTAAAAGAAAAGTTATGCCCTCGGAAAGCACCATCAGTGTCCTTTCCACATTACTTGGAAAGTACTTTCCTCTATTTCTTTCTAATTTATGGACCATTAGCTAAATTTTGATTTCATTATTTACGACAAGCTCCACTAATATTTACTGCTTCAATTTTTCTTCTACACGTATCAGTATCAATCAATATGACCCTTGTTAAGCATTACCTCTATTTCTCTTAAACCAGATTGACTTAGGCTGCTTTTAAATTCTACAGGAGTTTTTATTATTTAACTTTTGCTTCTGTACTTGAAATATAATTATATAAACTAAAATCTCTGTAAACGTTTTTACGTGCCAAATAATAATTTAGTAGATCGTCAATGAATTTAATGAATTCGTATTTAATATTATAACTAGATACTGTAAACTATTGAATTTCGTACTGCCAAATAATATTATAAACAAAGATCAGTTTAGATTTCTGACTGGTCGTAGGTTTGAAGGGGTACGCTGTATTTTCTGACCTCGCTAAGGCGTTCGACTCTGTTTCTCATAACGTATTGATTAAAAAATTCTGTATGATATAGGATTAAGTGGAACTCTGTGGCGGACTGGACCAAAATGCCCAAACCTAAATCTCGAGGGGCCCAATAGAGGGGGGGGGGTCCTATATTGCTTCTTAAGTAGAGGTGTCTAGTTTTAACTAGATTAGTATAGAGCATAATTTAATTTAAATTTTGTATTTAATCAAATACCTTCGCTAAAGAGAACTTGTTTTCTTTTTATTAATTTATTAATGTATTGAATCCGTAGTCATAGAGTTTAATTGAATTACAATGGATTTGGGCAATCGAAAGTTTTGTGTCATAATCTTATGTATATTTGTATCAATATGCAGGTATAAATAAACACTTAGTAATCTGCCAAATATATATTATGTGCTTTAAAATTCAAATCAATTTATTATTCCCTAGATTTCTTGTAATTGAAGTATTGATCTTTTTCTCTCCCTTTCTTATCATGTTTTACCATCTTCTGTGAAATACAGCTTAACTTATATCCATAAAAATAGAGATATTTACGTTTATAACAGTATTTACGAGACTTATATCCACTTTAACTTAGACTTATTTGAATTTTTTACTGATTCATGATTATTGGATTTTTCGTAAACATGTTATAAGGAGAAAAAGTTTTATTACCTACAGGATTGTACACAAGTATGATGTTATTACCCATAGTCATAGTGGTTCGAGGGAATATTCCTAGGGAATGTGATCCAGATATACGTCTGAACATCGTGAGGGATTTACTAACAAGTTTTTTTTACCCCTCGTCTTCTTCCCAAAGCTTGAGATTTAGGTTGTGTTGTTTAAGAATGATTGGTGTCCAAACTTTTCCATATTTTCTTATTGGGGGCTATTTTGAATCAAAAACATTCATAATATTCTATACTTCACTGGTTGGATGTATAGTGTTATAGGTGTATTGAGTAAACGGTTCTTTCCTATTCCGTTTTCTCTGCACCCTACAAGATCTACGTTTCTTAACAAAGTTACTTTGATTATTCTATGATTTATCAAATATAAAACTTATAAAATACGTAGATTAGTTGGCTAAATTGTAAGAATCAATTAAAATGATTTTATGTGGCTTGAGAAGCAATTGACTATGTTTTTACTTCTCTTTACATACCTATAGGAAAAGTATTTTGTATATCCTAAGAAAACTAAGAAGAAATTTACTTGAATTGTTTTATTAATTCATATTGTCCAATAGGTGCCTACCTGTGTCACCAATAACTCCCGCTGTGTTCATAAAAGGTAAAAGTTGGCACGAAAAGCAACCTGTAGATTTAGATGTGCTGCCCAGGAAATCAAAATTTAAGAATTATAATTCTCTTTACTCAGTTAAAAAAATTATTGAATTCAAGAATAATTTAAAACTTGACTGATAGATTTGAAATCGGCCAATCCCATGCTTTTATTTAATACTACAGATTTTAGACTAAATTACGAACAGATTTGTATGATTTCGTTTTCTTATAGGCTGCCATTATAATTGTGGTCCCTACTCACAAATTCTGCCAATAATTGTAGATGTCTAGTTTGTTCTGCTAGTCACTTTATCTGTAAAGTCTGTTGTCACGATCTGGCCACAAATATTTATCACAAACTAATCATTGCTATCAAGAGTTCATTATGTTTTTCTTAAATTTCAGATATCCTGCAACGATTTTAAACTATGGCAAACATTGTGCTTAAGGTAAGAAATAGATTTTTACTTCTTCTTTCCTACATCCGTATGTGAAATCTTCAAACAAAACTTCTCACTATGTGGTGTTGCTAGGCCTTACTGGTGAACGACTACAGCTATCTGGTCAGGTCAAATATTTGGGTAGTGACACTGGATAAGAGAATGAACTGGCATTACATAAAATTATCAATAAAGCCAAATTGACTTTAATACCAGGTAAAATCTAGGGTCTTAAACATTGATTTTTGCATTGGCTATACTTGCTGATGTTAAGGCTCTTGTGTAGTAGCCCAAAATTAACCAAGTCATTGCTATTAACAAATTGAACTCTTGTCAGTCACTAGGCCGATTATCTCAGTGTGGTCCTTAAGGGGCTAACGAGGTAAGGTTTCCGCAAAGCTATGCCCATATGATTAAAATTCGCTAAAGTCGTAGCAAAATACCATGTAGTAAAAATAGTAAACTTAAATATATAATTAATTAAAATATAATTTAATACTACCGAGTTTTGATCTACATCAATAGTTAAAACAATATATATTGTGCGAAAGACATGTAACAAGCAAAATGCAATGATGTATCAGGAAACTGTTCCATCATTCGACATTCGTCATTATTGATGGCTCGACATAATGTCATGTCCCACTCTGTTTCGTTACGTCCTGTCTAACTCCTCTGGGCGCCGACTGATCTGAACTCACACTGATTTTACGAAGAATATAATGTGAAGTATTTATCAGAGACTATCGGTGTTCTCTTACTACTACAATCATGCTTGGCAAGCAAAACGTGTATCATATAATGCTACCGAATTTCGCAAAGTATGATTAGTTGGCACTTTATAAAGTTAGCAAAAGACACCTAGAAAATGTTACTACTAAATTTCAGTGCTACCTCAGAGAACTGTTTTATCATTCGAACATTTGTCATCATTGATATCTTGACATATTGTCACTTTGTTTTGTACAATCCCTCTTTGTTTTGTTACGTCTAACTCATCAGGGCGCCGAAAGAGCCAGATTATTTCATATTCAGAGCCTCATTTCTTTATATTCTTCGGAATTTCAATTGAAGGTCAGAGTGAGCTTAGGCTCTGTCGGCGCCCTGATGAGTTAGACGTAACAAAACAAAGTGAAACACCTGCGAAGTAAGTGGTGGTTTGCAAAGAAGTGGCTTTTAAAATTTGGGACTTATCAAGTAGGACACTACCAATGAATCACTGGAAGGGAAAATCCTGGATCTGACTCAGGGAAAATAATTTTTCTGACCTGGACTATTTGAGGGGATGTAACAATGGATCTCTGGTCGCAGAGAAGATGGGGTCTATTCTTGGTTCTAACCTTCCTTTAAAATAATAATAATAACCTTAGGAGTTAGCCATACAATTTCGGAACCGATTCATTGACTAGTATTCGCTGAAAGTATTATAAAGGCTTCCTTTGTATTTGTGGGTCTCTTATCATCGTATTATCTTCTAGTATCGGTTGTGCTACTGCTGTAGAGACTTAAAATCTAGGTCCTATTGTGCTAGCTGGAAAATGAAATGTTAATGGCTTTATTAATCCACATTAATGCCTGTAAAATTGTAATTTATCTGAAATAGGAAAATTGTATACGTTATTAATTTCGACCGTGATAATAATATCACTGTTCATTATTATGTTTAGTAGCGAAAATCATAACATCCACACTTTTCATCAAATATCGACGTTTCATTTCCTACAGATCCCAAAAAATCAAAAACAAATTAGTGTCTATATGTATGTATCTATAAATCTATAGATGTAAATATTTCTATTAAACAGGCAGCAGCTCAAATGGCTTATAAAATTTAAATAAAATCTATTAAATTTGGCACAAAAGTTTTATGAGGGGAAGAACTGATTATAGTTTGAGCTTAATCTCTCACAACGTTTTAAAATGGAGTTGCTTTTAAAAATTATATTACCAAAAAATACTTGTTTGATATAAAGTTTTTTCTAATGATATTTTGAAGTTATCTAATTAGAAAGAGACCTGAACTACATCCGTGATAGCACACTTCTCGAGATGTGTGAATAGATGTGCGCATTTCTTGTATAAACTCTGAAACTATAAAAAGCGGTTTGACTAAGAAGACTACACTTTTTATTCTGTTTTGGTAATCTCGCTGTGTGTTTTATATATTAATAGTAAAGTAATCAATACAGTGTTGTTTTATTTGCTATTAGCTTATAATTAGTGTAAGTCATAGAAGGAATTATTAGTTCTATTTTCTATCTATTAGATATCCTCTGTTTTTATTCCTTAATGTTTCTTTTTAAATAGAAAGAAAGATAAAAAAAAGAAAAATCCTTATTCTCTTTTTTCCGTATTTATTAACGCAATTCAGACATGAAGGAAGGAAATGAAGTCTAAATTGCGTTACATAAAGAAGGAAAGAGGGAGATACCACTACTAGCTACTGTTACTAGTGTAGGGAGGAAAAGGCTCCGTGTTGAATTTATTTTTATTATTTTTCGTTGGCTCAGGTTATAAATCGGTCGGAACAGAGGGAGGGCGAAATGAAAGCGATTATACCGGGGAAAAGTAGAGGATTTTCTGCTGAGTTTGTGAAGCCTAGGGGGGTAACGCTTTATGGCGACATTAAATCGGATGAAGGTGGCTAGGAGTGACGACCCGTCACGGGATAAGCCACAAGTTTACTGCTTTTCCAGTCATTACTGAGTAAGAGAGGGAGTGAGAGAGTGTGAGCTCGGTATCCTTTTAACGCTATCATCTACCCGCCACCCAGCATCCAGTACCGACTCTGGACCAATTAAAATGTTTAGTCCCCTTCTACCTCTTTTACTCGAGAGAAGCTTGTCCGCCGTACCGCACTACCCGAATTAAACAAACGTGACCGCTTCTCTTCTGACTCTATATCCCCTTCCTTACTCGACACCGTGGTACTTAAAAAAATGTAGTCATAATCTCTTAAAGCTATAGTGGCTATAAAGGTTGCAAATGTGAACTTGTGGAAATGCCCTGTTATTACTCTCAGACATTAAATGAGAGGGGTAATTCGGCTCTGTAAATGTTAATCTTTATAATATACAAAATATCTCTTAAAAGGCAAAATAAATACGAAATAATTATTTTAAGTAAAAAGGAATAAACGAGGAATATAGATAAAATTAAATTATTGTTATACACGTAATCCTTTTATACAGTTGACTGTAAACATTATTCAGTATCAGGATATTTCACTGATTACCATTGCTTCTCTTAAATACTTAACTCAGTTTAAATGTAAGAGTAACTTCTTTATGGCACTGATCTTGAGATAAGACTATTTAATGTTTTGGTCCTTTTATAAATTGTTTCTCAACTTAACTCGATGCATTCCTCTTTCTTTAACTTATCATATCTTTGTTTCTTTTCATCTCATCGTAATAAAACTTTTAGTCAGCGACCAAAGGGTTATGAAAATGTCAAAAGTGTTTAATTGTCGTGATCATTTAGCCAGGTTTTATTTTAATAAAGTAGAACCCGTTTTTTCTAAATAGATTACATGTAAATAAAGTGTTAGGTTTATACTGAGACTCATTGATGCTTATGTCAAAACGGAAAAAAGATGATGATAACACTATCGCTGTTATCTGCTGCTGCAATACTTATTGTGATGGATTCCAGCACTTTAAGGAGATAATACAAGTTTTTGAGGAATACAATTTTTACGTATCACCTCCTTCAAAAGAGACGTAAGGCCAGTGATGACGACCCTGTGAGATAAAGATATTTCTTGAGGATATTTTATCTTAAATAAACCTGAGTATGGAAAAATGTAGTATTTTTACTGTAGCTTCCTTAAAATAATACAGTATGTGTTAAACGTACAATAATGCTGTTCAGTCTCGCAATACTTAATAGCTCTACAGGCTTCATAGATCTAAATACCGATGCACGCTCTATTGACATAGCGTACGAAAATTCTATTAAATTTAATTGTTTGTTACGAAGAAGGTGAACATTGTTTTTATTTCATGCTATTGCTTCAAAGAACCCTCATTTATATTTTTTAATTTGGACTAAATCTTGTTCTCTAGACATCCCCGCGGAGGTGTCTAGAGTCAGGGCGAATTTCTTTTATATAGCTTGCTATCATACCAACCAATCTAGTTCTTTTTTTTTGTTTTAGCGAATTTCCTTTTGGAATGAATTCGCTATTGGGATAGGCGTCATCGCGGAAGTCGAATCTCGAACAACGACAGAAAGTTTGTTTTATTCCTCATAGTCAGACCAGTAACACTTCCTCTACTCATTTGTTAATTCTCTGAATCTTTTCAAAGGATCTGCGCATTTTTATTCAAATGTTAGTTCGAACCTATTCTCGCCCAATGTTTAACGAGTTTTGCACAGCATTTTAAGTAATCATACAATGCTTACTAATAAACTTTTCATTGATTTTTCGAAGGAAGTGCGCAAATAAATGTATTTATCTTGTAGGTTTTACAAAACTTAGCACATTATTTATTTTTTGCTTCATTGTGAGCTCTAAATGTAAACTCACTTAATTAATGCTTATCTTCAAAATATTTTAGAGAATTTCTTTGGAAAAATTCAGAAAAAAAGTTAGTAAAAGAGTAGAAATGATACTGTTCAAGTTTCTAAGCTCAAACCGGAAATTTACGCAAAAATGGGGTTTTAAACACGGAAGCACGCATTTCAAAAGAAATGCGTGCGGCAGCATGCGGGCATGCTGACCCCGCGTTGAATTCTTTGGTTACTTAGGTAGAGTACTCGTAACATTCATTTACCTAACAGAAAAAAAATAATCAATAAATTATTTAAAATTAAAATTTCCTAATATATTTAATATATTTAATATATTTCCTTAATATATTGGAAGTACTGGAATTTGAAACAGCTCTTCCTGAATACAAATACTTCGCCACTAAGCCTAGCTAAATGTTATGATAAAAAGTCTCCTTTAGCTAAACAGTGTGTGATAAAAAATTCTAAAATTAATTATTTCCCTCCTTGCCCCCTATTTAAGGTTATAGAATAATATTGTGATATCAATTAAATTAACGAAGACTTCAGTCCTTTTTTATTAAAATTTATTGAAAATAAATTCACGAAGAGCTTTCGCCCAGGGATCCTGAGCTTCTTTAGTTCTTAAAATGACAAAATAAAAAAGTTTGAAAATTGATAAAATTTTGAATGTTTTTATGTCACGTGTCTAAATAAGTAAATAAATTTTAAATGAATTTCCTTTACCTTTTTCTAATTTCATTTAAAATTATTTACTTATTTAGACACGTGACATAAAAACATTCAACATTTTATCAATTTTCAAACTTTCTCATTTTGTCATTTTAATAACTGAAGAAGCTCAGGATCCCTGGGCGAAAGCTCTTCGTGAATTTATTTTGAATAAATTTTAATAAAAAAGGACTGAAGTCTTCGTTATAATTTAATTGATATCACAATTTAAAACAGTCCAAAAAAAGCTCTAAAGTTAATAGAATAATATTATTCATAAAAAAATTAAATACTTTATTAATTTTAAATGTATAAACAATTTATTTTTTCAATGTCCGAGGCCAAAATTAGTGAGGCTATAGTGGGGTGGGGGCCTATGAACCTTGTACCTTGGTATACGCAATAAATACAAATAATTTTTTCAGAAAACGTATTTATAACCTACTTCTCTCTTGGTGATTTTAGGGAAATAGTACTTTATGGGTACGTGGTACAAAATATAAAATTTTATCTTCGATAGTTTTACTTTCAATCAAAGGATATGTTTTAATTAAGAGTAACTTTTCTTCATTTACTTTTTTCCCCTACTTCTCTTTTAAATGATTTTTTACTGTCCACGGATTGGGTTGGAAATTTCGTTTTTCAATAAACAAAGACACTCTCCTTAAAAGTTTTGGTTTTACTTTTAAAACCACCAAGAGTAAAGTAGTAACCAAAACAATGATACTCTTTGTATTCATTGCAATAATAATAAAAATATTGAAAGTACAATTATAATCCCCCCTCACTGTAACCCCTGTAGTATTAAGTCCTCATACAATAAAAAAATAAAAATAAACACATCATTTGATACTACCGAGTTTTGCAAAACATGAATAGTTGACACAATATAATTGTGTGAGAGACACCTAGGAAAAGTAACAAGCAAAATGCAATTCTACATCTGGGAACTGTTCCATCATTCGTCATCATTGATGGCTCGACATAATGTCATGTCCCACTCTGTTTCGTTATGTCTAATTCAGGCTCTGTCGGCGCCCTGATGAGTTAGATGTAACGAAACAGAGTGGGACATGCCAATATGTCGAGCCATCAATGATGTCGAATGATGGAACAGTTCCGAGATGTAGCATTGCATTTTGCTTGATACATTTCCTAGGGGTCTCTCGCACAATTATATTGTGTCAAATAAAAGTAAGATTTTCTTATAAAATGTATTATACTTATTATTACTAATAATTATCTTCATTAGGGGGCCAATATTAAGGGGCAAGAAGGGAATAATTCATTTTAAAAATTTGTATAACATATTTTAATTTCTCTTAAATAGGAAACATATTTATAAGGAATAACATTTAGTCAAATTATCGAATTTAGACATAGTTCTCTCTTTTTAAAAAAGTTTATTTTTTGGCACATGATTAATGGTAATAACTTTTTATGGCGATAAATGTTCTTTTTAAAACAAGCAGAACTTTTTTTATGAACAGTGACTTTTCTCGAAAAAATGTTTTTTTTTATATTTACGTCTATTTAGATGAGCCCATCCAAGGACACGGTATAATATGAATGTACGAAATTTTTGTCCTTTGACGTTTTTATGATGCCCGATACCTTTCGGCCCCTTTCTTGGATCTGATTGAGACTCGGTACAAAAATCAACTTATTAATAAAACTCTATAGTTTATGAAATTTAATATGACGTCAATAACCCACAATCTGCAAAAATTTTAAAAATTACTAAACGTTGAAAAATCGCAATAACCTACTGACATGTGATCGAGCTATGTGACGCGTATACTACTATTTATGGTCATCACATATACGAAGTTGAATTTTTATTTTTAGCATTAGTTCCGATTTCATCAATTGAAATCGGATCCAAACTTTAATCTGTAAATTTCTTTTTTCAGAGGAAATTCTATAAAAATCATATTATGGAAAAAGGCCATATTTTCCCATGAATCACTACTAAGAGTTAAAATTTACGAACAAGGAAACGCTATAAAAGTACTAAATATACCAAATTTAGTTATCAAAGGCACATATCAGTATTATGAATAATCCATCCATTGCATTAGATTAGATTACAAGGGAGAAGACATAAATTAGTTGCTACTTGTGACATCCTTCCTCTGCATGTTTTGCCTAAATTACACGTTTTCCTGGTTATCATGTTAATTTAAAAATTCATTTTAATAAACTGATGTATGAATTATCAATTTAATTGATTTTTTAACATAAATCTGAAAACATATTTTCGTTGAGCATAGTATTCCCTGCAAATCTGAAATCTCTTAGTGAGTTGAAAATTGAGAGTAGTCGTATTTAATTATTTGTATTTATTTATAATTAGCAGTTTTTATTTTTGTTCTATTACAGGTTTATAATATGATAATAATTGTATAATAATACTATTATAGGTTTGCAATATTCTTTAATATAGCCTTTTACTAAATAAAATGTTGTATACTTATACTATAATTTTGTATATTTATACTATAAAAAAATTGGTGATAGCAATAATTTCTTTCAAATTTATTTAATGAAAAATTCAAATGTTCTCATAAAATTTAGTACGTGGAGGTTTATTTGAATTTATAACTATATGTATGACTGTTAAACGTAAATACTTCAGAAAATTTTGTAATTTTGGATCAAATTAATTAGAAATTAATGCAGTAAAATTATGCATAATTATTATGAAACTCAATCTAATTCAGAGCAGGTCTTAAATATTAAATATTTTTTCACGTTTATTTCAGAAATTGTAATAAAATAATCATTTTTAAAATTGTAAATTCTTTACATTTTAAAATTTCAAATTTTATCCCTCATAAAATAATTTGACATTATACACTTTTTTGATGTTATACCGCAAACATTTTAATGGAATTTTATGGATATTTGATGCATCAGGAGTATAAAGAAGTAATAAATTATAATTTTAAAAAACTGTAGATAATGTCTATTAGAGAGGTTTAGATTATAAATATTAGTTTAGGAGTGATAATTAGTTTAAAAGGTATGATTAACAGTGGGGGGTTAATGCAATATAGCTACCTAATAAACACTAATAACTCGCAGAGCTTTGGCGTACCTAAAGAGCTTTATATTACCTTCGCATATCTGTGTGTTAAAGTTTTTATCTTATTATTTACATTTGAAAAAATCCCCCTTAGTCTAGATAGCAGACTTGTTACGAATTACGATCTCTAAAAGTGAACTTCAGTTGGGTCATTACCGACAAGCTCTTTTAATTTACAGTCCCATAATCCTCTCTGTATATATGAAGCTTAACAAAATAAAAATATTTTAACGAAAAAAAAGGTAATGACTGCTTTTTTCAAAACCACTATATATCGCTCAAATTAATGACCAAACATGCATTATAACTTTTAATCTTTTTTATTTCTTCAGACATTAAAAAGCATATTTCAAAAAAAAAAATTGAAGGCCGCTTTTTTAAAATGAAAAAGCGTACAGTATGACTACCCCCTAAAAACAAGTATTTATTATAAATTATTTCGAAAATTAAATCACCGTTTTAATTCCAAAATAAAAATGATATTATTCAAGTAAAAATGTAATTTATTAGTAAAAAAAATTTAAATGAAAACCATTCAAAATGCGAAACGTCACCTAAATCTCACGTCTTAAATGTCGAGCTAAATTAGTTCCCACTTAACTTATAACTTTAAAAATTGTTTGATTTCAAGAATTAATTTTACTTTTTGATTTATTTATTTATATAATTAATGTTTTACACGTTTATATTATTATTTTGTAAACTCTGAGAAAAAAAATAAAATTACAATAAATTCGTTACGTTTTTAAGTCCTAAAAAACCTTTGATATCATATCCAAAGAAAATTAATTTTTGGGCAACTTGTTTATTTTAACAATAAATTATAGTAAAGTTGGGCGTTGTCTAAATTGCGTGCTAAGTAGTTTAACTAGTTTTAAACAACCAATATATAATTCCTTCTTTTATTCCATTTGTATGATAAGTATTTAATAATAATATAATAATAATAATTCATTTAATAAACAAGATTAATGTTACATTTAACAGAACCATAACAATTCTAACCAACCTATGTGTTGCATGAACACAGGCTCGTGCAACACAGAGTCTACTCTCACCAACAAACGTATTAATGTTTAATATATAATAATGTTTACGTATTAATTTTTAAGATATATAATGTATTAATGTTGGAGTCTTACTCCTACCAGTTAAGGTATCAATGTTTAAGTTTTAAATTACATTTATTTCTCATTAGTATTTTTCTACATTTTGTTAATTTACCTTTGGCCAAAGATTAGATATATTCCCGCATCCTCTAGCCCCGGCTCTATTTACAGAGAGCATGGATCTTAGTTCTCTGCTCTCGTCTAGTTACTAGATCTTTAGTCTAATTCCTAGAAAATAGGATTAATAGTAGAATAGAAATAGGAATAGAAAGTTATAAGTTTTTATCATTCACCGTGGAGTCAAAATTTATTAATAGATGGCAACATTTAATTAAATTAATTCATTAATTTTTTACTTAAGTTTTACAATTTAATTAGATGAAACCATAGCAAACATGAGCCAATAAGGTTGGGGTCATGGAGAAGGGAAGATGTTTTTTTTTAAAGAGGAGAACTGATACACACACACACAAATATATATAATATATATAATATATATATATATATATATATATATTATATATATATATATATATATATATATATATATATATATATATAATATTAAATTTATGACACAGAATGGGACGTAATAAATTTTTCTTATTTTGCATTATAACTATATTTTCGCCTTCCTTAGCAATACAAGGCATATTCATGTTAAATAAACCTCATGAATATGATAGAAATTTAAACGATACGTCATATTGTTAAATATGACAATACATACAAGTCCGCCATGTTGTTAAACATAGTAATTTACAAACTATAATCTATAATATTATATATATATATATATTAATATATATATATAATATATATATATTTATATATAAATAATATTGCTGTATATGATATTATTTACCACAAGATGACTCATCAAAAATTCACAAAATCACCAAAAACTTGTCTGACATGGCTAAAATTTAATATACATTCTATTATTTATGTTAAACACGTAATAAGTTCCGATTTCATCTTTTGTCATAAATATATGTAATTATGTTAATAACTTTATGTAAATACGTCTGGTTTTTTACTTTTACTAATTTATACTGAAGATAAAGTATTGTTAAAGTATTTATAAAGGAAAAGTATTGTGTTGGCCCTAAAAAACCGAAACCTGATTACACCTGAACTATCTGTTGTTGTTGATTACACTTGAACTATCTACCTGATGTTTTAAAGACCTCCTGAGTAGTTTATACAAAGTTGTCTATATGTGTGTGTGTATGTTTTCATTGTGGCTCTCTGAGTGCAAAACTGTAGCACAAACATGGTACAAATATTTTTAGGTCTTGTTGTGTTATCTAGAAATTAATTTTTTTTTACCTGAAAAAATGACTCAGCAAATCTTCAGGTATCGCAGCGAAATGTTTTGATCTAAATTTTAGCACGCGTTTATCATTTATAAGATCAAAAATGTTTATCTTATTATCAGTTCAATTTTTATCGATTGAAACGTATATTTTTAACTATTGTTAAAAAAAAATCAATTGTGTATCCCTTAATGCAATAAATAAGCATACTCTTTCACTTGAATACGATTAGTATACATGCGGTTTTTGTTGGATAGCTATTGTTTACATTGCTGTTGTTAACATTGCCTGGATGGGGGTCCGCTGTAAATAAAACGGTTGTTTTCACTGTCTGAGAAGGAGCAAAGCTAGTCTGAAGATGTATTGCAATATATATTTGGTTATTTACATATTTTGAAGATTTTAAGCGTAGGGAACCCGAAGCAGAGAGGATGAGTGTAGTGAATCCGATATGATTAGGAAAAGTTCGGGTACCCTGTAACCGATTTTTTAACTAATATATTTATATAAATTCGTTTATGTGTGGCAGTAGGCTTCTTCAAAAAGTTCTAATTTGACAAACTGCTACGGGACAATATATAGGGGGGTCCAAAAGTCTCTCCAAATTTTTGTAACTTATAGAATCTCTATTATCATAGTGAAGTTTTTTTGTATTGACCATTTGGGCGCAGCACCCCAATGAGGATATATCTAACTTAAAATTACCTAAGATATCTAACTTTAAAATTATAAGTTTTGCCCTAGATTTTTAATTGTATAAGTCGATTCTATGATCAAAATAATTACTATTATGCTGCATTTTTAAATTACCTATGCTGCATTTTCAACTACTTATGCTGCATTTTTCAGATACTTATGCTTCATTTTTTAATTACTAATAGTGATTGTCTCACTTAGGAGGAGACAAAAATATAAAAAAGGCGCATTAAAATCAAAGTTATTAGATGTATTAGAGCATAGCCAGAGGAAGTTGATCTTGTCAACTAACCTTTGACTATGCTCTAAGGTGATGATACATGTTATATGTGTCAGCTGACCTTAAGGATTTAGGATTAGTGGGTTACCTCTTTGGTGGAAGCCCCTGGTAACAATCCTCGTAAAAAATTCTTGACTTTGTCACTGCATCAGGAATTACTAAAAAAGACAGATTCAGTACTGAATCTTGGTTAGCGTTAGGAATAAATTCATACATTCTGATGGACCCATGTATACATATAGAAGTCTATAATAAAATGTTAATGACCGATAGCCCTACAGTTTTCAATAGTTTTTACTCGAACCATTTGACCCATGTTGTAAGATAAAAGTTCCTATTTATTAGGAACCTAGATTGAACATTTTAGGTACTAAATCACCTGAACTTATTACGAAATGATCTGAATTAAAAGCATATTTTCCAAAAACAAAATCCATGTTATAGTGAATAGTAATTAATAAACAATATCAAGCGAATAGTTAATTATTTATTAATTATTAATTTCAATAGAATAGAAAAGCCAAATATTGAATTTATTGCTTATCTTCCCTATTTATCCGTAAGGAAACATGAGTTACTCGCAAAATAGATCATACATGGAATTTTTGTCTTTAACTAAAAATTGTAACGTATGTGTTAATTCTGAATTTAAAATTTAACCCTTTAAGGTGGAAGCCATAAAAGACTTAAAAATACAAAGCAAACTTTGTATTTTAACTTACATTTTTTTGCTAAATTTAAGGTCTTATTTTTTGAGAGAACATTATAAACTAACAAGGAACTTTAATAAAAATGTTTAATTTTGATTTACGCGTGTCCTGCATTTACCTAACAAAGAGGTCAGTTTATGTATTGTATTTTCTGTCTTTATTTCACAATGAGTTATTAAATGTTTTTTATGTTTTCAAGAGAAAAAAATAAACCTTTTTTGTAAAATGATTCTCCTTTGTTTGCGGAGGTAGATGAGCAATTAAAACCGTTTGGTTTTGAACTATATATCAATTTTTATATTTTCTATACAATATCTCCCTTTGGGTTTTCTTTATATATTATATTTTTTTTGGCGAGAGAGATCTGAAACGTCATAATAACTTCAAAAAAGTACAATCGATGCTTTATTACTCTACCTTTGAAAACACTGAAAGTGATCTAAATCAAAATGTATAACCCCTTTTTTTATAGAAGCACAAATGAATATAACACACAAAGTCATCAAAAAATGACATTAAAATAACCCAGGTACACAAAAAATACGTTTTTTTTGGAAAACCTATAAAATTTAAGTAATTAACTAAAAATATGAAAATAAACTCATAAAACTTATACTGTTTTAAAATACATTGTTGCCTTAGTTTACGACTTAATAAATTAAAAATATTAAATGAGCCTAAATGATTAAGATTTTACGAAGTATAAATCAAGTTGTGTTTAACATATGACTTGTTAAGGGGGTCGTAAATTTGTTCTTTCCAAATCCAATTTATTGTTAGCTTCCTTATAGAATATTGTATCAAGGAGCATGCATGTATGCTCCTTATGATTCTACCTACGACTTAAGTCGTAAATAAGTTTTTCATTAGTAGCAACCTTGCCCTGTTAATGTAAATACGTTTCTAGGTGCGTAAAATTCCATGTAATTTTACAATTTTACTGCTCTAGGGACGTAAAAGGAATTTTCGGGCCTGATTGCAGGATATAAAAAATTGGCTCTCAGGCAGACAGAAGTCAGATTGTTATGTATGGTTAGATAGAAAACACTAAGGGGGAATGGTGCTAGACTTTTGTCTATTTTCTCATCTCGCTTCTATCCTCATCCTACCTTGCCTTGTTCTACTACCGTACTCGACTGCATTATTATAAAAACTGAAAATCATATTTGTCAAAACAATAACATTATATTTTTTGATAAAATAACAATCTCTTTTACTCTTTTTTACTCTATTTTATTAGAGCTGTCCATTTATATATTATTTAATATCGATATGATTATGATTTGTGTATTATAACTTGTAAAATAAATGCCTTCAATTAGTCAACCGGCAAGCCTCGGGAGCTAACTATTTTAAAACCCTTGGTCTGGTGGCCTAGAGATCAAATATAGTTTTCAATAAAAACTTTCTTTGAGTAAGAAAAACGTTCTTCCCATCCTTGTTAATGAAATAACTCACACAAAAGTTAATATGAAGTCTTGTATTCAAACGAGATCATATTTATAAAAATTGACATAATTCATAATTAAAACAAAGCAAAAGTAAACATCGAATTTCTCTACAGGAGATACCACAGTTATATAAAAATATTCAATTTTTTCAAGTAGTTTGAATATTTTTGAAAATATTCAAAAGCTTGAATATTTTTTACAAGTTAAGTTTACTTACTCTATTATATTTCGATTAATTAATTTGTTAAGACACTCCTAACAAATATAGTTGTAACTGTACATAACCTTAAGAATGTAGCACAATTTTTCTTTTAACTTCTTTGCCTTTCTACATGTAAATTGTTTCTATAATTAGGGGGGGGGGAGGAGGTTTCTGATAACAAAGCTTCCTGTTGTATAGGAGTTAGTTTAGGAGTTAAATTTGTTAAAGTATTCGAATTATTCTGATTGTTTGCATGTAACTCTTTCAAACTAGGATGTATCTCATAAGCTTATTGTTTATATCTATATACATGTGTGTAATACGTGTAACACAATAATGTATGTGTAATGTACCTTACGTATACATTTTCATGATCATAGAAATAACTTGTTGCTATATGATATTACATTTATTTGTGTTTTTATGCGTGGTATTTATTTTAATAATATCTATATTTATTACAAATCTTTGTTATATGTAAGTGTAGTGTATGTTTGTGTTTGTGTATTATACATTTCCATCAGAGAAGATTATAGGGAAAAGGGAGTGGAGAAAAAGCTGATTATATTTTTCATTTTAAAACAAATGTTTCCAATAAAATACCAGTTGTAAATTCTTATTTAATTGATTACGCTAGTCATAATTTTTAAATATGGCTCTGCGGAAATGACAGGAAAGCGCCCAGAGGACGAGAGGATGGGTTTCAAGCAGATTTTCTGTTATTAATCCTCTACAAAACGTTTCCTAGAGATATTGGGGAGGACGCTTGGACAAACTTGTAAATTGGAGGCTCCACACAAACCCATCTTTTAGCACTAATGATTTACTGCTATAATTAATAACATTTATATTTTATGTATCAGAAAAACTCTTTTTTTTGGCTCTCGGGTCCCTATTATGCTTCATTGCCTTTCAAAAATTGCTATATATCTCAGTAAAACCCGTATTCTGATCCTCATTCAATCTAATTTAAAACTTTGTCTAAATACAAGCAAAATCTCTTATTTTATTGGATGGATTTTATAAATTGTAGCGTATTGTATACACTGCAGTCATATTTTTTTAAAAATTTATTTGACATGATATAATAAGTGTATTTACTTCTCCTCATATATACCGTAGGTATATAGGAAAAGTATTGTTTGCAAAAAAATCCAAAACCGGGATGAAACCGGAATTATCCGTTTAGGTATTTTAAATGCTTCCTGCGTGGTTTTTTCAAAGTTGACTGTCTGTAAAATGTGTGTGTATGTGTCTGTTATCATCATAGCTCCTAGCGTATTTATGAAATTTACTCAGCTTTCTAACGTGACCAATTTATCATTCTAGCTTAAACAGTTTAAACGCTATTAACAAATTTATGATGTTAGGTCAAATA
>JACMZG010001911.1:35382247-35424747 GCA_018340805.1 Microvelia longipes | reverse complement strand
ATGTGGCCGCGGAGCGGCCAAGAGCCTAAAGGCCTCTTGTTTTGGTTTTATAAGGGTGATTCTAAGAGGAGTCGTACAACTTCTGGTAGATTCAGACCAAGAGTTATGTGTCACTTTAAGAGAAAAATACACTTGAAGAAGGATTTTAAAGTTTTTACTTTTGCCACCTTAGCCTGTGATACGAATTTGTTTTACATTGCCAATTTCAAGTCAGGCTTTGTCCATGAGCCACTGGGATTATTAATATTATTGTGTGTTTAATATATCGTTCTACTATAATAATCAATACGAAAAAGCCTCTCCACAAAGTTAATAAAATTCAAAACCGGCTTTCAACCAAAACGGTCATCATCAGTGCCTAAAAACAAAAAGTAAAATAGACTAGAAAACACTAAAAAGAAGAATCAAAAAGTAAAAATGACAAACATACAAAAATGGTATAAAAACAAGAAATTAAAGCTACAATAAAACTAACCGGAGAGAAGAAAATATAGATGTAGGTGAGTCTATGATATCATGACTGAGACTGAGGTTAGTTTCAAACGGTCAGTTCGCAGAGGGGGCATTGAGCTAGCAAGCGTTCTGATTATCATAGAACCCGCTCCTTAGCGTTCAGGTTAAGATCACCCGCATGCTTTTGACTCCTCAAAATCTCAAATTTTCGAGGGAATCCATTTTCCTACCTTTGGAACTATATGAATTTATTGGGTCGGCGTTAGTGTGTTGTCATGAGTTATATGTTGGTAGAAGTACTAAGCTCAACACGCAAGTGCTCTTTAACCCTCGTCTTCAGGTTCCTACCTGTCTGACCTAAATAGTAGTTCGCTGAGCACTCTCCCACATTGTATGATGTACACACCATTATTACATCCTTGTTTAATGGCTCTTTAACTTACTTCAGAAACTAACCTCAGTCTCAGTCATGATATCATAGACTCACCTACATCTATATTTTCTTCTCTCCGGTTAGTTTTATTGTAGCTTTAATTTCTTGTTTTATACCATTTTGTATGTTTGTCATTTTTACTTTTTGATTCTTCTTTTTAGTGTTTTTCTAGTCTATTTTACTTTTTGTTTTTAGGCACTGATGATGACCGTTTGGTTGAAAGCCGGTTTTGAATTTTATTAAATTAACTTTGTGGAGAGAGGCTTTTTCGTATTGATTATTATAATACACTCCACCTGCGCTTCACCCTAATAACTTCGTTCTACTATAAGTTATGTGTACACATAACTTATACTAATTATGGAGACCAATACAGTTGATAATGTATCGTTCTACTGTTTTTTCTAAGAGTTTTTGGGCCCAGCATGCTTCCTTCGCGCGCTGTGGAACATATTCTATTTTAATATTCTAATTTATATCAATTAGTACAATGGTAAATCCAAGGTTCTGTCTAGTTAATTTAAAAAAATAGGTGAAGGAACATATTTTTCTTAAATTATAATCTTTAAAAAATATATTTATTCAGTAAATAAAAATCTATTATATTCTTTAAGCCTCATATAGTCAAAAGAACCCAAAATACCAAAAATTTATAACTTTCTTCTACCTGTGTGATCCAGACACAGTAAGAAATAAGGGTTTGCAGCGCGAAAAGGGGCTGAGAACCTGAAACCCTATTGTTATATTAAAACATAAATATAAACATATTTTTCTCAGAGCTTAATACTGACTTGTGAAGTGACAAAAGGTTTCATACGACTTAATTTTTTTCCTACATTATTTCGTTTCATATTCAAAAATTTAATTCCTTATATATTATATTTTTTAGGCTTTTGTCTTTAGATTTTGTACTAAGCTTTTCTTAAAACCTCTCTTTTACGAATAGAAAATCTATTTATCCGTGTGTGTACAAGGAAAGATGTAGAGAGAATATGCATTTTTCAATTTTCTTTTTTCCTTTTACCTTCGATTCATAAAAAAAGTATTTTTTGTTCTAAAAATTTAAACTGAGATTTCAACTTCAATGCCCATTTTTAATATTTTAAAAACCTCCTAAGTTTTAAACCATCTAAGTGGTTTTTACCGATTTGTCTGTATGTTTTTACCAATGTGTGTGTGTGTGTCAGTTATGATAGTTGCTCTCAGCTTATTTATGCTTAAGAGTTAAAAACCTAAGAGTAAAAAATCAACCTTAAGTTTTTGTTTGTTTTTTTAGTTTAGTTGTGCTATTAAGAGAATATTTTTAATGACGTCATTAAGAGGCAATAATTACTCAGCAAAAAATCCATAAAACTTAGAATAATATTTCGATCTATTTGATATTAGTCATGTATAATGCCAACATATGTGCTAAGTTCCATCTCATTAACAGGATTAGTTCAATTTTTATCTTATAACTATTATACGACTTTTAAAAAATTGTTAAACATCGAAAAATTATCTAATTGAGTTGAAGCTAGGTCTATAAGTATTTTATTTTATATAATAAATACGTAACACAATATAATTGTGCAAAAGTATAAATAAGTATACTAAGTTTTGTTTCAATACAGCAAATTATGTCAGGATTTTGTGAAAACAAAAAAAGTTAGGCTGCATCGATCGAGGTTAGTACCTGGATGGGTGACCACTAGAAATAAAACCCATTTATAATGTAGTGATTTTTATATTCTGAGGACGAGTGAGAATGAGGGTACCAAATCCGTTGAGTTAAGGAAAAGTTTCGACGAACCCTGTGCCCGATTCGAACACATCGAATTCGCTGCGCTCATCCTTACTACGTCGAACTCTTTTCTTTCGTACCGGAAAATACGAATCGTCAAACGTATACTCGATATTCGTACTGCAACACATCTTTATATTAAATATATTAGTCTTATTTGCATCAGATTCACTGACCTCGCTCGATGCTGCCTAACTTCTATAATCAACAAAAGCCGTAAATATATTTGCCTTATTGCAACGAAATTTTAAAATTTTTGCGGAGTCATGCCTTCATTTATCCGACCAATGACGTAATTTAAAAATTATATTCTGGATAGCACAACTACGTATACCTAAAGATTGACCTTGTTTTCTATGTTCAACTTTTTAGCATGTATACGCTGAGAACTACCATGATGACAGATACTCACACACATACACTTCGAATTCACTAAGTGCCATGATGACAGATACTCTCACACACACACACACACCTCGAATTCACTAAGGAGGATTACAATATTACAAACTTAGACAGACAACTTTGTGAAAACCACACTAAAATGTCTTAAACCCCCTGAAACGGATAATTTTTTTTTAAAAATAATTCAGGTGAAATCGGAAAATCAGGGTGAAGAGGTGAATCGGGAATTCAGGTGAAATCCCGGTTCATGATACTCTATTAAATGCTTTATTATGTCGGAGAGTGTAAATTAGAAGGAATAATGTAAGAAGTGAATAAGGTCAAGTAGTTTTATATTCCAGGTTGCTTTAATCTATTATTTTATCATTAGATATCAGCTTAGTTGAGTAAAATGAGTGTAATCCTGATTGATTGTATTCCTAAAAATATGGAATACGTTGATTCTTTATCCCATATTTTAAAAAATCGGATACGGAGTACCTCGGAATTTCTCATCACATCGGATTCCTTTCGCTCATCCTGCCTACTTCGGGCTACTTCGGCTCACTTCGCTCGTCATCAGAATATACAAGTCTCCAAATGTATACTGGAACACGCCTTCGGGCTCACTTCGCTCGTCATCAGACTATACAAGTCTTCAAATGTATACTGGAACACGCTTCGGGCTCACTTCGCTCGTCATCAGACTATACAGTCTTCAAATGTATACTGGAACACCCTTCGAGCTCACTTCGCTCGTCATCAGAATATACAAGTCTTCAAATGTATACTGGAACACGCCTTCGGGTCATTCGCTCGTCATCAGAATATACACAGTCTCCAAATGTAACTGGAACACCGCTCGGCTCACTTCGCTCGAATCAGAATATACAAGTCTTCCTGTCGACTCACTCGGATCAGAATATACAAACTGGAACCTACTTCGGGCTCACTTCGCTCGTCATCAGAATATACAAGTCTTCAAATGTATACTGGAACACGCCTTCGGGCTCACTTCGCTCGTCTTGTGATAGTAAATACATCCATTCTATTCTCAGCGGTCATCCGCAACTGTACTGACCACGCTCAATGCTCCTTAACTTTTATGATCTAACAAAAATCATGGATATACTTGGTTTACAAAACAAAACTTATTTAACTTATTTATTTAAAACGTACTTATTTAATACGTAAAGTTATATACTTGTACCGAATTTCAACTCGATTGGATTATTTCCTTATTTTTACAATAAAAAATAATTTAAATAATTTTTAAAATAAAAAACGTACACGAGTCATTTGATAAAAATTGAACTAATGCTAATAATAAGATGAAACGTGGTACATATTTTAGTCATATACATCATAGTCATAGTCATAGTCATAGTCAGTCATCATAGCTACATGCGTGCTAAATCTCAAATCGATCGCTTAATGTTTCACTTTTTATGATTTTTCGAAATAGTAGTAGTAAGGTGGGAAGATCCTAGATCTTAGCAATTATGTCTCTGGGACGCTTTTTTGCCAGCCCCAAGAACGTCCTCACCTCTTACCTAATAGAATCTCTATTCTCTTTGAACCTGTCTGATTCCTTAATGAACTTCAGAACGTCTGCCCATGGGAGTTTCAATAAGTCGTCGTCTAGAAGAGTGGCTGATCCAAATTTTTCGAAATACTTGATCTCATTATTGCGGGTTAGTGACGTCATAGAAAATATTTCCGAATAGTACAACTACACCTATAGACTGATGTTTGTACAATTTTTCAATTCTCTTGCATAAATACACTAGAAGCTACGATGATAACGGACACACACAGACAGATAGACGACTTTGTGAAACCCTTTAAAGGTTTTAAAGACACCAGAACGGATACTTTTGGTGACATCCCGGTTTTGGATTTTTTCGCAAACACAATACTTTTTCTAAAGAAAAAAATAAAAATAAAAAAAATATGAAAATTCATATCTGTTTAGGATTCATTGTTAGCATATTGCTACGTTTGGTGAAAGTTACCCGACAAATAAAACTTAAACTTTCTAGGGAATGGAGGAAAGTTTGACCAATGTATAAAGAAATTATAAAAAAAATGCAAAAATATATATTTTAGTACTAAAACAATAACCTTTATTTTAAAAACAAATGTTTATTTATTTATGTCATATACTTAAATAAACAAAGCGTTGCTTCAATATTTACAGAAGCTTTAATGGTTTAAATTAAATAAACTGCAAAAACAAAAGTGGGAAGATGTATTGTTTGTCATTATTTCAGTTGAATTGTTATTCTAGTGTTAATCAATGAACATGTCCAGTGAGAGAGAGAGGATTAAAGTGGTCGTGTCAATCACTCTAAACATTTTAAGCACAGAGTGCTATATCTCTCCCGGCAGAGTAAAAACTCAAGTATTTTGCCAAACACATTTCACTCACCTGGTTTTCCTCTTGTTTTTATTTTTTATTAACACAAAAGCAAACTTCATACCGTTTCATTAAGTGTGAATGATGACTATCAAGCTTTAACAAATTTATTTCACCTCGAGTGTGGGGTAGGCACAAATCTAAGTGACAAATAAAAGTCATTTTTTTAACTTCAAATTTTGGTGTTTTTTATCATTCTATATATTTTTTATTTATTTAGATTCCTATAGAACCAGATTGTCTACTCCTTATATTAAATATATGTATTGTTTTATCAATTGAATTAATAAAGACTTAGTCCTTTTTTATTAAAATTTATTAAAAATAAATTGACGAAGAGCTTACGCCCAGGGATCCTGAGCTTCTTCAGTTCTTAAAAATGAGAAAGTTTGAAAATTAATAAAATTTTGAATGTTTTTTATGTCACGTGTCTAACTAAGTAAATAAATTTAAAATAAAATTACAAAAAAGGATAAAGGAAAAATTAAGATTTTAAGATAATATTATAATAAATACTGCTAAGATTGTTAATGTCTTGTTTTTTGTTCACACTGTCTTTGTCAGTTTTTATATAGAGCATTTCTAAAAATTTCCTTTTGTGTTATGTAGTTCTGTATGACGTATACGATAGTTTTCTTTGTCTGGTCGGTGGTCATGTTTTGTCATATGATCTGATAAGGCCGTAAGGTTAGAGTTGTCAAGTATTTGGTTGTTATGTGTGTCAAGACTTTTTTTAAAAAGTTGAAAGATCTGCCCTGTGTATGCTTGGGGGCAGTCTTTACATGGTATTCTGCATTATAACATTGCATCTTTGGGCATTAGTGAGGGGCCTTTTAATTTTGAAAAATATTTAATGTAGAAATTAATAGGAATTTTTAGAGCAATTTTGATGTTGTAGTCTTTAAATAAGTTTTTAATTTTGTATGTAGGGTGTCCTATATAGGTAAGAGAGTGGTAAGTAGGTAAGTTATTAAAATAAATTTTAATAAAAATGGACTGAAGTCTTCATTAATTCAATTGATATTACAATTTATAACAGTCCAAAAGCACTAAAGTTATTATGTATTGTTTTGATAATTAATTTCATTTATTTAAATTAAACGAATTTTTAAAAATTATTTTTTAGACTATTAAAAAATAGTCTAATCTTTTGTCGCCTCTACAATGAATTAAAGTTCTGGTTTTTACATTTTAAATTTTGGTTAATTTTCTTATTGGTCCTTTAGAGTCAAATATATAATTCAGTTGAAATCCAGGTCTCGGTTTTTTATTGCAAACACAATACTTTTCCTGTATACATACCTACAGTATAAATATGGAAAAGTAAAAAACTTCCACATTATTAATTAAAAGTGGCCTCTAATTTGAGTAGTTTATTTTTAAATGAATAAATAAGGATGTTTAGATAAAATTAAATGTGGATGACACATTTAGTGCTATTGCAATACTTTCCTTTTAGTAAATTTTCAAAGGAAAATTCAGCTTTTACGATTATAGGAAAGCAATTAACGTATTGTCCTATGATTGTATAGGCGAATACAAAGAGGTAGGGAGATTTGTCTCGTCTTCCACGTATTTATCGAGTTTTCTTTCACAATCTTTACATAAACTCTCTCTCTTTAAATTAAATAAACAAAGTGTCTTTAGTTAGTTTTGTCTATGGATGGCTTGAAGGTTTCAAAAGCGTGTATAATGTCAAAGTATGGATGTTGAGTGCAAGATGTGCTTTTGTGCGGAAGATACAAAGTTTTTCCTGTCTTGTACAAGTTCAGTATCTATATTTCCGTTAGATCTAAGAGAAAAGTTGTATTAGGTAAAGCTCTATGAATAGATGATGCTTGTTGTACTAATATAGTTAAGATGTTGTTTCTTTGTTATGTTATGAAGGGGTGAGTTGAGGTAGGCTTCTCCACGTGGCTGTGAGGAGTGGATCAATGCCTAAAGTCGTTATTAGGACATCGACACCCTTGGGCTGTGCTGTGTCCCTCCAAGATATCCTAACACTTTTTCTCCCCCTCATCAGGATCTTCAAACATCTCTACATACACATTCTACTTCTTAAACACTCAATATATCTAGGCATCAGCTTGCACTTACTTAGGGTACTGAGTGCATCTTATCTTAAAATGTTTTTTCAGGAACTTTTATTGTTCCCTGTACATGTTGTGGGGTGGTTGTGATTATTGGATGGTTCTATTTATTCCAATCTTCTACTATCGTAGGTAGCATTGTGTGAGGCAGTAGAAGTATTTGGTCTTCTTGCTTCGTTGGTTCAATCTAAATTTTTGCCATTTTTGTCTGCTCTTCTTCGGCTGCTTCTCGTTAACAATAAAGCTTCCTCTGCTACAACATAAGATTTAGCCTATAAAGTTTCCTACTCTCGTAACGTAGAATAATTAAAATTCTTTGAGTTTTGTGATTTCAGATGAACTGTAACCAATTATGATAAATATTATAATAAATTAAGTAATGATTTCATCAAAGAAGATGTTTTGATACTTTAAAAAAGTGTGACTGCTCTAATAATTTATGTTTGACATAACCAATTTTCAATCGTAGCTGATACTTTTTAAATATAAAATAATACTTAAAATAAAAAATAAAATAATACTTCAAAAGAAAGGTTATAAATAAATAATTTAGCACCGATATAAAATAAAACATTATAAATAAATGAAAAGTATGAATCAAATATAAAAAGAGATAATAAAATACAATTATAATAAATTGTAAAGATATAAAAATTATAGTTTTCTCTAGAGGTTTTAAGTGATTGATAGTCTCCACATTATCCTAAAATGAAATCAATCTTTCACTGCTTTGAGGAAAGAAACCTCGTGTTAATAGTTAACATGGCATATTTCATGCATGTGGTAGTAGAATCTATTTTATGATTGTGGACGTGATCTTTAAATGTGGCAAGTACGCTCTATCTGTTTTCCCTACACATATGCTGCTTCACTCTCCAGCTGAAAGTCTAAAACACCAATCGATGTGTAAGATTTTTGATAAGCCTGAGGTGTAATTGTTTTGTGTAAGAGAGCATTGCAATAGCTAAAAAATCTGAAACAAAATGTTAACATTTAATTCTTACCTGTTGTATACAGATTATATTTGTTTATTTATGCAGGGATATGTTCATGTTTGTGGGAAGGTTTCAGGCCAAACGGCTCAAAGAACTGATTTAATGTTTAAAACAAATTCAAAATGGCGCCTTTTAATGACTGCCATTTAAAATTCTCAAAAAATTCAAAACATAAAAATATGTATGTTTGTATTTAATCACCAGACCTGTTCACAGGCATTACTTGATTTCGAAGTTAGTAAGCTAAACTCATGCCGATGTATAAACCACATTATCTTTATAGTCCAAAAGTCAGGCCTAAGAAATTTGACTCATTTTGTACTACTTCAGACCAAATTCTTCTGAAAACATTCCTTAAATTATGAAGAAAAAGCATAGTCTGCTTATACAGAGTGGAGCCCTTCATATGAATGCGCTCGCTCAAAATATTAGAAAATCGCACTAATTCCCGTTTTCTTGCAATAAGTGGTTCCCTGTAGGTTGTGTGTAAAACATCGAGAGAACATTTTTTAAAGCTAATGAAATTTACTATAAAACGAGCGTTTTTTTGTCAAAATCGGGTAACTACAGCTAAAGCTATGACATTTGTTAAATGCCCAAAAAATGTACAAAAAGGCAATAATATTTATTCAAAGAAATTCGCTGACTTTGCATAAATTAACTATTTTTCGGTGTTTTTGAAAGTCATAACTTTAGTTGTAGTTATCCGATCTTGATAAATGAACAGTTGCTTTATTGGACATTTTATCATCTTAAAAAAATGTTCTATTTGTGTTTTGCACACGACCCACAGGGAACCACTTATTTCAAGAAAACTGAAATTTGTGCGATTTTATAAAATTTTGTACTGTCGCATTCATAGACCTCTACTCTGGATAGGCCGACTATGTTTTTTCTTCATAATTTAAGGTATATTTTCAGAAAAATTTAGTTTAAAGTCAAATTTTTTCAGGTCCCGCTCTTGGACTATTAGTATGACTGAAACAATGATAACACATTTAGATTTATGTATTTTTTATTCTTAATTTTTTGTATGTATTTGATCCTATTTTTTTGCAAAAACAGTTCTCGCAGAATAATTTCAATCGACATTTATGCATCTTTTAGTGAATTTTTATGTGAACGGGTTGCTACCAACCTTCATAGCTGAGTGGGTAACGTAGTCACTATTAAGGTTAGAGGTCTAGCTTTCAAATCAGGACGGAACCTAATAAATTTTAGTTTTAATTTTTTTTAAATAAATTTCTTTAAAAAAATTACCTTTATACACCAAAACAGCCAACTTCTGGCATATAAATATTGACAATCTACTGGGAGATACGATTTAAATTCTACGCGGAGAGTCCGTAATCCGGGCGAATTTTCTTGCTCAACAATTTATTTCTGATTTATGTCTGATCAGTAATACTTCGAATTCTATGTCTTTCTTTGAGGATTTTGCAAGGGAATGTGCTTAAACGTTTTAATGTTTAGCATAAACTAAGCTCTAAATTACTGCAAAAAGAGTGATTCAAGAAGGATAAAAATAGATTATATAAAGTATGTAATAATCATGTGTATTATTACAATTGAAAATTCTTAGTCTCGAAAAGCATCTTTTAGTTATAGACCAAGAGCCCAGGGGTGTTTTGTTAATAAAAAGTGTAATGGCTGGAACCGGTCTCAATTTTTCGTAAATACCTTCCTGAACAAGGATCTGCAATACTGCCGACTCGTATCGGATGGGCATCCCAGGCAGAACGCACTTTACAGGTCAAATTTACCACCCAAGTTAATTAACAGTGTAATGGCTGGAACCGGTCTCAATTTTTCGTAAATACCTCCCTGAACAAGGATCTGCAATTCTACCGACTCGTTTCGGATGGGTGTCCCAGGCAGAACCTTTGACCCCTAAAGTGCGTTCTGCCTGGGACACCCATCCGATACGAGTCGGCAGAGTTGCAGATCCTTGTTCAGGAAGGTATTTACAAAAAATTGAGACCGGTTCCAGCCATTACACTTTTTATTAACAAATCACCCCTGGGTTCTTGGTCTATTAAAGATGAGTCGCATGATGACTGCTTGACTTGGTGAGTCTCGACAATAGCCATAGATTACCCTACAAAGTTTTAAACTTAAACACAGTTTAATTATAATTTTAATTTAAAAAATCGAATTCAAATTTTTCGTTTGGTTGAATTTGTTTAAAAGGTTCTATCTTATCTATAAGGGTTTTATTTCCATGATAACCTTTGATATTAAGAGATAAAGTTATAATATTTTGAAAGTAAATTGAACAATGTGGTTTAGTGGAATATGAAAATCGTGTTGTGCTTAGTAATGTTTAATTACTCTAAAGAATTTAAATTATTCGGTCCTATTATTGTCTTTTAGATTTGTTATGAGAAGGTTATTAGTTTAGCAAAGGGTTATAATAGAAGGGAGAAAATTCGTTGTCTCTTTTATATGCTTCTCATCTTACCCTTTCATCCCGCGTTTCAAAATCATGATGAATAGTCATCTGGTATGAGAAAGTGTCGAAAGTTTGTCGGACCTTTTCGTCTCTAAGTTGGCTAATTAGTCCTGACCAAGAGAGTCTATGCGAGGTTTTCCGTCATACTTTAAGTAATGGAGAGGTCCCCGGATGGACGCTCCGAGTCCGGTGAAGGGTCCCTCTGGGAGAAATCTTTATCCCTTTCTATAGTCTTTTTTGAAAGAACAGGATGGATAACCTTCCTTCCAAACTGATTGGCAGGTTACCCTTAACTCACTAATATAACCTTTCTTCTTTCTTCCCTTCAGATTATCCTTCAATTAGCCTTCCTGTTAAACTAAAACAACAGATTAGGCTTTAATCCTTTATATAAAACTTGAAACTAAATCTATTAATCACTGTGGGTGATTAAAACCTTGATCAAGACGCCCTAACAAAACCTCGTATTTAGAGCCTGTCCAGTAAAAGATGGATAAGATCAGATAGACCCATAAACCTGTTCTACTTAGTGATTGATTATTTCTTTCACTCAGCTCCTTACTACTCACTAAATATCTCTCCTGTCAGTTCTGTTTTATACCTCCACGTCTTTATAGTATAGTTTACAATTACTGTTATTCTTTTTTAATCATTAACTTTATTATTGAATAATCTCTTCTCATGCAAGACTAAAAAAATGTCCCCCTTTTTCAATATCCGCGCTATTAGAGGATATTTTTAAAATTAAATATATATATATATATATATATATATATATATATATATATATATATATATATATATGTATGTATGTATGTATGTATGTATGTATGTATGTGTCTGTGTAAATATGCATGGTGTGGATTCGTTCCGTCAAAAAATCAGTTGGTCCACACTTGACGGAAAGATTATAAACAATACTAAGCCGTATTGTTCTTTATTATTTCTAGACGTATGTATGGGACACGACACATTTCGAACGCCTTTTGGGATCTAAATGAAATGTGGTAAAAAAATCTATCGCATTAATATCCTGAACTTAATTGTTTTTGAAGTATGTATGACTTTATTAATCTACAATGACTCCGAGAAAATTTTCAAGCCTTCTGTTTTATCGATAGATATATACAACATAATTTAAACAAATCACATAATGAAATCATGTTGAAAATTACGCTTGTGAAGTCGTTGGTATAAGCTCTAGAGAAGAGAGGGGGAGGGTTGTGGTCGAATGGACCGTCTCTTATTGGCCTCCTATGATGTAAAAAATATATATCTATATTAATATTATATTCCTTATTGTATATCTATGGTTTATTACTTTATGTCGAAGGTGTTTAGAACAGTTACGATAAGGCCAGTATAGTCTTGGCAGATGTATTTCTGTGCTACGAGATGCTTTGTCTTAAGGAAGAGTAGTGTCATATGTTGAATATCTCCGTCTAACTCCTACAGGCCAGTTTGATCTTAATTCTCTTTCTCTAAAAAATTAAAATTTTAAATGTTTCTTTATAGCAAATGAAGTTAACTCTATTTATTTGCTTGCGATTTTAAGTATACATTAATATGATTAAAAGTGCCCATGCTTTTTCGATTTTCGATAAAGTTTTAATAAAAATTTTAATTAATAAATTTAAAATTTTTTAAATAAAAGTTTAATAAAATGTTCAATAAATATGATTTTAATTTTTGAGAAAAAGTTCTCTAAAATGTTTAATAAATAACATTGTTACTTTTAAATTTAAAACAATGTATTAATCCAATAAAGTAATATTAGAGTGTAATTAATTATTCTTTTCTGCGCGATGGTCTTGAGAAGTAATTGTGCAGTTTATTTTGCTGTAGTATTTATTAACTTACATAATGTCTATATTATATATTTAGACATGACTCATTTAAATTGCGTAATTCTGTATTAATTTAATAGCCGTTATGTAACTGCTAGCAAAATTATGTTTAAAAAGCGATATAAGGAAGGGTTAGTTTTCTCTTTCAATTACTTTGTTTTGGTCATTCATAATCTGTTTTTTGTGTTTTTATTCTCGGAGTTTTGGATTTAGAAATGATGAAGAATAAGAATTATGAGAGTAGACCCTGTTGTAAACAAAGTAATACAAGGTATTGGACATGGAAACACGTTTTGTTCATAATTATGTAAATAGGAATGGGGGACAGTCTTGTGTGACGCAGGACCCATCTAGAACATTTATACCAAGTTGGCGCCCAACCTCCTCGCCTTCATAAGCCGAATTGTGATCTAGGGTCCTCCTCGGGAATCTTTTGATTTACGCTTAACAGCGCCCCTGACGCTCTTCCGCTACCCTTATCACAATTGCAATTTATGTTGATTATGAAAAGGATAGGGAGACCGACTGTATTTCATAGAAACAAACCCATGGGAGAAGGAGCAGAGATGTCTCCCCTATTAGTTTGCTTAAACTATTAAATCATAATCAAGGAGCTCCTCTTCTTAATACCCTCCCCCTCCATCGTCTCAGACTCCTAACTGAGTGGACATTTGCGTTAACCTCGTAAACATGACTCCTTCTTGCCTTAATATTTATGTTTTCTCCCTTGAACTCAGCACCAGGACTTTGACTACTACCACTCTAACTAAGGACTCACAAACTTTGCTAAAACAAATAAATAAAGGTCTCTAAGAGCACAAACACAACTAGCTTTAAATCTCATTTACCTTCTTTCATATTACTTATAATTATCGTAAAACATGTTTTCAATCTAATTAACCCTTATCATCAGCTAACTTATTCTTGACTTATTTCGGTAAATATTATGAATCGTTTAGGTAAGAATTTATTGTTTTTATTATAGCTGTTCAGGATTAAATGATAAAAAATTAGGATTAAAGCTATGAGCTTATTTTGAAAATATTATTTGTTCTATACATTGGATATTTACTTCACATATGTGTTATGTTTTATCAACTTTATCACGTGTGAAAGAAGTATTATTTTTATCTTAATTTTAGGTTCAATTAGTAGTATCTTCTTCACAGCTAACGTTATAATTAATTTTTAATTTTCCTCAACAACCACCGATGTCGTTCCAGGAACTTTATGGCGTTCTAAGTGGTTTTATCATCCAGTGGGTGCGTGTAACTCCTGCTATATTAATGCTAGAGTGTTAAAACTTACCACAAAAATCAAAGATAACGTCTAGTAGATAATATTTTTTAGAGTACGATAACCTACTTAGCTCAGTAGTAAAAAAATTAGTTAACGCAAATGTACATCTTAAGCTAACCAATCGATCCACTAAATTTCATTATGATATTTTTCGATATTTTTGAATTATCGACTTATGAGTTTTAAAATTTTGATGGTCTATAACATAGAATCATTCCACTGTTCTTTGACGTGCGATAGCGTATAATATAAAACAGGATGCCTTCGGCCTCTTTCCCGAAAGGTGAGATATTATATATATATATATATATATATATATATATTCTTGATCAGTGAATCCCCCTTCCTAAAAATCCACCTCCCCACACTCCCCTCCTTTATGACCCTAAACTCATATGCTTATATTTTCTTTAAAAATTCGCTAAAACCGAGGAAAAGTCAAGCTACTCCATTTTTCATTTTCCTTATCTACTACCGTGAGTATTAGAAAAGTATTATGTCCTACCTAAAAATACGTAACTGGCGTTTAATCATAATTATCCGTTTCTGGTGTTTCCATGTTGTTCTGAGTGGTTTTCATCATGGTCTGTGTGTGTGTATGTGTTTATGGTAGAGTGTTCAACTTTAGCACAAAAATGTAGTTTTTTAGGCCTAGTTGTGCCATCCGTAAGATAATATTTTTTAGACTACGATAGCCTATTTTGCTAAATCATTAAAATATTTAAAAAATTTTTAAAAATCAAAGATTATACCAATCGAGTTGAAATTTAAAGCAAATGTACATATAAATGTGGTCAATCGATCTACAAAATGTCATCATGATATAAGTCGCCATTATGAAAATATTTAGTATTACATTTTAATCATAACATTCTGAGGACAAGCAAAGCGAGACCTAAGTTATTCCATCTTGAGCTAAAATTTGTTGCATTCTCTTTATTAGAATGTATTTCATCACATTCTGAGGACGAGCTTAGCGAGTCTGAAGATATGGGAACAGGTGCTGAGGTACCCAGTACCATTTATCTAAAATTTTCATTTTATTAACTGCCTGAAAAAACTGAGATGATGTAAAAATTTGAGATGATGAGAATTGATGCTAGACCTTGTTGAAACAAAGAATTGTCCTGCTTGAAAACCTGCTCTCTTTGCTATACAAACTCCCTAACATCTCCCTGGTTCTATTGTTGTGTAAGGCGTCAATATAAGGGGAAAAAGAGATGGGGGTGACTTAGGCAAAGCGGAATGCTATTAAGGTGCGTAATGGTGGGCACCACAGGGGCGCGCAGCCACCATCGATTAGCCCAGAGCTTCTCCCTTCAACCCTGCTTAGAAAAGGGGGTTCCGACGCCTTCAGGAAAAATCTTTTCCCTTAGACAACGTCAATCAGTTTTCTTAACACTTGAAAGAAAAAAATTAGACAAATAGAATCCAACTTAACTTGACAGCTCAAATCATTTTAGACGTCAATCACTTTACAACTTGTCAAGAACAATAATGTTTTTTTGCAATATTTGCTGAAATTAATAAAACTTGTGATTATTTAGATTTTAAATAGAATTTTTCTGCGTTAATTCTCTTTATATGAAATTTTATACATTTACTTCTTTTGTAGTTATTTCATTACTTGTCCTTGCTTACTACCATAATAACTAGTTTTATGATGTTTTTGGAGTTTTCATCATGTTTTCTGTCTGTGTCCCAAATAACTTTAGCTGTGCTTAATAGTTGAAGTAGTTAGCTGTGCTGGATAGTTGAAACTTGACACAAAAACCAAACTTAATATTAGTGCTGTCCGGAAGAAAACATAAACTCTGTTAACACATTTGATTGAGTAATTTTAAAACAATCGAAAATTTGATTGATTGAGTTTTGGTTTTAATTTAACACAAGGGAACATGACATCTATATGCTTGAAAACAATCTACTAGATTTTATTTTGATGTTGGTCGCAGTTGCCACGTTAAAGAGCTAAATATTGGAACAAGAATCACTCTTAGTATAGTAGTGCTGCCTGGAAGATATCTTGTAGACCTCGTTAACCTATTTTATTTTTAAATTTAAATATTTATGTCTGTCAAAAACATGACTCATTAAATTAATATTTAACGCCAATCATCAATCTTCCTCTCTATGTGACAATAGACCCACCAAATTTCATTTTAATATTAGTGCCCACTTTAAAAATTTTGACATTTAAGTTTTCACATTTTGAGAGCCTATACTTTTTAAACTTTTATTTAGCGGAATAAATTTAAAAATATAGCAGAATTTAGAAAAATAAATTTTAGGATTGAGGTTATAGGGGGGCGGTTTAAATTTTGCATATAGCCCTCACCTTTTAAAGGTTCTTTGTACGACATCAACCTCTGCCTTATATCATCCATGCCCCTGTAGTTTGTATTGATGCCAGATCCCGAGCTACCCACGGTGTTGGTAGTTTGTTTTGATGCCAGATCCCGAGCTACCCACTGTGTTGATGGTTTGTTTTGATGCCAGATCCCGAGCTACCCACTGTCTTGGTAGTGTTGATGCCAGATCCGAGCTACCCACTGTGTTTGTGATATGTTTCGATGCAAGACCTAGGGCTAGCCCCTGTGTTTGTGGATGGTTTTGATGCCAGATCCATGGATATCCACTGTGTTGGTAGTTTGTTTTGATGATGCCAGATCCCGAGCTACCCACTGTGTTTGTGATATGTTTCGATGCAAGACCTAGGGCTAGCCCCTGTGTTTGTGGAAGGTTTCGATGCCAGATCCATGGATATCCACTGTGTTGGTAGTTTGTTTTGATGCCAGTTCCCGGGCTAGCCACTGTGTTTGTGGTTTGTTTTGATGCCAGTAGTAGTGGACTAATAGTTTACTTCGAACTCACTGATAATTTATGAAAAAGCATTATACCTATTACTCATTAATTTTTTAAAGTATATAACTTTTCTAAGTAAATGCATTTTATTAATTAACAAACTAAATTGTTTAAGATTTATTGAGGAAACTGACGTGAAAATAAACCTGATGTTCTTTCCCTGCTGATTTTATTTTTTCATAAATTATTCATAAAAGTGAAATCATTTGTCTTCTAGTGTTCTTCATAATGTTAGAGTAAGACTAAACATGCAAGTCATGAGCAAATGATTATTAACTAATTTTTAAGATAGAGGTTTGTTTATTTTATTTTTTTAAAATAAAGATAGAGATGGTGTCATTAAAACTCCAAGATAATGGAGTTGAAATTGCAATATTTTCATGTTTTAGTATTATATATGTATGTCACTAGCGTAAGGTGTTCCTGAGTCTATTATACCGTTTTAATTACCATGAAATAATTGAGAAGTAAGTTTAGAACTTTCTCAGAAATAGTTATTTTTGTGTATTTACTTGTAATCATTTTACACAAAGTATTTATTTTTTATAATATCTAAAATAATAAATAAATCGTTGAGAACATTATTTGAATCTTGATTTAGAAATAAAGTGAATCACTGGAATGTTTTTATTAATATTCATGTCAACACTGTTAACTTCTACGGTTTTTACTTTATATTAATGATTAAATTAATCTTAAAGATTTAAAAAAATTATTTAAAAATAAAATATGAAAGAAATTAATTTAATAGATTTTTTATAATGATGTATCACTGAACTCGCCCATACATCATCAAGTTTTATAAAAAAAATAAAAAATACTAAATTCAGTAAAAAAAGAAGTTTTATATAAGGTGCGTGCGAAACTTATTATATTTCTACTTAGTATAGTAAGAAATGCTTCTTTTTTTCAAGATTGATAAATATTTTACTTTGTAGTGTTGGTTTTTTTCTAGATTAAGTTTCTACTTATAAGAGACATTGAATGATTAAATAAGAAGTAAAAAAAGACTTATGATATTAAATAAGTTTTAAAAGTATGATGAGATTCAAGTCACAGTTTCGTGATGAAACCATATGGAATGACTGTTTTGTTAATATAATTCTTTATCCCTTCTTTTACTTTTTAAAATCTGTTTTATAAACATTTCGTGCTAATAACTTCATGATTATTATTTTGACCATACTCCAAATGAATGAGATTTATAATCTACACCACGATAAAATATGACATGATTCTGTTTTGAAATAAAATAAATATAATTCAGTAGCTTACCGGCAACATTTGATTGGTTTTAAGGGTTTATGTTTGTAGACACTTAAAAGGCCTTAAAAGTATCTGACTGGCGGTTTGTTGGATTAAACATTTAAGGCAATTTACGTTGTTCGTAATATTTCGTTTTTTATAAAACGTTTGTAACAATTTTTTTAATTTGGTAATCTACGTTTAAAAGTATCATGTTAATTATGTAGTGTGAATATTTGATATACCTAATTTCAGGCAAAATTGGTGGCGAGGTGAAAATCACTCAAGAAAAAATCAGATATGGGGTCTAGTTGTGCAAAAATGGCGACAAACATTTTAAACATTAAAAATTAAATTAAAGGGAATTAATCAAGTAATATATTGTTGAAAAGCTCTTGATTAGTATGAATCTGTTTATTATGAATTATTTATTTATAAAAGGTTTTTATTTTTAGGTATTAACATGTAACATGAATATGCTCAGTATGGAGCGAAATATAGCTCTGTAAAAACAATATCACATTGTCTCATTTGTGCCCACTCATCACTAAACTAATATGGAGACCAATCATGCAAATAATATGATATTCATGACTTTTGGACCCTTATAACTTTTTAAGCTGGCACGATATCAATGTCGTTTTTAACATATTCACTTAAACTCTATAATAAAATGTACACCGCAGAATTTAGCTCAATGACTGCTGGACTATGGTGCTATTATACTTTTATTAAAGAATTTAAATTAACTGCCAGGTATAACTACTGATACTTTAAAGCTTATCTTAATATGGAAACATAGTTAAATGCTGAGAAATGGATAATAACTTAAATGCCATGAAAAATATGTGTTTTTAGCATTATATGTCAAACAATAAATCATATATGAGTGCTGTGCTACTCTTTTCCTTTAGATCATCTTAATTGGAAAAAAATAAATTTCCAATTAAGTTTTGGGTAAATTAGAGAATTTTGGTAATATTTGAACACTTATATCTTTGTTTATTTTAAACCATTTTTTATGGTTGAACTGTCACAAATTTAATGAACTTAAAAAAAGATCTCTTTATTTTTTATGATAAAACCAATAGAAACAGCGCTAATGGCCAAAAACTGGTTTTGGGGCCATTTTTCGGACTTTACAGAGGCCGAAGGGCCAAAATTTCCCGATCTAAAATGGCAGACCACCTGATCCTTCAGGAGCCAAATTCATTGTAGCCGGTTAAACCTTTGGGAGCTCGACAGTCACGAAAATTGCAAGAGGCTCTTGGACTAATACCCTAATATTTCTGCAAAGCGAAGCAGAGCGAGTCCGAAGTCATAACGCCATGGACCTTGGATTCATATTTTATTTTGAGGTTGAGCGCAGCGAGACCGGAGTAATAGCATTCTAAACTTTAGATAATCATCACATTCTGAATTCTGAGGACAAAGTAGTGAGGTATACGGAGTACCCAATTTTTCTATTTTATTTTTATCTTCAAAATTACGTATTACGTATCTCTTTAATGATACAGGCAATTAAAAACACATAGAAGGCCAGGGTTACGTCATTTACCTGGTTTGCTGAGTCAAAACTTGTAATGGGTTGAAATTTTTCACCTGAATTGCTTGAAACCAGGACGGAGTCAATACGACCAAGTAACCAAAAAGCATAGTAAATGACTGGAATAATTAAGGAATGGAGGGCAAAAAATGATATTCCATTTCTGTTTGTCTGAGTGCTGAGTCGAATAAAACCAGTCCAGAAATAATACAACCAATCAAAGCACTTTTAAAATTATTGTTTGCTTTACTATCCATTTATTGAGTCTTCGAAAACTATGTATTAACTAAGATTTTTTCTGGGGGTTTCAAAGGTTATGCGCTAAATAATTATAATTGTTAGCACATTAATAAATTCTAAATGATCTTATTTTGGAAAAATTACTGTACAAGTGTGTGGCGTTTCATAAAATGCATTTCCATTAAAAAACTTAAAAATTGACTTGCAAGTCAATGTGTTACATTATTTTGCCGATGAACCAAGCAAAAAATGAACTTTTTTAATCAAAGAATCATTATTCTAAGAAAATTTGGAATTGGTCAGAATTTTAGTAATCTCTAGATGAAAGCGTAATATGTTTGTATGTTACAAACATATATTGTATCTACGTGTATGTTTGTAAATACTAATTGACGCTCCCCTTGATAGCTTTACCTAGTAAGTTATTGCACTTCTTATTTTATGCAGTTTATTTGCCTGGAACACCTTTTGTTTTTATAATATTTTCGTGTCTATGTTTGTTTATGTGTGGTGTAAATAGTGTAGTAGGATACTGAAAACAACTATTTTGTAATTAAAAGAATTTCTTTTTTAGAGACAGTTTTAGCTTTTCGTATATTTACGACGGGTTATAACTTTACTGATTTTATGATAGAATTGATGCTGGGGAGTTTCTTCTAAAATATAAAGTAAATATCGAAAGAAGAAAAAGTGTATATAGGAAAGGTTAAAGTTATTTGAGTTATTTGACGCTTTAAGAATTTTTCTTACTTTGTTCAAGCGCATTGTTTCATCTTTTTGACAGAGACCTGTCTCAAGAAGGTTTGAGTTGTAGTAAAACTAAGAATTTTATGAAAGCCAGGGAGAATTGTGAGTTTTATATATGTGTATGAGAGAAAAACATTGGGGGGAGTATGGTTTGGGAAATATATATAAGAGGAGGTTATATATAAGGTTTTGGCGAAGGTTAAGACTTGATGAGTGGACTCTAAGACAAGGCTGTGTTTTGACAGGATTATAACAATGTTCTCTAGAGAAGAAAAACCTCTTTCCCAACCCATTTCTATATCTCATCCAGAATAAATCAGTACTTGTTCTGACAGGAGCGTCCATTCTGAAGTCGTTCAATAACCTTTAGGTTTGTGCTTTGGTGGATATATGAACCCTCCAAGCTAGTACCAGCCCTTCTATCTGAACGTGATGTTCTTTAAGACTTTTTCTCTTCTATTTTTTTCCTTTTCTTTTATAATAGACATTGTTTCAAAATGTTAGAAATATATTTTTAACCAGAAAGTCATGAACAGGTTCGCAGGTTCTTCAAGTAGTCTTAACAGTTAGGTAAGTTATGATCTACTGCCTAATGCTAACCCCTATACTTCGTGATTTATATCAACGTCTATAATTAATAAAATAGATAAAACAAGTGGATCAACCCCGATAGAGTGAACCACTCTCCTCCTTTCTTGCATGACCCCAATATCATTGTCTCTTATCTTCCTTTGGAAATTCGCTAAATGAGACCAATGCTGTCTTAGTATTTTATACATATATTTGGTCATACGGTCAAACCTCTATTGCGGAATATTATTTTCTCTATAAACCATTCCACTATAAACTAACTAATAGTGTTAACCTTTTCTAAATTATCCACAGTATGTGTGGAAATATACTTGCAATTATATTTATTGCCATAAATAAATAATGGCATTCTTAAATTAAAAGAAAAACGAGGTTTTCTACCTAAATAAAATTTAATATTTACGACTAATTAGTTTTTAAATGATTTTATGAATTTAAAAGTTAAATTAATATGACCTTATTGTACTTTCACTATACCCGGTACGGTGGCTTATTTTATTTAATTGACTTTGATGTAACAAAGTATTTTTCATGAGTAATTAAGTTCCTTTGTAAATATTGGAATTAATTGGCTTTTAAAATCCAATCTTACTAGTAACCGCAGCAATCATCAGTTCAAAATCCTAGAGATATTAAAATGAATGGTAGAGAGTGTATGCTCCTGTATTACCAATGTATGTTAGACAATCTCTACGAATTGATGAGAAATTAAAGTAACATTTATTGTTAAAGCCAATTAATATTTGATAACATCATTTCCTGATGTAAGAATGTGAGATTGGATATTTTTTCCGCCTATATAAATTGTAGATAATGTATATTGGCTCTAAGTTGTACATTTATTGCTGCAGAAATTTGCCTTTTTGAAAAACATAATGTTCTGTTACGAGTACTAGTAGTAGTAATAGTTAGGAGAGGCAAAGCAAGGAAAATAGACCCCTTAATTAGGGGCTTCTTGTCAGCCCCAATTCCTTAGCCTACACCACCTCCCAAGAGTCTCTTGGAAAACTTAGTTTATTGAAGGAAATCTCGTCAACTATAAGAGAAGAAAGCTCTTCATACAAGAGGCCAACGCTAAATATGCGGACCTTACTCTCTGCAAGCAGGTGAAAGGCTATCTTCTCATAATGCATACTCATGGCACAGTTAGCCTCTGAGATTATACCTAAAGTGTTAAGATGTTTATCCAACCGGCAGTAACCGGTCAGGACATATTCTGTTACGAATATTAGGTGGTATGATTTTGTTATTACATCTTTATTGCCCGTTTAACCGTTTCTCGTTTAGCTTCTATAGTAATTTTCATGACTATATCATAAAAAGTTATTGAGATAAAAGCTGTTATCCAGTTTAAGCTGTATTGATTCTGACCGATTTACTGACTCACTCATTATAATTAATCAAAACGAAATATTATCAGTTTCTTTTCCCTAATATGTACTGTTAAAGTTAACAGTAAATCCTTACCTTCAAAGTATATAAATGATTTTGAGCTCCTAGTAGAGAACTCGAAACTAAGAATATTGTAAGTTTTTTTAGACATTATGCGACCCTCTATTTTCACGCGGTTTAAATGTTGTCCCAAAAATTAATTACCTGGCCATTCATGAGGTTACATTTGGTGCTTTAAATATATTACCTGGAAGTTGTGTTATATTTTTTAGGCATTAATTGAAAAGAGAATGAAATGAGGGAGGAGACATAACTCTAGTTATGTCACATAAAGTATCGCAGCTTTTTACGCTAGACATGGCTTTTAAACTGTTTATTATTTTGGTTTGTCATTATTGCTATAATGGCATAATGTATTTTTAAGAATATTGTACAGTTTTCATAATTTTGTGGAATATTCTAATTAATGTTTATGATCATTTTATAAATTAATTTCTTATAGACTTAAACCCGCTAATAATCCCTGTACATGTGTTTTTGTTGAATATAGATTTGACATATTGAATGTTTCTTACTTTTTTCACCTAGGGGGTCTTTACAGACAGATATTCGATCTAATTAATTATTAAATGTAACCTAGGGTTTGAATATTCTCTCCAGTCGCAACTCAATGTAATATTTAAATTTCCTTTTTCTTTGGCTAATAAGAAAATCAAGTTTATGTAAGCAGGGCTAAGATTCAGTGTTTTGTTAAGGAAGTGACCACTAAGACCCTAAACAAGTGAAAGAAACAAGAGTGGGACTGGTGGGTCTCATACTTGAAAATACGAAGTACTGTTCCTTCACGCATCTAAATCTGACTTCCTCTTCTTATATCACTTATTAGAAACAATGTAATTGAATACAAAGTAAATATTTAATTATTATTATTATTACTAATTAAATAACACGTGTAAAATATATTACTCAATATGTAATATGTTACATGCTCCAAAATTTTAAAAATATCCAACAAAAAATCTAAAATTGGCGGCAAAAATAGTGAACATAAAAATATAATTAGAAAGAATAAATCAGGTAATATATCGTTCAAAAGCTTTTGATTAGTAGGACTAAAATGTTTTATTCCGAATTCCAAAAAAATCAAAACGGCGATACAGAACTACTAATTTTACTTCTACTTACTAACTTTACTAACGATACAATACTGTGAAGTTTTTTAAATTTGAATGAAGTATCATATCGAATATCCTATAATACAATATTCATTTTGCATCAAAGAAATAATATTTATTTTTAACTTCAATACGTACGACTTTATAAATTCGCTTATTAAAAATTTATTTTCCTTTTTTTATACCAATTTAATTTAAATAATTTAAAAATATTTTTATTTTTAAATAATAATTATGTTTAAAATGCTTGAAAAAGTTAAACTGTTTAAAATGTTTGTTATGACTCAACTTAAGTCCAAATTATTAATTTTATTAAATTAAATGAATTAAATATATTTTCTCTGTTTTTATTTTTTAAATTGTATTATTATATTATGCAAATATTATGCGAAAAAGCCTTATAATTAAAAACAACACTTTTTTAATTACAGAGGATAAAAAATGAATATAAACTGTTTGATGTTAAATATAATAGTAAGTTTCACCCCTCCCCTCTCCTCCACTCCCATACACGGGTTCAAAAACACTTCTCTCCCCCTCACTAATCATAAACTACTCATTTTATCTTTTTACTCCCTTTGCGTAGACCTCACCTAAAATTTTTAAACCTTTTAAATTTAATTAAACTAACTCCTCCCTTTTATGTAAACTTTTCTATGTCTATAAAATCATTGAAAACGTTGTTTTAAAATTTTACCCTCAAATTATTTCAAGCCCGAAATTTCTGTGTTTAAAACAAGAGAAGAAAATATGAAAAAGTATACAACGCATTGTTCGTAGTATTGCAACGGACAGACCCATATCCACTATGTTTTAAATAATTATAACAAAAACTAGAAAACTCTGCATATGAAGACCTCCCTCTACAAATTTTACAATCTTTACTCATAATCATTTTTAATGTGGTGGATAGAAATTTTATAAAATAATAAATATTAATTTTCCACGTACTATAACTTCAAAATGACCGCATACTTATTTCAGTAGTAAAAATAACAATTATAATTTTAACTTCATAGAGCGTTGTTCTATTCGGAATGGGTAATGACTGTTAGTTTATCATTGGATAATTATGTTTCTGGTTTGTTCAAAGTGCTGCGTCAAACAAGTTTCCCTTTATTGAAGAATTGTAATTATTTTCATAAATTATACCTATAAACGAGCCTATTACCAGAGTAGTTTATAAACTACATCCTGCTATAACTCTTTAACAATATTGCAAAAGTAAAACAAAGCAATAACTGAATATTTCGAAGGATGTGATCAACTTTTAAATTATACTCATTAAATATAGGAAAAAGAGTACGGTTATGTTAGGTATGCAATAACTGGTCGATTTATTGGTATGGTCTAGTATTGATAGTTAGGTAATTTAGTTTGAAAATTAGTTTTTGAATTTAGACGAAATTTGAGATAAAAGTCTTTTCCCAATCTAGTTATTTTATGCAATCAGGTATACTTGAATTAGAACTGAAAATATGATTTTAAATAACAAGTCTGAATGACAATTTAAGCAAATTATTAAACAAATTAGGAATTTTGTTTAATTTCATCGTTCCCTCGTCTCTAGGCACTGAAATGACTTGCAGGTTTGGTTATAACTATATTTTTTTGGAATTGATTTGTGAATTAACTTCATTCACTTCCTTATGGTATATGCAATTGACAACTGTCTAAGTTTTACCTGATCATTTTTTCTTTTTTTAGATGGAAGCAGATGTGGAAAATTCGAACCTTCTACTAAGCTGGAGCCCAGATAATATAAAAATTAAGGTACTCTTTTAACCCATTAAGCAATATTGATATTAATTTAAGCATAAGCGTAAGCTTGATAAGACAGGTGTTTATTTATTGCTCTATTTGTAAAATTTTATTCTTGGTTATTTCTTGTTAAAACTAAAGAATGAGGTTAAAATTATATTTCATTCACTCAAATATAAACCAAGTGAAATATGTTACACATAAAGTCAGTCAGTGTAATGTAGGAAAGCTTATTTTGTCTCAAGACAGGTTGAAACAATGATTTGACGTTTGAAGGAAAGCCCTAATATACTAACTACGACAAGCCACATCTCTGAGGAAAACAACCAGGTGAAAAACCAGAACAGGTGCGATTTATAAAAAGCATTTTTATAAATGACAAGTGTCCCCTCATCTTTCTATATCCCATTATACTGACGATATCGGACTCCGAGGTATTTATAGGGATTGTTTTTGCCAAAATGACTGATAAATAGAAATAAAAAGTGATTAAGGTAGGGAGTGATTTGTGGGTGACATCTAAGAATAGAGAGATGGGCAGAGTATTATATGGGTAGAAGACATCCGTCTTGCTCTGTATCAAAACCCTGTCGCAACACATGACGTCTCTTATAAACCTTTAAAATATCGCTCTTTCCTTGGTTTTCACATCTAACTTGGACATCTCCTCTCCCCCTCCCATATCTCATATCTTACTCTGAATCACAGCTCAAAACTTTAAGATTAATTGCATGTAACATATCTTCATGTTTTAAATGATAGAAACAACTATAACTAATATGATTTTATAAAACTTAAAAATAAATAAGAAAACAAGATATTTATTAAGAGATAATCTAAAAATAAATCTTGACAGACAGGAACTTCTACGTACGTATTATATTTATATAAACAATTCATATCACAGTGACGTACCAAAATTAATCTGTTTCATTCAGAAAACTCACAAAATATTTCTTAAAATATGTTTATGAGATTAAATCTTCATAAACGTCAGAATGTATTTGACGTTCTGAGTAGTTTCATCGTGGTGCCTGGGTGTACCCGCCTGTGTCAGACTATTCTGTCGTAGTTTTCAGTGTGAGGATTTGTAACTTAGCACAAGAATGAGACATAAAGTTTAGTTGTTCTGCCCGAAAGAAAATAATGTTTACACCTCGATAACCTTTAAAAAATGTGCTCTTCGTGTTTTGCTCACGACCCACAGGGAACCACTTATTTCAAGAAAACTGAATATAGTTCTATTTTATAAAATTTTGAGCATGTACAATCATGCTCCACTCTGGATTGGCAGACTATGTTTTTCTTTATAATTTAAGCTATATATAAAAAAAAGTTGGTTTGAAGTAGTACAAAATGAGCCACATTTTTTCAGGTCCGGCTTGGACTATAAAGCAGTAGTCGACAAAATTAAATATTTTTTAACTTAGGGGTCTCTTAAATAGGTTTCACAAGACACACACACATGATATGTCATATGTGTGATATATATATATATATACACTACAATTAAAGAGATAAAATAGAACACACTAAAAAGACTTACAAAAAGTTGTAACGTTTCGAACACTGAGTTCTTCGACTGACAGAGTGACGTAAGGCAGGGGGTTCTGGGTTAGTAGAATAGGAGGGTATAGTAGATAAAACGGCTTACGTCATCAAGTACGCTAGAGTCGCTCGGAAGGGCTCAGAAATCACGAAAAAAGTAGTACGTGGCCGATTAAGTAAGATTAAATCACTCAAAAATGTGCGCAGGATACAAAAGTCATACAAATAAATAAATAAGAAAATAGAGATAACTAAGATAAAGAAAATAAAGTACGAAAAAAAAAAAAAATATATATATAAATAAATAAAATAAAATAAAATAAATAAATAAATGAAAATAAATAAAATTAACGAGAGACATGACAACAAGATAAATAAAAGTATAGGGGGTATATTACTTTTTATTGATGCCAGGAGGTTGACGGAATTTCAAGACAAGTTGGTGGGCTACCTCCCAATTGCGACGGAGAGGAGTGGTGGTATCTTCGGGAAGTTTTTTTAAGGATTTGGGCTTTATATAGGTTATTAAAGGAGGTGTTTTGGTGGGATCGGGCGTGCACTGCTACGGGTAGATCACTTCTTGGGTCCCGGCATGATTGTCTGTGGTTGTTAATACGCAGGTTGAAAGGAGTTGATGTTTCTCCTACGTAAAAACAATCACACTGCCTACACTCAAGGCAATATACAACGTTACTGGAAGTGCAGGTCGAGGATGAAGGGATTTGATAGGACATATTAGTTGACGGACTAGTGAAGGTAGTAGCCGGATCTAGGATAGGACAGGTTAGGCAACGACTTCTGTTGCAGGGATGGGAACCTCGAGGAAGGGGTTCATCTTCGTTGGAAGGAGTTTTGGTATGGACTAAGAGGTTACGAAGGTTAGGAGGTCCATTGGAGCAAATCCTGTTACCTTTGATGCCAAGGGAAAAAGGAATGGATATTTTCTGGGAATAGGGATGACAACTAGAGAAATGTAGGTATTGTTGAAGGTTGGTTGGTTTGATGTGGACACCCGTCTCCAGCTTGCCACCCTGGAGATAGACGTCCACATCGAGGAAGGTAACATGCAACTGGGAGTATTCAGAGGTGAAACGGAGGCAGGAGAAGGAATTCAGGTCCGAAAGGAATGTTTTAAGACAGGGTAGGTTTTAAGAGAGGTTTCAAGGATAATATATATATATATATATATATATATATATATATATATTATATATATATATATATATATATATATATATATATATATATGATGTAACATATCTTCATGTTAACAGAAAGCAAAATAGTTTGTCAGATGAATTTCTCTCACGATAATGCCTTAGGAGGAAACTTAAACGTAAGCCTCCATCCGTAGTTTCATACATAACTATTAAGGTAGGTCAGGGTCATTTGTTTAACTTTGATACAGTTTTACAAAGAGTGATATTCTTAATACTACTCGTAGGGATAGGTATTTAAATAGAAAATTCTCTGGTGGTTCTTTTTAAATGAATTTAAAAAGAGTTTCATACATTTAAAAAAATCACGATTATAAAAAAGACGTCGCACTGCAGATCCCTTTCATTCGAGTTGTTCTGCGCTTCGCGACAAAACTTCGAACATATCTCACTTACTTTAAAGTCGAGAGGAAAAAATCTTGACTTGAGGAAAAGTTTTCTGACAGTATAATTTGCATTAGTAATTATTAGATTATTTATTTAAACATTTTAGCTTACGATTTTGTAAATTATTAAATTGAAAAGTAAGGTTGTTAAACTGTAATTTGATTAAAGATGTTCTGCTACTAACAGAAAAAAAGACCTCGTCACTAAATACAAAGATATTTATTATTATTTATTTATGTATATAATGTGGTGCTTAATTAGGCATTATTAGCTTCATGTAACAACTATGATTAATATTAGTAAAACAAAGAAAACAACATAAAGGTAATGATTTTTTGTAGACAGTTTTTGATGGACAGCATAAGACAAATTTTTAAGTTTGATTAGTTTAATAATTAATTAATTAAGATAAATTGACAATAAAACAAAAGAATGGGTGTTTTAAATATATCAAGGATAAATGAAAAACAAAAAAATACATAAAAAGGATTAAAAACATAGATTGGTAATAAGGATTGATAAGGTTTAAATTTCAGCTAATGTATCAGTTTCTTTTAGATAATTAAATACGTTTTTGATATTGGTTTCGTCATTCCCTAAAGGTCAGGTAAGCTTGTGGGAATTTATGATTTTGTTATGGTTTGTGTCAGTCTAGTAAAATTATTTTTGAGTAAAATGGGTGTTTATTTTTTTAAATTGACCTTTGATCATTAAGTTCCTTATCTTATCTTGTTTTTCCTTATCTGTCGATCTTGTGACGTCTTTTATATACGGCTGAGAGACACAGATAACTGCAAAATGGAGGAGGTAATGCTGAGGAGATCCCTGTATTGTCAGCTGCTATACCTAGAGCCAATAGCAACACTACTATTATTAAGACTTGCTTTCCTTCTAGATCCTATTGGACGGATGAAAATTTTATTGAAGAGACCCATGAACTCACGTGTTTTACATATGGCTCAAAAAAGGGAACTGAAAGTCAAGCAGATTCTGTAATCTTTATACCTAGGTTTATTCTTTAGGATTTAGTTACTCTTGGTTCGATCTATAGAGGTGTTTCTTAAATGGATTCCAGGACACATCGGTGTGGAGACTGATAGGTTGGCTATACTTGGAGCTGATGCACCATTTGTTGGATCTGAACTAGTTTTCTTTTTCATTAGATCGTGTTAAGACTCTTTTAGATATTTGGCTTATGAAATATCTCTTCCTTTGTTGGGCCGTTTAGGTAGGCTGTATGCAGGCAAAGATGTTCATAAAAGATTCCAGTGAAAAGAATTTGCATTACTTAATATCGCTTAAAGGACCTCGTCTTAGAAATCTAGTTAGCAGGCTTCTCTCTCTTAAATTGCCACTTACATAAACTTGGTATAGCCCCTATTAGTGCTTGTTCCCAGTGATGAGGGGCTGATGAAGCTTTTACATTACTTCGCCTCGGTATCTTTGGAACTGGTATTCTATTTGAGAAAAATTCTCTTCCTGTAGCTGGAAAGATGTTGTTCATTTCCTTAGTAAATCAAAGAGACTAGTGATGTAGTGGAGTAGACTGAAGGAATCGGGGTTGGTAAAAAGGGCTTAACAACGTGGCTTGTTTCCCTGGGTTTGCCTCTGTTGGATCACCAGGAGTTTACCTTTACATTTAATAGGATAATTTATGTAAATTTAGGGTTTATATTTATATTTTACTTTAAAGCATTAAAAGTTATGTATTTCGGGCTCAAACATCATCCAGGATCTTATGAATTGTAAGATACACTGACTTGAAGCTAGTTTAAAGTTAGTTCTACTTATGACCGCCTTAGTGCGTTGCAGTGTAGCAGTTAAGTCTATTTGGGAGCTTTTCAGCACATGTCTGTGGCGGTTAGCTACATTTGCTGTAGCGGTTACGTAGGATCAGGAGAAATAAGAAGAAATAACAACAAGTGGTTGGTTGGAAAATAATGGCTGAAAGTAACTCGTGCCTGTTAATTTTTGGTTTATTTTAATTATTATTTATACTGTTTATGGACTTAAAAGTTATGGTTTATGTAAGTTATATGCTAGAAAAGTGATCACGATAGTGATCATGATAGTGTTGCCTATCTTACTTAACATTGCTGAACGCCGATTGTCTTCTTACCGGCCTTACTCTAATCTGGTCTACCTGGGATTATATTGCCAATTCTGGATACTTTATGCTTCTACAATCACTTATCAAACGTCTGCCTGGCCCACTACAGAGATTTGGAATTAATAAATTATTTATGTCTAAGATTAATTATATTTTTACAAACTGTCCAGCATAGATTATTCTGGGGGCTCTGATCAAGTCCCGCTGGTTCAGTTACCTAAAACTAGTCAACATTTTGTCAATTTATTGTGTTACATTATAATATAAGTTTAGTCAAGACAGATATCTAGTTTTAAGATAAATTTTGTACTCCTTTCATGTCGACCCTTGTTCGTGGTCATTCCTTTCATTATTTGCCTTTTTTATTGCCTTATTGTTTATTTGTTCCTTTAGTTATAATTATTTACATCCTGGACAGAGACCTATTCTCCTTTCGACTTACAGTACTGCGGACTTAGTTATCACTTATACTTTCCTTTCATCAACAACTATAGTTTGCGTCATTTGGTAATGTTTCATTTTCCTTTATTTAAACCTGTGTTGTCCTCAAACCTTTATGTTTAGCTGTAAGATAATAAACTGTGATAAAAGAGCTCATTTATTTACTATTAACGCAATCAAGTTATTAAGGTCATCATTAGTCATTGAGATAGGTCAGGGGTGCTATGCATGCTCTATGTCTCTATGAGTTAGTCTAGGTAGAATCATAATTATATTTTACTCTATGCTTTGTTATTATAAGGTATTTATTTTGTATGTACAATATATTAACATATTTCTTTAAAAAGGTAAACCTTCTGGTGTTCTTACTGTTTTACCCTGTCTTAGGCTTAAGTTTGGTTAGTACAGGCTGGTTGCCTATGTAGGCTGGTCCTTCGAAGGAACAGTGTATGTGGAACCAAGGCTGTCATTCTATGCCTTTTCTAGTACACGCAACAGCCTCCTTACTCTATAACTACTACTAGCCTGGTAATAGAAACCCATTTTGTTAAACCATCAAAATCTATTCTCATTATCTTGGTGGCTCTTTGTGAAACTTTCTGTGTGCCTTTATGCGGAGCCTCTTATTTTTTCTCAACAAGTTTACCCTGACCCTGTCAAAATATGAGTGCAGGTATTATAGGACATTAGGATAAACTTGGACTTAGAAATCCATGGTGGCCTTTGCATACTCTTATTCTTAATAGGACTTTATAGAGAATTCTTCTCTCCATTATAGTTTGGATCCTCTTCAATCCAATTCAATCTGTATGGATATAGACAGATTAGACCGTTAGCAGTAGGACGATGGACGATAAGCAGGTGCCTGTTTTTTTTCCACTGGTTTTTTGCAACGAATTATATATTTTTGGCTTCAAACTGTCAACCTCGGTCGGATGTCATTAGACTGTGTCTAACCTAGGAATCAGTAGAAATCTAATGAGCGTTAATCAATTTTTAACTTCACACTCTTTTAGCGAATTTCCTTTGAAAATTCGCCTAATGGGATAGGCGTCATGGCGGAATTCGAACCTCGGACCACGACACAAATCCGTTTCAGAGGTCCCTTATGACGAAAAAAAATTTTTCGCGATATATATATATATATATATATATATATATATATATATATATATATATATATATATATATATATATATATATATATATATATATATATATATATATATATATATATATATGTATATATATATATATATATATATATATATATATATATATATATATATATATATTTACTAGACACTTTCTTGTAAACACTCTCTTTCGAACGGATTAATATTTTTTAACCAAACTTGGTACAAAAATCAACCTTAGGGATGACACGAACCCTATTGAAAACCAGGTTTTTGTGACGTCATTAACCCGGTTTGCTGAGTCAGCGAAATTTTCAAAAAATCGGCAAAATTCAGGGTTAATATTTTTTGCCGCGAAAAAAGTCAATATTTATGTTTTTTGAGACGCTGAATCGAATGAAACCGGTCCAAAGTCGATACGACCACTCTAAGTGACCTAAAAATCGAAAAAACCATTGTAAATGACCGAAAACCAAAAATTTAGGTCGATAAAAAATAAATTTTGAGTAGGGTGTCGTTTTCTATGTAATTTTGGGCGCTGAATCGAATGAAACCGGTCCGAAGTCGATACGACCACTCTAAGTGACCTAAAAATCGAAAAAACCATTGTAAATGACCGAAAACCAAAATTTAGGTTGATAAAAAATAAATTTCGAGTAGGGTGTCGTTTTCTATGTAATTTTGGGCGCTGAATCGAATGAAACCGGTCCGAAGTCGATACGACCACTTTAAGTTACCAAAAAGTCGAAAAAACCACAAAAATTATAAAAAACCAAAATTACGGTCGTTGAAAATTAAATTTCGATTAGGGTGTCGTTTTCTATGTTTTTTGGGCCTCTGAGTTGAATACCAGTGGTCCGGAGTCAATACGACCACTCAAACTCAGGGTACCTGGGTTCGAATCCTGGAAGGGTCCATAATTTTTTATCTTTTTTTACTTAATATAAGTTTACAACTAGAAAATAATTCTGGCGCGGTGGTCCGCATGTCGGGCGAATTTCCTTTGAATGCGTGCACTCAAACCCAGAGTACCTGGGTTCAAATCCTAGTAGGGACAATCATTTTTTATCGTTTTTTTACCTAATATAAGTTTACAACTAGAAAATAATTCTGGCGCGGTGGTCCGCATGTCGGGCGAATTTCCTTTGAATGCGTGTTTCCGTGCTTTTTACATTATATATGTTTACAACTACTAAATAAATAATTCCGGCGCGGTGGTCCGCTGTCGGGCGAATTTCATTTAGAATGCGTGTTTCCGTGCTAAGCAACCCATTTCTTGCTTATGCAAGAACCATGCCCATTGCGTGGTTCCGGTTCATGCTTTAGAACCTAAGCAGTTACTCAATTGTCAAGCACTGCTCGTAACTCATTTTTGTCTGTATTTTTCAAAGGAAATGCGCTAAATCCTTTAAAGATAACTGACTAAGCTTAAAGATAAGTAACTAATCTTTAAACTAGTGCAAATAATAGTGTGTACATCTATTTTTAGAGGCATAGTTTTGTACAACCAACTGGATAATTATGCGCAATTCCTTTGAAAAATACAGACAAAATGAGTTACGAGCAGTGCTTGACAATTGAGTAACTGCTTAGGTTCTAAAGCATGAACCGGAACCACGCAATGGGCATGGTTCTTGCATAAGCAAGAAATGGGTTGCTTAGCACGGAAACACGCATTCTAAATGAAATTCGCCCGACAGCGGACCACCGCGCCGGAATTATTTATTTAGTAGTTGTAAACTTATATAATGTAAAAAGCTCGGAAACACGCATTCAAAAGAAATTCGCCCGACATGCGGACCACCGCGCCAGAATTTTTGACTGTTTCTGCTGACTTTTTAAAGTAATCACCTCAAGTCATCTCGTGCACTGGTGAGAAGATATTTGAGGGTTTGATTCTAGTTGTTATATATCTACGTGTAAACGTCTTTGATCTTTCCGATGCTTGATTTTTGATGTCATTAGAATAAGCTCTTTTTGAAGTTAAAGCACATTTTTACTTAGTAGGATATATATTTGTTCATTCCGGTCCAGATATATCGTCTCTGATCTTCTTGAATGGGGCTTGACGTCTAGAATACACATTTTCAAAAGACCTTCTTAGTGTGGAACTGGGAAATGAATGAATCTATTATCAATTGAGAAAAAATTCCTTTAGGTTTGCTTTCTTCAGTAGCGTCATAAGTCATACTGCTCATAAGTCATAATTGATAGCTTGCTGTTCGCTGCTAGGAACGCCAGTACAATATCTTTGGCGAGTTCTTTTTACTTTTTAAAGGCTTGTTCTGACTTATTGTTCCATTGAACTGACCTTTGTTTTTTTAATGCTGAATGTGGAGTTTGTAGATATAGATATGACTTTTAATGAAATTTTAATTAAAATTGACCAAGCCTAAAAAAATATTCCCAACTGCGAACTGATTCCAGGTATTCGACGTGGCTTCGAATTTTCTTCATTGGTTTGACTTCGTCTGTAGTTAGAGTTTGTCCAATTATACTTCCGTCACACCAAATGATTCGTAAACCTAATGGCAAACCAAGTGGCTCGAACTCAAACAGTCCAAACGCTGTTATCATAGCAGTTTTAGCTATGTCCTTTTTGTCTATTGGTATCTGATAGTAAGCTTTCCTCAACTCTATACTGCTAGAAATTAACTTTTTTTTATTTCCAATGCCAATAATTAATTTTCCTTATGTTTAGATCTTGTATGTGCGTTTATACCTATTTGATATTGTTACAGCAATTAGTTGCCTACAACCGATACTAGTTTTTTTCTTTTTGCCACAAGATGGTGGCAAAAAGACTGCCTTGATGGTGCTAAGGAGTTGTTTTGTGAGCTTCGACAGATGCCCCGTGCCATTATTTCGTCAAACCCCGTTGACTAGTTTTGATGGGATCTAGCTGTCGTAATTTTTGATAGTGTTAATTTAGTTTGTAGATTATGGTTAATGCAGTCTTTAGCAGATTCGCAAAATGCAGTACCCTTATTAAAAAGGTCGTGAAATATACGTAGCAGCTCATAATATTTGTCAGTTTTGCTAACAGTTTGTATTGTAACCGTTGATATAGTAGAAGTGTCTGTTCACATTTTTGTAAAACAATGTCAATAATTGTGATTTTTAAATCAATAATTATAATTAGTCCAAGAGTCGAACCTGAAAAAATGTGACTCGTTTTGTACTACTAAATTGTTTTAAAAATATATCTTAAATTATGAAGAAAAAACATAGTCTGCCTATCTGGAGTGAAGCTCTTCGTGTGATTAAGCATGCTTAAATTTTCAGAAAATTTCATTTTTTTTAAAGTGGTTCCTTGTAGGTCGTGTGCTAAACATGAAGAGAGTATGTAGTCATCAAGCTGATACAGTTTATAAGGTGATTCAATTTGTAGGGTGTTTATGAATGCAATTAAATGATTTTTTCATGTTGGGTTTATAGTCCTGAATTGCCGTCATTGCAGAAGTAAAAAGAGAATTTTCAATATTTACTGCCCATACTAATTCCTGCAATGACGTCACTCGTTAATCATGAAAAAGTCAGGTTAGAACCTCCAAATGCGTTTGATTTGTTTACATCAAATTGAACCCCCTTATAGATTAAAGTTATAGAGTGATTCAATTCTAGGTAAACGCAGTCGGAGGTTGTAACTTGACTTCTTTTTATGAATGGCGTATGACGAATGAAAAGTTTCTGTATTTATTCCTGCAATGACGTCACTGCTGGACTACCTAGCATGAAAAAAATTAATTTCATCCATGGAAACTCTTTTTAATTAAATCACCTTTTAAACTCTATTAGTTTGGTAGCTAAATTTCAAGACAATCTGTCGATTTTTAACGATTTATTTTTTAGAAAATTATGACAGTGAAGTGGGTAATTTGATGACTCTTTAAAGTTAGTTGAGTCCTAATATTTTGGGTTCCTAAAAGATTATTTTTGTGGATTTAATTTCCTTGCATGAATACAGTTATGCGTGACAAACACACTCGGACATCATTTTTAAACGGTTTAGGAGGTCAAAATTAAAATTAAAAATTAAAATAAAACTGACAGTTGTAATAAAATCTTATTATATAGAGTGTTGTCTTATTTTTTCGTCTCTGGATTGTATAGTTCCATATCAAATATCCAATTCTGGAATTAAAATTATTTAAATTTCATTTAATAATACCTCTTAATAATTTTTTCGTTCAATGGTTTATTTTTAACAATAAACAATTGAAAGTTTTTTGTATGACTGCTTGTGGGGTTACATTAAAAATGCATCTATTGTAATATATTGCTTTTGTAAGAATGTATTTAGAACTAAATTATATCTTTTTGCGTTTTATGTATTTTTGCTGAGTGGAAGATGTGATAAAAATACTTTTCGGACAGCACAACTTGACCCATAGTTTGATTTTTGTGTTAAGTATCAACTCTCTAGCATAAACTCACTGGGAGGATAAGACGATAACATTCACACACACACACACAAAAAGATAACTTGGTAAAACCTATTCAGGAGGAATGACACTTGAAAGTCCCGGTTTCGGATTTTTAATGCAAGCAAAATATTATTCCCATATGCTCCTACGCAATAAATGAGGAAAAGTAAAAATCTTCAATGTTATGATATAGAATATATGTTAAATATCTTTCCATTTAAGTGTCTCAATTTATGTTTCTTCTTATACAGTAGCCTTCTTATATATCTGCCTCTGTAACCGCGGTCGTATGCTACTGGACTTCGGCATCGGAGGTCCGGGGTTCACTGCCCGGGCTATGCTCTCAGTTTTTATGAATAGAATTTTATGTAAAAAGATTTCGCCAACTTTAGCTTTATTTTGAGCATAGTAGTAGATGTGACCCACCCAAGGTGGTTCCCGTAAGGCGAGACCCTGAAGAGCCGAAAGCCCTTAAACGGGCATTATTATATTATACAGTAGCTAAAAGTTACATAAATATACCGAATTTAATTATTACTGATGATTGAGTATAACATATTTATTATAACATAACACACCTCCTAACGAATGATCACCTTAAGAATTTTAGATTAATATATAGGTTCAGCTTGAAGAGTTCCACCATTGTGTAAGAATGTGATAAGGGGTATTGGTAGTTAGGTATTTCAGGTTTTAAGTCATCCAATATAACACTATAATAGTTTTGAGTTTAATCACAGTAAGCAATAAAATCAAAATTTTTATTGTGATTTTTCTGCAATTAGTGGATTAAATTTTGTTTTTTTAAAAAAACTTTTTTATTTTATAGCAAATTTATTGTTTGACTGACGAGGCAAAGCAAAGCAATTAATTTTCAACTTTGTCTTCGCTTCAGTTTTAAATTTGTTTCATTCCTCGTCTGGAACTAAAACTTAAAACTTCTAAAAAAATTCTATTTACTTATAATTCTATTTTGCTGCAGAGTGGTGCAGCCCTCTTATGCGATGTCATTTATTGGATCAAGATTATTTAACTTCATTTAATGCAGATATACTCCAATAAGGAATGATAATATCCACTAAAAACTAACTTCCTTGTTAATTTATTTTATTGGCTGTTTTTCAGTATATGACTAGTCTTCATATAAATTACCTCGTCTTTTAAAGATGATTTCTTTGATACATTTTTAATAGGTTACATCGCGCATTACATCAATTAATAAAAGAAAAGAAAAAATATAACTATAATCTTTCTTAGGGTTCTCATTTAAAGAAGAATTCATCTTCAAGGAATAATTTACCTTTGCCATTCAGGGATCTTTATTTTAATTGTTGATTTGGCTGAACCAATCCTCTTTTGTACTAAGCTCTCTACCACTCTCTCTTGTAAAAAAAATTAACATGGTCTATTCACATTACTTCTACTCATACTTTTGGCGATTTCTACTTTTGGACCAATAGGAGGACCAATAAATTTTTTATTTTAGTAAAATACGGATAAATGTATGCATCAATTTCAAATTTAACTCGCATATAGTCCTATACTAGGCCATTTAATGTTATTAAATGTTAAAAGTTTTTTCTCATTATCTGCATTATCTGCATAGCCTGCATACTTATCGAATCACATGTATATATTAATGAAAAAATAAGCAAAAATTTTAAAATTGAGTTCAAATAATCACAAGTGTATCCCTTTATATAATAAACAAGTACATGATATAAAGTTTCATTTCATTAAAGCTATGGCTAGTGTATGTGTTAGCCATTCACTAGTGTTGTTATCAACAAGCGAGGTCAGTACGTGGATAGGTGACCGCTGGGAAGAAAACTGATTTCAATGTAGTACTGATTTTTTTAAAAATGTCCGCATTGGTGAGAATGAGGCCAGCATATATGATAAGGCGAGGAAAAGTTCTGGGGTTCCCTGTACATTATTTTTCATTTATTTTCCTATGGTTACTGATAATTAGTAGCTCTCTTTATCAGTATTATCTTTACTAAAATATTAACAGAAAACTGAAATATACTTTCGAAATATTTTTATACTTTTTTTTTATTATTATTTACTAAAATATATTTCGATATAAAATTTGTATCATTAAAATCTTGCTCAGAGCTATGATGTATTTTCTACTTCGTTTTACCATTCCTCAATGTGGTATTCTTTAACTTACATATCGAGTAACTAATTTACGTTAAGTGTTAATTTGAACTCAATTACAAAATCGTGTTTACATATATTTTGTAAAAAAATATATGTATGTTACATGCTTCATGTATGCCTTACGCAACTTATGTCTTACTAACTATTATAAAATAATAACACCTTTCCGCGACACACGTAACTTTGTAATAACTCAGATTAACAATAAGAGTGACGCTGATAAAAAAATAATCTAGAATGTCAGTAATATTTGATTTTAGAGACCACCTACCCTGCCTCTAAATGTATTTAATTAATGATTTTTAATCAATTTATAAGCTTTGTTTAACTTCATTTATTATTTGTTTTCTTGAGTTAAAATATAAAATTTGATTGTAACTTTTTAGAAAGTCTCACTTTGTAATTTCATACCTAGTGTTGTGAATGTTGAAGATATTTAATGCAAATTTTTCTTCCAAGTTATGACATGAAGATGAGTGAGACGTTTAACAGGTGAGGCAGGGGGCACAGAGGGAGGGTGGGCCTGCGTAGTACTGGGGGTATTATGGGAAGACGTCATGAGCTGTACGTCAAGTAGATGGTTTATGGGCTGCCAGACCCGAGCCCGTGCTTCACTCTATCGGCAACTCTTGCCAACACTCTACAATCGATTCATCAACTTTACTTTAACAAATAATTACATTTTATTTACATTTGTTAGATGAGAATTGTCTGTTGAGAATAATTATTTAATGTGTAGTAGTGATATCTAAGAAATATCAAGTATATAAGTATGGAGGGGTGAGAGTGACAGATTTATGACTTTCAAGATGGAAGTGTTGTTTATATAGGGTTCAGACCACGTGGTCTCCCCCTAACCTTCTACACTATCCTCTATAACCTTCCTCCTCGAATCTTTCGCTTTGCTTCTTCTTTTATCTGCTTATATTTAAGATGCGATTTTTTCCTTTGAACTGATAAATATCTAATTGGTCGAGGGACTATTTCTCGATAAATACCCGGGTGTTAAAAGTGACAAACTCTATTCGAAGAGGTTTATGCGGTAGCGGAGGCGTGAGGAGGTAAGAGAGGTAAAGATGTCGGCTCGGCTGTAGAACCCAGGGAGTGGGCGGGAAACTCTCAGGGCGTGGCGAGTACTGAGCCCTCCTCCGAGCCGCCTCCTGACGGCAGCTTGACGGATCTAGGCCGGCAGTCGGTAGGCTGCCCCCGTAGCCCTCACGTCGATCTAGGCCACGTCAAGCCACGCGATGTTCTTCCCCCACCGTGTCGTGCCGTGATATACTCCTGTCGAAGTAGTTTTGATACTTGACTGACACTGACAACCTGTGATGGATTTTCGATACGCGTCCCACACCCCTGTTATTGTTTTTGTTTGCGTTTAACTCCGCGGAAATTATAACTAGGAATTTTTCTTTTGTGAACTTGGTGAAAGGAGACAGCCAAAACGTCGGGCCGACGAGGGGACATGACAAGGAGAAAGCAGCAGGTTCCCAAACGTATGAAATGTGAGTAATTTGCCACCATACCCGCAAAAATTATTTTATTTCACCCAAGTTGCATGTTTATTATGATACTGCATTGATGTAAACAAATAGATCCTAACATATGACATCCACGCGCATGTTGTTCAAGCTAAATATACTTAGTATAAAATAAAATCCTGACAACCAAAAAGCATTTAAATAACAAAATTACGAAAATAAAAAAATATTTTCATTTACTGATTTCCCACGTGTTATATCCTAACGAAATGTTTACCTCTTTCGTTCTGATAAAAAATTGATAACGACAACATATGATATTTTTATGCAAATAGAAAAATGTCATAAAGCAAATAAGATTAAAAACAATTGATAAAAATAATGTATTTTTCTTGGAAATAGAAAATAAAACTAAACTTAATATTTTTGAAATTAAATAATTAAATATTTATAATAATAACTAACTTAATTATTAATTTATTTATTTTATTTAAGTATTTTTTTTGTTATTAATTATTACATAATAACAAAATTAATTTTAATATAATAAATTAATTATATTAAATTTAAAAAGTTAATAACATCACAAACGATATTTTAAGAATTGAAGTAAAATATTACTCAATTTATGAATTTATCTTATTTTATAATATTTTGTTTTAATAAAATAATAATTATTAAGAAACTATTGAATTGATAATTTAATTGATGTACAAATGTAAACCTAAACGAACTCCAAGTACGTCAAACTGTCAAAATGTCCATCAAACCTTATCACACTGTCACGATTAGACGTATTCTCTATATTGCATGCCATTTTAAGTACTTTTATATTGTTTTATAATAACTTTTGCTAATTAACAAATATTTTTGATAGTTATTTTTAATTAGTGATCCTAGTCAAGGTACCAATTTTTTATAATTTCTTATCAATTTTAGCTTTAAGTACATTTTTTATAGCTTCTAAATTAAAAAATATTTAAGTTTACAAATAACCATATATATATATATATATATATATATATATATATATATATATAATATATATATATATATATATATATATATATATATATAATATATATATATATATATATATATATATATATATATATATATATATATATATATGTGTGTGTATGTATGTATGTATGTATGTATACATGTATATTTATATTTATAAATTTGTGTTAATTTATGAATTTTATTTTAAAAAAAATGATTTATGCTTTAAGTACAAAAATATAAAAACAAATTGTGGCCATGATCGATTTTTAAAATATTTGAATTTGGGGTCGTGTTCAATTTCCCTGAGTTTATTATATTTATTCAGTTATAAGATTTTATTTTGACCATTTATTTATAAATAACAAAAACTGCAAGTCATTCTACATAATTCTATGGCCTTTATTCAAAATCAATAATTGATTAATATTCAAAACATTATTAGTATAAATATGTATATTTATAATATTTGTGTAAATAATTCATATATTTAATATAAACAGAAGTATACATACTCTTATACTTTATTTTGATCACATAAAGAAAATAAGTATGTATTTATGTATTGATAAATAAGATACATAGCTGGCTATATTTGCATGTTTTTACATTTTTGTATTTAATTCCTCCATCAATGTTATTATATGATGCATTAAGGTTTTACTTATAGTTGTATTTTATGTAACTAAGTAGTTTCAATGATGATTTCAACCTATTGTTTTGAATTGTTTTATAATATCTTATGTTTTGCGTTTTCTTATCTTTTAGCAAATTTTCATCGGAAAATGTCGTTTAAGTTTGTCTTTTCATTGGTGTTTCATTCATTTTATTTTATGATTAAGTTTAAAATAGGTTATATATGGAC
>JACMZG010001911.1:35307247-35377247 GCA_018340805.1 Microvelia longipes | reverse complement strand
TATATATATATATATATATATATGTGTGTGCGTGTGTGTGTATATACATATATAACGAGATAAACTTGTACCTAATTTCAACTCAATTAGATTATTTTCTGATTCAAAAAACGTATACATGTCATTCGATAAGAATTGAACTAATGCTGATAATGAGATGTAAATTGACTCATACGTTGGTCCTATAATATCATTCTAGCGTGCGAAATCTAAAAACAATTGAACATTTTTTCCCTAATTTATGAATTTTCGAAGAGCCGCATTATTGTCGGTTAATGACGTCATAAAAAATATTTTCCAGATAGTACAATGAGACATAAAGATTAATTTTCGTAGTAAATTTCAATTCTTTTTTTATGCTAGATATAGATCGTAACGCTGGGAGTTACGATGATAATAGACGCACACACACTCACATAGACACTTATACAGACAGACAACTTTGTAAAAACGACACAATACTTTTCCTATTTACCTATGTTAGTATGTGAGAAGTAAATCTCTTTAACTTAAACACTAACTCATTACAATTCCAAATAACTCTTAAGATTCTGTGTTTCTTAAAGAAAGTATAAATAATGCAAATAAAATAAATTTTAAAATATTTAACGCCATGACAAAACATTTGAAGATAATTTTAGTTTTACAATAAATTTCACGTTTGCCTCTTTTTCGCTAAGTTGAATTGCAAAAAGTACACTTTAGGTGATAAAAATCTGAATTTATTTTAAAGTATCAAAAAAATCAGTTTAATTTGCTTATAAATGAATATAATAAGAATTTTAGTGGAAAAAAATCCTTGTGTGTGTAAGAGTTTGTAAGTGTATAATATTCTCGTATATTGTACCCAGAAAATTGCATATGGACATCTTGAAACTTGACCGACCGGTTTTATATACTGTTGTCTTATATGCATCTTCTACTCCTTATAAAATTCTATTTGACAAAACAAAATTAAAAACGCTTCAAAAAACACTCCTAAGTTACTTGTAGCGATTTTTCACACAGTATATTTATAAATGTTATATATTTTTACAATAACGTGATCGATGGTTGAAATAAAAGAGATAGTTCAAATAAAAGCAGTACTGTGGGAATATTCAAGAAATCAAATTAATTTTGATTTATAAATGATCAACTTTCTTTTTATTCGTGTTTTAATTAATTTAAGGTTGATGAATAAAAACCATATAAGGATATTTATGATAATGTCTTAATGAATGATATCTCCATTTATTTTTCTCATAAATAAGAGAATAAAGAATAAATTACTGTAGATATTGAAAAAGCCTTTTATAAACACTTGTACAAGCCAAGAATAATTGTTCGAAGGTTCTTTTAAATTTATTTTGAACTTTTAATGAAAATCAACGTATTAATTTATTTTAATATTTCCTAAAATTAGCAAAATCTTGAGGTTTTTCGAATCAGCTTCGACAAACCCCTTATTCCCTAATACTTCAAAAGTACTTCCATTGAATCATAATATTTTTTTTCATCTCTGTACTCTTCCTCAAATCTTTGGCCTCGCTTTGCTCTTCCTCACAGATTGTCATGTTTCCCCTAAACTGATGGTATTACTGTATTACTTCTGTCTAGCTAGGCTCGAACTTAAAAATAAACTACTAACTTACTAATAACTTACTTACTTATTAATTAAGTAAGTAATATAAACCAAAAAGTACCTATAAAGTAAACCAGTCTCTAGCGTGTTAAATAAAACTTCGTTTTTGTTGCACTTATCCTCATGATATAACAGAGATTACCTGTCTAGGGTTTTATAACTGAGGTCTCGCATCGCTCGTCCGTTTAGGACGTTTCGGGTTCCGCTTTTTGAAACCCAGAGCTTAGGGTGATATTAGTTTAGTCTCGCTACACTTAATTTCAGAATTATAAAGTTACCTAGAGTGCTGTGAATTAAAATTAATTAAAGATTATATATATTACACTAAATTACGATTAGCGTAAATATGTGATATGTAATATAAATATGTATATAAATATATAAATATGTAAATATGTGCATAATAAATATTTTTCCGATAACCTTGTATCCAAAAGTTTATTGGATTAAGCAGCCAATAATTTTTTTTTACTTGTTCATTAAGATTGTTACTGTGCATGTCATACGTCAAAAACAGTAAGAAGTTTAACCATTTTGGCCGTCAAAGTTTGAAAAATCAATAGTGAACTTAATAATGCCTGCCAACAGCAAAGTTAAATTTATTGATTATTTAGCAAAATAGGTAAACATGATAAAAAAGTTTTATCTTCCAGCGTTACAACTAGGGCTATGGGATGATTTTTATGTCAAGTTTCAACCCTGTAGCGTGAACACAGCGGGTGTTATGAGTGGCACACACACAGCACGATGAAAACCACTCATTACATCATAACAGTGCTGAAATGGGTAAATTCTTGGTTAAGAATTATTGAACCGAGATTTTACGTTCATCCCTACGATAATAGATAAGGAAAGTAAAAATATAAAAATACAAAATTCAAATGTTGCATTTACCAGCTGAGCTCCATAATAGTTCTTGTAGAAAGAAGTTTACCCTCATAATTATTAGGTGCATCAATATATTGCTAAATAAACCACCCCTTTTACGTTCTTATGTAGATTCAGAAATAAAATATATAAGAAACTTAGTAATCTATTAATTAAAATCTAATCTGCTTTTATTAATTATTTCAATATTATTCCTTATTGTGTCACATGTTTCTTATTTTATTTCATTGGTCCCAACATACGTCATTCCTATGACAACTAAACATTAATAACAAAAAGAAACTATCGCAGCTGCTTATATATTGAATTTATCATAATATGTAAATTGTTACTAATAAAAACAGGAGGTATGTTAACTGTAATTATATAGGTATTACAAATGATATTTATCTTCTGAATTAATTGTAGAAGTTTCTATAATTGATAGTCTATATACGTTATACATATTTATATTTTGCTTTAAACAGCATGTAGTGATTGTAGGAATGCCTGAGGTGAAATTATTAACTGATTTGGACCTAAATATTAATGTAGGATTTCGTATGACCTAAGCTTTATTCCTGAGGATTTCATATTATTATTATTAAAGAAATAAGTATACACGTATTAGTCAATTTGAAATGTTACATTTAAAGTATTAAAATGTAAATAAAATTATTGCAAGTAAAATTTTTTTTAATTTAAGATTTTAAGAATTAAGATTTATTTATTATTTTAAAAGCATCCATACAGTATAATATAAATATCAGCATAAAACATTTATAGTAATATAATAAATAATAAAAGTATATTTGACAATGAAATATGCAAATTAAACTATGAAAATAATAAATTATTTAATAGCCGCATAAGCTATAGCTTTGCGCGGCAAATAATGAAATTATAAATGAATTCATTGCAAATTTTCTGTAGATTTGTTTAATAAGTTTATGTTTATTTAGTAAGGGGCCGCTTCCGCACCTCCCAGTGGCCGATTCGTGTCCTGTATAATAGTTTGTCGAATTTATGGCTCATAGCCAAATATATAATAACATTGCCACTTTGTTTGTCTACTTGATATATATGTGTGTGTATATATATATATATATATATATATATATAATAATATATATATATATATATATAATATATATATATATATTATAAATATATTATAAATTTATTATTTTATTATTTATATCCTAGATATCAATTATATTCTTCATGACTTCAAACTCATTAACTTATTTGTGTTGTTAATAGATGTTAAATAGATAAGTATGATATATAAATGATGAAAAAGTCAACGTTTCATGATCCGTGCGGTAGTCACCAAAAGATTATTCAGTTCTTTAGTGTTTTTTACTGCTTCCAAATCCCTTTTATCGTGGCTGTCAATTGTACTTCTACTTATCATTAATTATAAATAATTTTAAATTCAAAAATGACAGTTATTTTAAGTTACAATATTGATCAAAATCTAATTTAGCTGTTTTTATGGTTTACGATACCCGCATACCCCGATATCAGTTTGTTTTACGATTGTGATCCATCACGTCAGTTAAATATTTTGTATATTGTATTTGAACACTTTAAAATGGAAGCAAAATGTACTAATTTATATAAATAACACCAACACCACCTCTCCACTAACATTCTTATTAAAAATAAATTGACAGAGCCGGCTTTTGGAAAATAGCCATCAACAGTGCCGGTGAGATGTAGAAGGAAGGATCTCGTCCAGTGACTAGTATGGACTGGCACTGTTGATGGTATTTGCGAAAGCCGGCTGCAATTTTTTTATGTTTAATGGAGAGACGTGGTGTTGGTGTTATTTATGTGAAGTACTTACGGTGCTTTTAAAAGTCGTACTAATTTTAGTTTGAAAAAAGCAATGATACTTCTGATCGACTAAAATTGACTGTAAAGTATAATAGTTTGTAGTTAAGTATAGTAAAAAGTTTGTATAAATTATTATATTTATGCGAAAAGCTAATTCTAAAGGGAGGTTTTATAGTGAAATTACGAAGAAAAAATCTGTATAACATCTCTATAGTGAAATCTGTCATAAATCTGCCATTAAGGGGATAGTTGGTTTCTTGTTGAATAGAAAGATGGGCTGTCTATTCTTTCATCTTTATTTTAGTAGTCAGTAGCCCTATTCAAGTCACAAAGAGGCTTTCAATTTTTATTTATAACTTTATGGCTTTTTTCAAATACAAGGTTAACAAATAATCATAAATTATAACGTTTTTATTAAGTTTCAAAAAATGGAATAATTTATTATATGCATTGAATTTTAGTATCATTTTTTTGAAAATAATAACTTAAAATGATGTATTAAAAAAAATATTATTATAAAAAATATTATGGTTATTCAGGTTTTATTGTTGGATACAAAAATAGATTATTGCATACTTAACTCTACAATACTTAAAGGCTGAAGTACCTTTAAAGTAAAGGTTTTCTTTAAGTAAAGAAAATACCTACTTTTCATCATCAAAAAATCAGAAAAGTGAAAATTTTATTAACTATGGCTGTAAAATTTCATCTGGCTCGTCAGTAAAGTACTTATTTTTCCTAGCCAGCAAAAAATGAAGTGTGATATTTGATTTTAATAATATTAATATTAGATTATTAGGTCCAATATAAGAATAATTCTGGCGCGGTGGTCCGCATGTCGGGCGAATTTCCTTTGATGCGTGTTTTCCGTGCTTTTTATATAATTTACAACTACAATTAAATAATTCCGGCGCGGTGGTCCGCTGTCGGGCGAATTTCATTTAGAATACGTGTTTCGTGCAAAAACCATTTTCTTCTTATGCAAGACCATGCCATTGCGTGGTTCCGGTTCATGCTTTAGAACCTAAGCAGTTACTCAATGTCAAGTACTGCTCGTAACTCATTTGTCTGTATTTTCCAAAGGAAATGCGCATAACTATCCCAGTTTGGTTGCACAAAACTATGCCTCTAAAATTAGAAGTACGCTCATTATTGCACTAGTTTAAAGCTTAGTTACTTATCTTTAAGCTTAGTCAGTTATCTTTAAAGGTTTTAGCGCATTTCCTTTGGAAATACAGACAAAATGAGTTTACGAGCAGTACTTGACAATTGAGTAACTGCTTAGGTCTAAAGCATGAACCGGAACCACGCAATGGGCATGGTTCTTGCCATAAGCAAGAAAATGGTTGTTTAGCACGGAAACACGTATTCTAAATGAAATTCGCCCGACAGCGGACCACGCGCCGGAATTATTTATTTAGTAGTTGTAAACTTATATAAAAAGCACGGAAACACCATCAAAGGAAATTCGACCCGACATGCGGACCACCGCGCCAGAATTATTTCCTAGTGTAAACTTATATTAGGTAAAAAAACGATAAAAAATGATCGACCCTTCCAGGATGTGAACCCAGGTACCCTGAGTTTGAGTGGTTGTATTGACTCCGGACCACAGGCATTCATCTCAGAGGCCCAAAAAACATTGAAAACGACACCCTACTCGAAATTTAAATTTTCAACGACCGTAATTTTGGTTTTCTATAATTTTTGTGGTTTTTTCGACTTTTTGGTAACTTAAAGTGGTCGTATCGACTTCGGACTGGTTTCATTCGATTCCGCGCCCAAAATTACATTGAAAACAACACCATACTCGAAATTTATTTTTTATCGACCTAAATTTTGGTTTTCAGGAATTTAGAATGGTTTTTTCGATTTTTAGGTCACTTATAGTGGTCGTATCGACTTCGGACCGGTTTCATTCGATTTAGCGTCTTAAAAAACATAAATATTGACCTTTTTCGCGGCAAAAAAAAATTAACCCTGAATTTTGCCGATTTTTGAAAATTTCGCTGACTCAGCAAACCGGGTTAATGACGTCACAAAAACCTGGTTTTCAATAGGGTTCGTGTCCTCCGAAGGTTGATTTTTGTACCAAGTTTGGTTAAAAAATATTAATCCGTTCGAAAGATAGAGTGTTTACAAGAAAGTGTCTAGATACATATATATATATATATAATATATATATATTTAATATATATATATATTATATTATATATATATATATATATATTATATATATATAATATAATTATATAATAATATATAATATATGTATATTATATAACTATATATATATATATAATATTATATATAATATAGTTTCAAAAAAAAGTATTTTCGTCATAAGGACCTCTGAAACGGATTTGTGTCGTGGTCCGAGTTCGAATTCCTCATGACGCCTATCCATTAGGCGAATTTTCAAAGGAAATTCGCTAAAAATAGTATTTATGTTAAAGATTTAAGTTCTGTTTTTATTGTTGCATGCAATAATAAAAGTAGTATGCAATGTTTTACATTGTAAAAAGTAGTATATGCAAGATGACAGTTATGTGTTTTTATTGCTTTTGATTTTAATTATTGCCTCGGCAAGACCCGTCAATCAACGATTTCCATCTCTATGAAATGCTACTTTATTGGCAAATTACATTATCTAATTATAAAGTGTTTTATTTAAATTATCATTGTATTCAATTTTAAAGTTCGCTATTCTATTTTGGAATATTATTAGTGACGTTAGCGCCAGTGGATTCCATATTATAATGTTCAAATAAAGGTCTATCCACAAATGTAGTTTTAAGCATATAATGATAGTAAAACCGGCTTTCAACCAAATAAAGGTCATCCTCAGTACCTACAAACAAGAGGACGATCAAATAAATAAAATACAATAACCACACAATAAATATAATAAGATAAGAAACAAGAAGTAAAACATAAAATATGGTCAATCAAAAAGTTAAAAAGAAATGAAGTAAAAAACCCTATTTGAATCCTTTGGAATATTATAATCATAAACATATTATGTTTGATAATAATAAGGCTAATTAAATTAGCCTTATTTTTAGAGGAGTTTTAAGATTCGTTTGCAGAACCTGCAAATAAAATTTCATAAAATTTATTTTTTACTTTTCCTCATTTATACCGTAAGTATATAGTAGGAAAAGTATTGTGTTTGCGAAAAATCCGAAACCGGGATAAAACCGGAATTATCCATTTCAGGCGTTATTAAGGCCTCCTGAGTAGTTTTTTAAAGTTGTCTCTCTGTGAATGTGTGTCTGTTATCGTAGCGCCCACAGTATTTATGCTAGAGAGTTGAACTTTTGTACAAACATCAGTCTATCGCTTTAATTGTGCTATTTGGAAAAAGAGTATGACGTCATTAACCCGCAATAATGACTCAGGAAAAATTTCGAAGAATCCTAAAATACGAAAAAAAGCGAACTGATTGAGATTTGGCACGCATGTGACTGTTCTGAATGTTGCAGTATAAGTTTGGCGAACTGTATTTCTGACGACGAGCTAAGCTAGTCCGAAGTACAGAGGATGAGCGTAGCGGATCCGATGTGATGAGGAAAAGTTCTGATCCCGTACCCGATGTTTTTTATATAAAATAAGATAAATTGACATTTTTTCAAAATCATTCGTTTTAGGCACTTTTATGACCTTCTGAGTAGCTTTTATTATGCTCTCTGTTTGTGTCACGCATAAATCTCACTGTGTCCTTGTTATAGAGCGTTAAAACTTGGCTTAATAATCAGACCTAAAGTCTTGTTGTGCCGCCCGGATTATAATATATACTTGGTGCGATATATCCAATAGATTGTTTATTTTATTTTATTATGTCCACTTAATTCAAATTATTAGAAAAATAAAACATAGCTAATATTCTTATAGTGAATTTAAAATGATAACAACTAAGCTACCATATTTAGGTTAACGCTCGTGAACACATAACACATAATTTCCCATATTACTTGATTGTTGAATTGCTCTGCTCTACTTTCCAAAGCTTTAAGTAGCCTGAACTTATACACCTCTTGACATTTAGGTACTTTATTATGCTCAAGTAATATTTCGCTTTAGATAAACATTATATTCTGTTTCTGTCCGAAGTAGCATGGACTGAGGTACCCTGTACCCGATTTTTTATATTACGTACGTATTATTATAATACGTACGTAATTTAATTGTTAGCAGGTTGCTACGACTCTTTATCGTCTCTATGTTTCGTTGGCGCTAAGCCATTCTTTTTTTTAACTTTTACTTATTTCTTTAAAAGTAAAAGAATAAATTGATCACATTTTATGAGTAAGTATATAAGTTTTAGAAAGTACATATTTTTTTTCACGCCATATTCACGGAGTCCAACAATTTTTTAGACCTGCAGAAGCTAAAACAATTATGAAGACAAGTAGTGAGCGCCAAATTATTTGCTTTTATAGTTCATCCTATTCCTCATAAGATTGTATAAATACATTATTGACTTAAACATCGATTGCTAGGTTGTCATCCAACTCTATGTTGTTCAAATATTCTTAGTCTAATATTAAACTTAATTAAACCTGTCGAGAATAGTAAAATTAGCTGCGGAGTCTTTGATGAAATTAAGGAAAGGTCTTTCTTTTGTCTTTACTTAATTGATAGATAGAGTGACATTGTTAATATGTTCTGTAGAATTACGTATTGATGTGAATAAAATCTATGTAGTTTTAAATGTTATTTAAATTTTCATTTTATGTTTTACATAGCATGTTGGCATCTTGCATGATAGCACCTTCCTTTTTTCATTTAAATATTTTTATTTAAAAAACTATCATTTTAATTTTTTTATACATTTTTGATGGCGTTAAAAATTGTTCATTGACTAATTTATGAATATGTTTTTTAATATCTTTTTTTCTCCTCGGAAAGTCATTTTGAACTTTTTGCCTATAGAAAAAGGAATCAGTATAGTTTATGATAGCAGGAATGAATGTCTTTAGCTATAAACTACAATTTTACAGCTTATGAAAATGAATAAAAAAATGGAAACTAAGATGTAGGATTTATAAGTTAAAAGTATTAACAAAAAAGATAATTTTTGTAAAAGAATAAATCCGTGACAAAAAAAGGAGCATAACAAGTTGGAGCATCTGTCCGTCTGGAATAGTGCTGCTCCCAGTGGCAGCGTTATAAATTTACTTGAATTCACTTTTTTAAAAAATTCAGAGAAACTTACGATTAAAGGTGATATGCTTCTGTGGTTTATTTTATTTTATTTAAAAAGTACATACAACTAGTCTTGTTACTACTATTTATTACAAACTTTTATTTTAATTTCAGTAAAATAGAGCAGCAACAGAGAGATAATAAGGAAGATTACGACCAAGTATTACATGTAAATTTTTTGAAATAGAAATATTAAATATCTAGATACGTTTTTAAAACGAAATAATATATATTTTTTTACATTATTACAATTAATTAAAAGAAAGTATTTAATTTATAAAACCAATTATAATATAAGCATAAATGTTAAAAATTTATATATTATTTCTTTAAAAATGAAAAACTTAATCTGACTTTTCAATTTTAGATTAAAAAATTAAGCAAAAAAATTAAAAATAATATTAGGACTCATGTCAATAAAAGAAGGAGGATTGCAATCCTCCTTTTTTATTGTTTTTTAGTATTAATTAATACTTGATATTTTATTCGATATGGTTAAGCAATTCTTTGTTTAGACTCTTTTGCTGGTCATTTTTAGAAATTAATATAGTTATTCTTGCTCTTAATTGTAATTTTTTAATGATTTATGAAATTTATTAAAAGTATTCCAGAAATATACTATTTGCAATTGTAAAAGATTGCCTTATCTGTTATTTAGTCCGCTTTGAAATTCTAAACGAAGATGTTTTTGTTAAGGCTTTTACTATGCTCAATTTCCACTATTTGTTTTCATGAGTTTATAGAACATTAAGATACACTCAACCTCTTAAATTCCTTTTGCTGTTAATTAAGAATCACGATATTAAAAACAGATGAACAATATGTATTTAGTAAATTAGAATATAATTTAACCAGATATAAGTATTATTGTATCAGGTACAAAATGTAATTAAATATATTAGATGTAAACGCCAATATAACTAATGAGAGAAGTCGTTTAATTCTGTAAATAAAGTAAAGTTAAAGTTTTTCGTTATAGTTTTAAAGACTTCTTTATTTTTTCAGTGAGGATAGGATGCTTATTAAATTGACTAGACCTTATTGAGAGATTGTGATCCATATAAGAACCTGCATCCACGTACTATCCAGTATTTGTACCCAGAAGCATTTAAACATATGAAGGTTCACACACAATACCTTTGACTGGTTTACTGTTTGAGGTCAATTAACCTATTCCTATATACTATATTATTCCCTATCATAATTTCCAACTTTATTTCCATAATTTTGTATTGATATGACATTTTTATTTGACTTTTTTTTTACTTAAAAAATTAAAATTTAAGTGACGGATTATATCAAAGATTTAAAAAAAAAAATATAAGATTAATTTTAATAAATATAATAAATTTATGAATTTGATTTAATAAATGAATAAAAATTGTGATATTTAAATTATTTTATGGTGTATTTTACGGCCATTCCAATGGATATAAAGCTCATTTATGGTCGATATAAAAATAAATGGTCGTAATATTAAGAAATTACACTACATATATTTTATTTATGTTTTTATGTTGTTTTTATGCATTCTTATCTAATTTAGTTTACTTTTTCATAATATGTTATGCAACATCTGTTGGTGTGTTTTGTTATTATTATTTTGTTTTTTTTGGATATGCCTTTAGTATTAATCAAAGAAGTATAACATCGGATTCATTGTCTAGTTTGCTCGCGTCTTTCACATTCTTGAGGGAAGTTGTAAACGTTCAAGGAGAAATATAATAAAATAGGAAATATAAAAATATAAAATAGGAATACGAGAATATATGGTAAATAAGAGAAGTATAAAAAAATATAAAAAAATAAGAGACAAAATTAAAGTGTCTAATTTCAAAAAAGCATGGAGTCAATATTTTTGAAGATTTTTGACCCCTTTATTAATGTTTAAACTGTCATACTTTGCATAAATACTTTAAGTAAACGGCGAGCTTATCAGAACAAACCTCGAACTTACATATTCTCGTGGAACTGCATCCATTTCCTTAAGATGAGTAAACTTTCCTTATGTGTAATAGTTTTAAACCCAGACTCCTTGTCCTACTCCATCTTCATTCTAAGGGTTCTGTGATTAGATTTCGTCACGAAACAGTGGGGGGGGTAGTGGTCAATTCTGTCCCTGCAGCTTTAAACAAAACTTTGACTAAAAAAATTGAAATATTAATTATTAATCATTGGTAGCATTTTAGCGAAACTTTATTGAGAAGGTAAAATGTTATCAATATATATGATTAAAAGCATTTAAGCGAAGCATTGATTCAAAATGTGAAACATTTTCATTGCATGCATTTGAAAAAAAAACTTTGGTTTATTTACTTGTTAAAAATATATTAATTCTAGGGGGGCGGAGGACTGCGAACCTCCGTGCAAGGACTGCAATCTTTTGTTGCCCAAAAGAGCTAAAACAAAGGGCCTTTAACCTCATATTTTACAAGTAATAATGATAATTAACAAGTAATAGTACTAGCTCAAAATACCAAAAATATTAACCTATACTTGGATTTTTCCCCCTCTATATTAGAATATCCGATTATTCTCCTTTTTCGGATCAGTATCTTTTTGACTCTGTACCGCTTTTATTCGACTCAGAGCTTCCAGGATCATAAAAATTTATTCAGACAATAAATATTCTTAATTTTGTTAAAATTTATTAAAATAATTTGCTAACTTCTACTTACAATTAATATCAATTAAATATGATTTTGCAATGTAATAAATAAACACTGCAGTTTATTAAAATTGAAAAGCTTCCAAAATCTTTAAAAGACCTTTATTCTGACTATAAATATTTTTAATTTTACCGATTTATTAAAATAATTTGCTGACACCGCAAACCGGAAATCAAATTATTACCATTAATATACATTAAATATGATTTTCTTTTGTAATAAATAAATACTTCAGTTTAAAAAAATTAAAAAACAACAATCTAATGAGTTAGATCTATTTCTTAATATTTACATATTCTCACGATTACAAACAATACAATCAATCATTTTTTTTAATTTTTTGTATAATTAAATAATATATTTTAAATAAATTAAAAGAATTACAGATAAATAAATCTGTCAGTTTTCTATTTGGTTACCAAGGCTAACGTGTCTGTGCACGATCATGACTAATAAGTTTGACAAGAGTTTGATTTACACTTCTTATGACCAAGTTGAAAATTGAGAAACGCAAAAATAAAACCGATTTATATATTATAATTTTTGAATAAAATGTCAGAACTAAATCACTCAGGTTTTTAATACTTAATAAAAAATTAAATTAAAAGTCCTTGATTGTTTGATTTTTTAAAAGGTTTTTTGTCATTTTTTTAATAAGCTGGTTTTCTTTGAAATAAAAAAAAATCTACTAAATTTTATCATTTTATGACCTTTTTAACTAAAAAAAATTAAATTTATTTGTATTTTTACAAAAAATAATTATTTTGAATAAAATCTTATATATAAAAAAAGAACTAAATTATTAACTAAATCACGAAATTCATAAGATACCTTATGATGTGAAAGGTTTATAATTTATAGGCATGAGTAGAAATAATTTTTTCTCCAAATTCTTTGTGAGATGTGTCAGTCTTCATGTCCTTGCATAAGACAAAGCTTTTACTAAATATATATCTTTAAAGTGATAAACGTCAACTTTGATATATATCTCGCATCAACATACTTCAACTTTCAAGTTTTTTTTATTGAAATTTATTAGACATTATTTGTGATGTGTGTAAATTTAAGCGCTTTATTATTTGTAGGCGTGGATTAAGGATAATTTATAAATTAAACAAAATTTAAATATATAAAAATATGATTTTTTTTTTAAATTGTGGGCGTATTTATTGTAAAGTTTTATAAATCTACTTTCTTATTTTTTTGTATTTTTTTCAAAGAGTGATCTTATTCATCTATCCCGAGGGCAAAAATATAAAAACATCACAAAGATATTAAAAGAAATATCTTAACAATAGACTGAGAAACAATTCTATGATGGACATGGCTTGGTCTGTTACCAACTAAACATATTTTGTTTAAAACATATTTCCAATTAAAGTCTTTTTTCCTTCACGGCCTTTACAATATTTTTTTTCTCCGGCATAAAAATATTTTTATGATTTATATGAGTTGCTTGGATAACTAAAGGTTACGTACCCACCTGTAAGTAACAAAAACTTCTCTTAATAATGATAAACAAATCAATAAATCATTTATATGCGACAGCATTTATTACCTTTTATAATATTTATTTATCCTTTGTTTTCAAATTGACCGTTTTGCCTATTTATAATATACTATCCGTCAATAATATTTCTTAAAAACCTTTTAAGCATTTTCTTTTTTTTTCATTAAATAATGGAATTTTATGTCCTAAGTTGGAAAGAGATTACATGATTTGTCATTGCTATAATTGATTAAAAAAAAGTTAATTTTCCATTTACGCCCCCTCAGGTCCGGGATTCATAGTCCTGACTGCGCTCTTTTGGCAATAATTTTTTTTGTTTAGTACTAAAATATTAATGCTTAAGAAATTATTTCTGAAACGCTCTTATTTTACTTAGTATTCCTGATAGTCTTTACTCGTAGAGTCATCAGTAAAGGAGCATTTTTTTTATTTTTATAGCATTAAAGTAAAAGTAAAATAAAAAAGTAAGGAATTATCAGTCTCATAATGCTTACCTCTATGCTGTCATCTCCTAAATACATTTTTTCTGTGTTACTGTCTATTAAATTATAATTTAAAACTTATTTTCAATTTTTTATCCAAATCCTTTTTTTAAAAAAATATTAGTACTATTAGAGTTGCGGTCAGAAAACATGTTTTATTTTTTTACGTATAAGATTTACTGTAATAAGACCCTATGTTCAAACTGTCAATCAAAGTTGGTACCTAAATACATTCGTCACTAACATAGTTTACAATAGTTGACCCTGATTGTCCTTGGGTTGATGTCCCCTAACTTACTTAGAGATTAACCCGGCGCCCTCATGTCAAACAACTTAATAACCTGTCAAAACATTACTTACCTCATAAGTGTCATTTACAAGTCACGCATCCATTCATTCTTTGACCAAAGGGTAAAGAAGGGTTTCTAATACTCTTGTAGCTTATTTTGTAAATGAACTTGTAAAGTATCGTATCCTAAGCATTTACTGAGTCTTGTGGATTGGTTCCTTATTACTTTTTTGTTTTGTTTGTTTAATGTCGGGTGCATAATAAAAATTAATTTGTTTGAAAAAGCTTAGTAACATCTTTCGACCTATTTTTAATTTAGCGATTTAAATGGGTCCCGTTTTTATTTAAAACTGACTTTTCAGAAATTCAACATTCCCCTTTTAAAAAAGCTTGATCCTCCAGTTTGATTCTCAGTATGCCACAACTCAATTTTGTCCGTTATTTTTTAACATGCAGATATCACCCATAAATCGGCCATTCTAAACAGAATTTTTAAACATAGTCCCTCTGTTATGCGACCGGCATTCTAAAATTCACAACGTTTTGAAAATTTATGAAAGGGAGTTAGAGTTGAGGGAGGATGGTTACAATTGATTCTGTTTCCGAGGGTTGAGGTCGTATGTCAGCTCCCATAACGCCACATTGTGGTCCCATTCACATCCTTATAAATCAAACATGAGCCGAAGGTCCGTCTCTCTGAGCCACACATCACTGAAACACTCACAGTGAAATTCGGAGCTCCCTCCTCCTTCCATACTTAACTGATTAATATCCACAAAACTGGAAATGTAGACGCGATAAGGTGCTCATGAAAATAACTGGTCACATCATGACTTTTTTTCCTCTTTCTCTTAAAACAAGCTGATTTAGTGTTATGGTTCGAGTTGGAAATATGCAAAATAATGTGATTTATACTATGAGTAATGTCTGGCATGATGTTTTCGCTATTTAGTTGTTGATGCTTTGCCTGTTTTATTCGCATGATTTGTATTTTAAACTCGTTGTCGTTTTTCACTTTTTCGAAACTTGATTTTAAATCTAATCCAATAAACTTTTTTATTTTTCATGCTCATAATTTTTGTTGTGCTATTTAAAGTCAAGGGGTGAGAGTTATCTCTGAGTTTATTTTTTACCATGTAAACTGATTTTTAGTATAATCCTGTAAAAAATTAATGTATTTCAACATTAATCATATAGTATGTTTTAGATTGCTTTAGCATGATTATGATAATCCTATCAATATTTTGTTATTAATTACTCATTTCCATTTCATACCTGCTTTATTTATTTATTAACGGGAGAGTTACTTTGTTCAGAAAGAATAAAAGATGTCTTTCTAAATATTACAAATAATGATTGGATAATGCTTTGTGACCTGGATGGTTTTTAATATTAAGTATTTTTATAATCTTTTAAATCATATGCAGATGCTGTTTATGATAGATGAAAGATTATATGGTATAAGAAAGAATTCAGATGAGTTATTTATTTCAATCTGTTGGTTTATTTTAATTGGTTAGGAGAGATCGAGTCGTCTGTTTTACTGATCCTGATTTGTTTGATTCGACTCAAGATCTGACTGGTTGATATAAGTGGTCGAGATGAAATACGACGGGCCTGTCCCTGTCCAGTGTCCAGAGTATGGATACTTTATGTGAATTACGTAAACTTTTAAAGGGGAGTTCGCTCGGTTTGAGTTACACTTACCAAAGTAAAATTTATTAGTTGGCATCTGTCCCGAAGTCTGTTGTAGATATAACAAGGATGTTGTGTGTTTTTGACTGTGATGGAAATGCTAGGTTCCATACGCTAGTATTAGTGTATAAAAGAAGAAGGTTAAGCAAGTTTTCTCGTCCTTTACTCTAAGTGTAAGTGTACCAGAGGGAGTTGGAATATTGCAGGAAGAAAAGAGAGAGAGTGAGACGAGGTCAAGTGGCAGAGCTTGTAATATTCCAGGGCTTTATCGGCTCGTATAGTCGTCGTCTCCCGAGTAAACCAGATCCTTCCATCGTCACAAATCACCTGCCGATAAGCCTCTACAGTATGACGCGTCTCTCCTTTTCGACATAAATTAGGACTCTTATAGGAGGGGGTCTCTTGGTCGTCTTATCTAACCCTTCTTTCCTCGTAAGAAAGCAGGCAGCACTCTCTTGATAAAATTATCTCGTCACGGCAACGTAAGATCTCGATTCGGGGGGACGGAGAAGGATCTTTCGTCGAGAGAATTTACACCCTCTGCAGAAATTGGATGTCAGCGTAGGGTGTAAGGAGCGGAGATTTGTGGGGGTAAACAGACGGATATAGTGGTGACACATAGAGATCCTTGGCAGGCTGTATAAATCCTGGGCGGAACCGCTAGTGACAGCTAACCCGTCTTAAACCTTTAGCTGAGGTACCTTAAGAAGGAATATATATCAACTATAACCCCTTCTCTTTGCGACATGACATTGACTCCTTGGCAAATACACGGACACCTTGCCTCTTCACATACCCAGGTCTCATCTCTTCTCTTATTCCTTTTTCCCTTTACTTTACCTACATTACATTTACAGCAACAGCTATCCACATTGACATACTTTACTTTTATCAATACTCGTATAAATCCATCCAATATGTTCTTTCCTAGTCTGAAAATTTATTGTAACAGACGATATAGAAAACTCTTGAATTATCGGTTCATTTTCGCCTTCTAGTTTAAACATTCCATTTCATTGTTGAAAATATTTCCCAATTTTACCGTTAAATTTAAGATTTTGGGCCAAGTCAATTCATTAGTTCCTAATAATGTATTGTCTTGTTGATTTCACTTACTCACTTCGCCTGTATGCAAAGTGACGTCTTTACGTTGTCGTCTCTACGCTGTATTACTATAAAGTATTAATTTGGCTTTAAATGTTACTGCCTATCGCTGATGAGAAAGTTCGATTCTTTGCAACTTAGTTTGTGCTGAATATGGCCACCTCTGACTCCAAGTGTTATCAAAGAACCAAAGACTCAGCAGTCTCAAAAATCCTTTTTTTTGTAGAATTTTCTTAACCCTAGTCTTACATCTCTTTTTATTAAAATCATCAAAAGTATTAAACTTTAATTTCGGGTTGTTAATTAGTTAAAAATTGATTAATTAGAGTATTGATGCCTTTGTAAATCAAGCAAAAACAATTAATTAAATTTAATGGATTTCTCCTTTTCTTTAAATTGGTCTGGTTTAAGGTAATTTATTTGGTAAAAAATCATTAGTAAGTACGAAACTTTTCAGAGTTGTGAAGTTTGACAGACAAGACGAGTTTTTGACTCGTTCGGGGCTCATTGGGAAAAGTTTACTTTTAAACTAATGACAAATCGTAGCAGAGTTTTTTTTGAAGAGTTTTTATAAAACTCGGGGAGCTAATACACTTTGACTAGGTTTCGACAAACTGTGACATGAAAACTTAGGGGGTGAGATGTCAAAGCATGAAGCTGAAAAGGTAGAAACGATTAATAACATTTCTTAAAGCTTTAAAAGAGAAGACGGATCTGTCTTTAGATTTTTCTTACTTTTTAAGGAATTTACTTGGTCTTCTTGTTTATTTATTTTTAAATTAGCACAAAAGAAAAGCTAAATAGGCGCTCTAAATTTTCATGATCACACCTCATGAGAATATTTGAAAGAAATGGTTGTATCAATTTGTTATAAATCTTGTCAATGAAGTATTAAATCTAATCTTTCTATTAATCAATAAGGATAAAAATTGGTTAATTTAGGATCATACTGATACCTCTTTTAGTTGTGATGTAATCGATAGGTCTCAATCGTTTTAGCTTGTTGTCTAACATGGATATGTAATACTTCGTTTTATCTAGTCTTTTTAAGTTTCATAAAAGTGTATATATATATATATATATATATATATATATATATATATATATATATATATATATATATATATATATTATATATATATATATATATATATATATATATTTATGTTTTCTCACTTACAAGTGATGAAATGTTTACAACCTGCTTACAAACTGTTCTATTTTATTTAGGTGCCAAAAATTAACTTGTAATTTTTAGGGAATTTGAATTAGAACATGTTAACTCACTATTACTATCTGGTGATCATTTAGTTTTATGGGTCCAAACTAAAAAAAATATATAATTTGCGAGCCATTGAAAAATAAAATATTATAATAATAATATATTGAATATTCTAATATTATAATGAATTAATCCTAAATTTTTACATTTCCTTAGGGCCTTAGCTACTTATAAACTTAATTTGAACTTCGAAAGTGACTTTTCCTTTTGATAATATCAATTTAGAATATTATTTGTAAATAAAAAAAAAAGTTGTCACTAAACACCTTTAAATTTTATGTACGTATCTTATTTCATAAAGATGGGACCAATGTCATTATAATATTCTTTGTTCTTTCCTACCTGAGTATATTCAGGTCTTTAAAAGTAAGGTATCTGTTTAACTTACTGCATCAAGGACTAAAGGGCAGGTGTTTTCATCGTAATATATTTTCTAAAAAAGGGCTTCCGTATATCTTAAATTTTTATTTTATTAAATTCCTTTGTAGTTCTTATCAGAAATCTAAAACTTTATATTAGATAATTATAAATGTGTAAGCTCACTGAAGTTTTTTTGTAACCTCTACTTTGAAGATGAACTCAATAAAATGTTGAATTTAATAACTTTAATAATATTATACTTCCAAATTTACTTTAGTTTATGTCGCATTAATAAACTGCGTATTGGCAGTTTATTAATTTTATTTGATCATGCATTAAAAAAGTGGAATTAACAACCTTTTTGGAAGTATATACCTTAATTAATTTTTCTGCTGGATGTTGTTTGAACTACTGTGATATGATTGGAAATCAATACGCGTTTTAGCTTAAACTAATTCCGAGATAGTAAATAAATGAAAATAAATCAGGTACAGGGTACCTTGGAACTTATTCTCAATTTATTGGACTTGCTACGCTCAGCTTCTCATGATACGATCGTTCTCGGGATATGAAATCACCATATTATATTGCAGTACGTCTTCGGACTCGCTTCTCTCGACGTCAGATGGTATGAACATCCGTTTTATTACCAGAAGTTACCCATCCTGACCTCACTCGATGCTGCTTAACATGAGTAATCCTACTAAAACCGTAGTTAACTCGCTGTATTAAAACATACTTATGCCAACATATACATGCCAAATTTTTACTCAATTCCATAATTCTTCGATTAGCAACAATTTTTTAAAAAACGTATTCATGTAATTTAATAAAAACTAATACTGATAATCAAATAAACCTTAACACATTTTTTTAGTCTGATATACAACGTCATGTCTGCCAATTATCAAATCGATTAAAAGATTTTTCTGTCTTTAATGATTTTATTAATGTTTGCTGAGTCTCTAATGTCGGTTAATGACGTCATACAAATTATTTTCGGTTAGCACAACTTGACCTGAAATTAATTTTTGTTATAATTTCTAACTCAATAAGTTTTCTAATGTTCCATAATTCTTTGTGTAGAATTCCATAATGAAAAGGTAAAAATATAGAATTAAGTTCCAGAAATTATTTTGAAAAATGTAACATATTTCGGTTTTTACACCATCTTTAGACGTATAACAAAATAAAACAAAACTGCATAATATTTAAAAGATAAATATTAAAAATCACATTAAGTCAAAGAATCACAAAAATTGAACATAAAACAATTTATTAAAGTGAAAACTATATAAAACTGTTTAATGTGCAATTTTTGTGATTCTTTGACATGTTAGTTTTAATATTTATCTTTTGTAGTTTAATATTAATAATATTAATTTAATATTATGAAGTTTTTGTTTTGATTTTGTTATATCTCTGAAGATTGTGTAAAAACAGAAATATATTTCATTTTTCTAAATAATTTGTGGGACTTAAGTCTATATTTGTACCTTTTCAATTTCTAACACACTAGCATTAACACACTGGGGGCTACGATGATAACACACACTCACAAATACACCTATAACACTCACAAGAGGGCTTAAAACACCTGTAACAAATGATTAAGACAAAATCTTGGTATCGGAATTGTAGTACTAATGCATTAACTCCTAGTTCCCCAAGTATAAATGATAAAAAGTGAGAATTCTTATCCCATCAATTATTCTTTATAATCACGTTAAGTTATTATGACACGACTGTACGTATATAAGTAATTACAGTAAAAATTGTGAAAATATAGAATAGAGATTCAGGGTCAAAAGTTTAAAAAAAGTCCCCCAGCTTTCAGTATTTCAAACGATGTTTTTTCGATGTTATTAATTTTAAGCTTAAATAAATAATATTTAATCATTAAACAAACTTAAATTATATATCATTACATTTAAACTTACTTTGATGATATTTAAATTTAAATGATTTATATCAATTTAAAACAATTATTATATTTGTTGATAGCGGTGTCATCAAAATTTGACTGACGTTGTGTATCAGTCTTGTTCACTAAATGTGCTAATTAACATTTATTATTGATAGACAGCGTGAATAACTGTCAATATAAAGGGGGTCATTTCAAATAGAGGTGTATAGGATAATTAACAGTTTGAGTATTAGGTGAATGGTATTGAGTTGTCAGAGGAACTAATGCTTCCACAACGTGTTCTGTTGACAATGACATGCTGTACTCTAAATTGTTAATTGATATGGTGTAGGTGTGGGAACATGCCGAGAAATAAAAATTTAGACTAATAATTATAAAATAATCAAATAAAAATGTTTTATTTGTATCTTAAATAAAACCTATCTTCTTAATAACAACATAATGTTTTGTTATTTAAGACGCTTTTAAGGGGTTTTTAACAAGTTGACTTTTATGACGTCAATAATTGCCACCAATGATTCAGCTTATAAACTTTATAAACACAGAAAAATGCCCGGATCAAGTTGTCACTTATTGAGTCCTATCAAGAAAAACAAATGTGCTGAGTTTTACCTTAATATCAGTATTAGTTAAATTTTTATTTTTTCTCTAAAATAGTTAATTACTTTGTATTCAATCCATAACACACTTACGAATCACTTTATTTACCATTTAATTTTATTTCCAGTCTTTATTAAGTTTGAGTTGAAATTTTGGCATCAGTTTTTTTCTTTTCGTAAAAAGTTAATATAGAACATTTTGTAGTAATACGAATGGAATATATATTTTTTACTTTTCCTCATTTATACCGCTGGCATTTAGGAAAAGTATTGTGTTTGCGAAAAAATTCGTAACCGGGATGTCACCTGAATTATTCGTTTTAAGTGTTTTTAAGGCCTTCTAAGTAGTTTTCACAAAGTTGTCTGTCTGTTTTTCTGTCTGTTATCATCGTACTCCCCAGTGTGTTTATGTATCTATAGTATAATTTATTTATGCTTGTACTAAAATCAGTCTAGGTGCAGTTGTGCTATTCGAAACATATTTTTTTGGCGTCATTAACCCGCAAAAATAACTCGGCAAACATTTCAAATACTAACATATGTGCCAGATTTCATCTCATTATTAGCATTCGTTCAATTTTTATCAGATGACTTGTGTACGTTTTTAAAATAATTGAAAAAATCGGACAATAATCTAATTGAGTTGAAATTTAGTATAAGTACCTTTACCTTTCGTTAATAACATTAACTCTCGTTTCAATACGTGTATCCATGATTTTTGTTGTATCATAAACGTTAAGCAGGATTAAGCGTGTTCTGTGCCAGGATGGGTGACCGCTGGGAATAAAACAGACGTATTTATCTGAGGACGAACCGAGTGAATTCGAAGACGTGTTGCAGTATTAATATAACGTCGTTTATATTCTGAGGACAAGCGAAGCGATTTCGAATCAGAGAGGTTGTGCTTAACGCATCCGATGTGATGAAAAATTCCGAGGTACACCGTACCTGATTTTTTGTATATCTTTTGTTAAGTATAAGTAGCATTTAGCTAGAGGGCTGCTGGAAATACGACTTATTTATTTATTTTTTTTATAACATACATTAATATTATTAATAATATTATTTTTACGTGGTGGCGATAAGCGAAGCGATTCCGATATTTTAAAAATTCGTCGATGGACACTTTACTCCAAGTTCTATTTTATTTTCACATTTATCATTACTTGGCCCCAGGTGCAGCACAAAAAACATGCTTAAACTATTTTTTTTAAATAAAATCACTTAAAGGTCTGAAGCATGGGTTGAACCAACTCTGACCTTGATTTTTGTTTTTTCTTATACTAAATAAGTGGGGCATAAAATAGTACTTCCTTTTACACGTACTTTATTGGCACAAGTATTGCATTTTAGGATTTGTGAATTTTGAAAGTTTCTTCAGATAGCTTTTATCTAGTTATTAAGAGTTTTTATTTGTAAATGCCCCGTATGTAATTAATTTAAACTTTATGATGGCTTTTATACTTGTTTTCTTAATTCAATCAGTTCTGTTTTGTAAAATAGTATTTTTAATACTTAATTATACCACTTCTTCTGATTTCGATAAACATATATAATCTTATATTATATCATGAATTATTTAATTTATCATTTTATAAGTACTCCACTTCATTGTTGTTTTAATTAAAAACTTTTTCTATTTAAAACTTAATTAAAAATAAGAACTACTACATTGAAAACATAATATTTTACTAAAAATAATACAATACTTTTGATAAAAAAAAAATATAAAGAGAAAAAGTTAAAGGGAAAAAATAAGATGGAATAAATAGAAAGGAGACTTTGGTTTGAGAAAATGTGAAGGAAAAGATGTGTTTGTGTGTGCTTGTATGTCAGTTTGATGGACAAGAATATGGAGGTTGGAGTATGTGGGGTTGACAGGACTGTGAAGGGTGAAGGACTGGGATGTGGAGTGAGTCCTGGATATTAAGACGTAGTGGACCCAAGTCCCAATGCAGGGAAACTCGTCTTTCCCACTCCCCCCCCACCCCCCGGCCCGGGTGTGCCCTCTTATAAAGGGAGAAAAAGCTTTGGATCGATATATCCTGACTGACACCAGACACAGTGGAAAACCTTTTTTTTACCTTCAAACCTTATAAAACTCTGTTTTTCTTTAAAACCTTATTTTTCCACCTTTGGAAAAATCTACCTTGTTTTGTTCTGAAAAATTCCCTTTTTCTAGTTTGGTTTAGTTTAAATATGTTAATATTATTTCATAGGCGTTGTATGTTTTCCTACCGACTTTATTCTATTGGTCGACTCATAATGAAACAAAATAAAAAATCAGGTACGAGGTACCTCGGAACTTTTCCGAAACACATCGGATTCGCTACGCTCGTCCTCCCTACTTTTCACTCGCTTCGCTCGTCCTCAAAATATACGATTCGCCAAATTTATACTGGAGCAAGTCTTCGGACTCGCTTCGCTCGTCCTCAAATTGTAATTACATTAGTTTTATTCCCAACACACTAACCTCGCTTTATGCTACTTAACTTTTTTTCCCGTTTTTACAATTTTTGAACTTTTTGCTAAGTCATTATTTCAGTTTGATGACGTCATAAAAATATTTTCCGGATAGCACAACTAGACCTAAATATTGATTTTTGTGCCAAGTTTCAACTCTCTAGCATAAATACAATAGGGGATACGATAATAACAGATACCCACACTTACAAACAGAAATATTACCTTGTGAAAACCGCTTTTCACAAGGAATTGATGACTTCATGAAGGAATTAAAAAGAATTTTCTATATACCTACGGTGTAAATAAAGAAAAGTAAAAAACTGTTAAAGAATCACAAAGTCTGTTCATAACAATTTAAAATATTGTCATACAAATAATTGAACTTAATTTCTTTTTTAGTGATTCATTTCTAATTAATAGCTATTTTTTGCTTTACCATCTTCTCTTAATTTTTAATTTACGCTATTTCGTTTGATGTGCTACGAAATTTTCTTGTTTATAAACATTCTGTGTAATTATATCTAGACAACGAGGAACTTGCATTTGTCTGAGGTTATACTGATTTAACCTTCTAGCGAATTTCCTTTGGGAATATTAAATTGGAACTACTATTAATTCTGAACCCATTAATCAGAATTAACTAATACGTTATAATCAATTTAGTTGGTTTATTTTAAAGTATTTTTTGAGGTGAGTAATATTGTAAGTTCTGGAATAATCAAAATGACGTCCCAGCCGATTTTTTTGCTTTGTGGATCTCTTTTATGCATTTAAATGAACCCGGACATTTTATTTATTCAAAAATAAATCTTGGATCATTTTAATATCAGTTTATTTTTAAACATCTTATATATTAACGAATTATACATCATATTAGTCAGAAAAATACAATTTATACCATTAAACAGTTAAATATTACAAAAAAAATAAAATAATTCGTAATGTGAACGAAAATTTGTTGCATACCTTAAAACGAAATTATTAGAAATTCAATAAAAATTAACAGGAAGGTTTTATGAGGGTTTTGCAGGTATCTTAATTGTTTTTACATGCTAACCTTTCATTTCAAAGAATAATCTAAAAATGTACAAGTACCTCATTATGTTTACATCTCGCTGCATTGTATTGAAGAGAGTTTATTAATATTTAATGACGTTTTAATAAAAATATATACATTCTTTCAATGGAATTAAATGTGTTATTTGAATCTTTTATATTATTATTTTATATAAACCCAAGGCATACTATACTTACACTTAATAGATTTGTTTAAACTTCTTAAAACGTATCATGGTTTTACCGAGGTAAAATGCAAGTTATTTTAAAACATGACGGATAAGGGAGAAATCCTCTTCAGTATGCCAATATTACCGTTCTGGCAGTATATCCCTGGATATCACTGTGTTTTATCACACCTACCTGAGTGACTGAACTAAACAGCTCTCTGGGGCGTCATCCAAGTCTACAATTGCGTTCCACATTTTAATGGCCTTTTCAACGATGCAGAAGAGGCATCATAACGTTGAAGGAAACGCGGCTCTAGGTTTAATTTTTATATCTTTTCTCTCACCTCTTGTCATTCGGGATTAGGTTTTCATTCTGTTCAGCAAACATCTCATTTCGAATTTTCTTAAAACATTTATTAGGACGTTTTGATCTATTTTAAAATATTTGTATCTAGGATGACATGGTAAGAATTTATTTTTCCATTCTTATACGTAATAATTTTTATGATATTTTATGCACAATAGTATAAATTTACATATATATAGTCCAGAAGATCCAGACCTGAAAAAATGAACTCATTTTGTACTGAAAATGATATCATTCAAAATCATATCATTTTGTACTGCTTTAAATCATTTTTTTAAAATAATATACCTTAAATATTGGAGATAAATAGGGAGTAAAAAAAATCCATTGTGGAGCCCTTATAATTGCGCACACTCAAAATTTTAGAAAATCGCATAAATTTCATGTTTCTTGAAAAAAGTGGTTACCCTTATTTCAAAAATCCTATAAAAGCTACAAAATTTTAAAGCTGATAAAATTTTCAATAAATAGAGTGTTTAGTCATGAAAATTGCATTACTACTACTATAGTTATAGGATAAGCAAAGCCACGAACAAATTTTAATTTTTACAAAATCAAAGAATTTGTTTCAAATATGTCTGCGTTTTGTGCATTTTAAATAATTTTGCTAATTGGGCCCGTAAACTAGACGAATCGCATTGCTTTGAAATGGTTTATTTCTTCCTTATCAATACATTTCTTGCTTATGGTTTCGGTTTTGTGCTTCATAATTTAAGAAGTATCAGTATCACTACTTGCAACTTAAGTACTTATTACTAAAAGTATTCAGGGGTTTTCAAACAAAATTCGCATTTAAAATGTGCCATCGATTTTTATTGAAACAAATACTGATTTTAGGAATTTATTTTGCGTGTGACAATCAGATTATGAATTATTTTAAACCTAATGCTATCGCATTTCATCTTATTAACCATCTAAAGTGATCAATTTGATTTCTATGTTACATTGATTAGGTTAAATAACGTTTAAGTTATTTTCCGTGACTACTAATGGGTTTATTTTATTTAGTTGTTTTCACTGGTCGTTGTATGATACGGTTTCTGTTTTAAATGACCTTGAAATCTCTCTTGCGGATATACTATATAGGTGAGGATGAATGAGTGAATTAGTTAATAGAGGTCAGTTTAGCTGTCTAAGGAAGTGACTGGGGTTGCAAAACTGAACAAACCATGTAGTGTTTAGGGTTTCTGTCTACTTTGATATAAGCTTAGTTCCAGTATTAAACTAGTTCTAAAAGGATAGAGTTATATAGGTTGGTTAGTGGTGCAAGTGAGTTAGTTTAGGAAACCACTTACCCTTGTGTCGGGTAGGGGAGTAGACTAGGGTTTAGCTTCCCTCGACGCCGTGGGCCTGAGGGGGTAAAACCAGGGAGCCCTCAACATTTACAAATGAATCGAGGGCACATTCAACAGGCTGCCCCCGCTTCGTCTGTTCCGGGCTTCCCCACTTTCCACTGCAATTTTTCGCCTCTCTCGCCCTCTTTTTTTATCAATTTTTCTTTTTTCCGTATCATCTCACGCCTAATTCTAACATCATCAACTTCATCACCGTGCCATCATCATCAATCAAAATAAAATAATATTTCAACCTCGTTCTTATTGCTCTTGTGATTTAAGTATTACAGATTGTCTTATGCATATACCAGTTTATGAGATCATTTTTATCTTTTATTCATTTTAAAAACTTTTACTTAACTGTACTTTGTTAAATCTGATTGTAGAATTCCATTTTTATTTGTATTCAGAATTTATTTGTCGTTATAATTTGGAATCAACCAACCCCTTTACCAAGAAACAAATACAGGCAAATCACTCTTACTAATTGCTTTAATATGTCTATCTGTGTTGCTTCCTCTTATTCCCTTAAATTGATGACACCACTTTAATGTGGTGTCATCTTAGATGAGTGTGTAGTTTGTATAGTGATGACGGTGTAGCTTCCTAATATAAATTTGAATCTAATTTGAAGCTAATTTGAATCGGACCCTCCTGACATCACACCCACTTCCGTCGTTTGAAAAACAAATTTTCTGATGAAAAAATGTCATCTGAATAGCGTCATTTTTTGACGAAAATTTAATAAAAATACAATACGGTATAGATATTTGCGAAAATATGAATACCACTGCTTATTTGTTTGGTGATTTTGTACCAATTGTGGCCTAATATCTCCCTCTTATATCTTAGTTTAATAAAACGTCTTGTGAGAAAAATGAAAAACTTGGTTGGTTTTCATGTGGTTTGTATATATGTTTAAAATTTTTTGAATACCAATAGTTATATTTCTTTTTTCTTTATCTACTTGTTTTTCGTTGGGTTTATTCTTCCTTTCTATCCATCCCAGGTGGGCATTGCAAGCCTGTCAGTGTTTTTAGTTTTATAAAACGAGTTTTTACGCATACTGATACTTTTTTGCAAGTTGGTAACGTTTATCCAGTGCATTTGATGCATCCGGATCCAATGGGCGGTGTATAATTAATTTAATTATTTTTATTTTATTTCCAGTGGGAGTCCATTCATTTTAAGCAATCTAAAGACAAAATAAAGGCATCTAAATTATTATTAGGAAATAAAAGGACCAAGTGAGGCATCTTTTTTATAAGTTTGATCACGATTGATAATGTCGAAAACTACTGAAGTTGTTCGTTGTTCATTAAAGTTTTATAAAGAGTTTTGAAGATAAGTTCTTTTAAGGGTAATAATTTCTATAGGAAAAACTGTTGGAAAAAGAATCATTACTCTGGGAGAGAAAAAGGTGACAGAAGTTAATTCCAAGTCCTTTCTCTCTAGTTGAAGGAGTTTGATGTTGAATTCGGTCCAAGTCTGATCAATCCAAAGTTCTCATCGGTGTCGGGGGAAGGTTAGATTTCCCAGTAGGGAGGTTTAAAGGAAGGCGAAACGCGTAATGACAATAAAGAGCCTGAGCCAAGGAATGAGGGGTTCGTGACACGAGTGACAATATGCTCTGATACTGATGCTCTATCCTCAATCCTCATCCTTTATCCATGCTTAGATCTTATTTAGCTTTACCAAGACATACCGAAGATGAATCTAAGACCCATCATAGGGATGAACATTCTCTTTACAATCAGACTATGTTATGTCTTCTTATCTTGAATTCAACATTGATTTTTCTTTTTGTTTATCCTATGTCCAGATTTAGAACCCAACAACCGTTTTGAAATTGGAAATATTCAAATTTATACTTATTTTTACTTTTCCTCATTTATACCGTAGGTATATAGGAAAAGTATTGTGTTTGCAGAAAAACCGAAACCGGGATGTCACTGATATAATCCGTTTGACGTGTTTTTAAGGACTCCTAAGTGGTTTTTACAAAGTTTTCTGTCTGCATATGTGTGTGTGTGTGTGTGTCTGTTATTATCGTAACTCCCAGTGTATTTATGCTAGAGAGTTGAAACTTTGTACAAAAATCAGTCAATAGGGTTAGTTATGCTATCTGGAAAATCATTTTACACCAAAAATCATAAATCGCATACTATATGCAATGACTAACATATGTGCCAAGTATCATCTCATTATGAGCATTAGTTCAAGTTTTATCATATGACTTGTGTAGATTTTTTTTTAAATAATCGGAAAATAGTCCAATTGAGTTGAAATTCGGTGAAAGTGTATACTTTTACGTAATAAATAAATATATCAAGTTTCATTTTAATACGATAAGTGCCTCCATCATTTTTGTTGTATCATAAAAGTTAATCAGCATCGACTGTGGTCAATGCCTGGATAGGTGACCGCAGGCAATAAAACGCATATATATTTACCATACCTGAGGACGAGCGAAGCAAGTCTGAACCATGGAGAATAAGCGTAGCGAACCCAACGTTATGAGGAAATGTTCCGAGGTACCCCTTACCCGATTTTTTTTCTAAATGCTATTTTTTCCTTGACACCTGACGTAAAAATTTCACGGCGAGTATTTATTGACAAAAATAGTTTATTTGTGTGATTTAACATATATTATCAATTAAATATCTTACACTTCTAAAAGAAGTATGCTGAATGGTTTCATAATATACTCCTCATAAATGTTTCTTAAGTGTTTGTCCATGCAATAGGACAAACACTTAACAAAACTTATCCATCGTCTAAGCATGAAATTTTATTACTTAGTAACCTTTTCTTTAATCTAATTTTGGTTACAATTCTAGGTTGAAATCTCGTATTTGCTAATATATGTCTTAAAGTTGGACTCAACCTAATTATTGTTTATTTTACCTAACCAACTGAATATTTCAGAATAATTTTTTACTCACTGAACAAATACAAAAACATTTTCATAATATGTAATATAGAATAGTAAAAATATTTCTCTACTATACAATAAACAATGTATGACTTAATTAACAAAAATACTACACGTTACACATCACAAAAATTATAATTATTTTAAAAACACCACATTATTCGTTTCACTAATTATTGAACTAATTAATCATACACTTTTTACAATTCGTAACTAATTTCTCTAATTAATTATAATTAAAATAATTTTTTCATTTAATAATCTGAAGAAATTAATATAAGTTAATTCGTTATTTTTATGTTTTTTGAGTTAAAACAATAATAAAAATGTTAGAATATTTACATTCTTGCCTGGTTGTTTGAATTGTTTAAATGTATAAAATATAATTTTAATCTTTAAAATATGTTTATATTTGTTCGGCAATATTGCTAATTGGTTTAATATCGATTATTTTTTCAATAATTTAATTTAGTTATTTCTTTACATACATATTATTATTGATATTTCTCTTTTTATAGAAGTAAGAAGTATTTAAAATTCAAGATAATTTTTTATCTGAGAAATAAAATCTTCATGTGATTTAATTGTGTACAAAACATGAGGCTCTCCTATTTCTTTTTTTTTCATATTTTTTGATTGATGTGATGGAGATATCGCTATAATTAATTCTTATAAAAATGAAAATAAAAAAAGGTGTATCAAGATATCGGTGTATAAAGTTGACAGGGGAGGAATGTCTTTTCATCAATCAAGTGACCACAGCACCGGACATAATCCCCAACTGGACTGGATCTCCACCTTCCTCCGCAACCCAATTTTTTAACTAAATAAATAACTTCAGATGTTATAAATTATAATTGATTTTCTTATAAATTTCCACAAACATGACTATGCAAATGCAGAATAAAATAGATACATAAAATGAATTCATATTATTTTTTCATCAATTTATAATAATGAAGTGCATTTACAACATGATTACTCATTTTCTGGTTTGATTTTAACTACTGTAAGTCAATTTTATGTGTCTATTAATACTATTTTATTTATATTTAAAAGTAATAGCTAATTATTTCAATTCTAGATTGCATGTATTTCATTATTTTCTTTAACTTGAAAGTTTTGTTTCTTTTACATTTCTTAAGATATTGCCTTTAAAAAATGTACTAGACCCAATAAATACATGAAATCTACAATTGAAATAACTAACTATTATCTTTTTATATGTTTATAAATAACATTAGTGGATAGATAAAATTGACTTGCAGTTATTATCTTACACAATAATTTAATAAATAAACATATTTCTAGATTGCTGCGTTGTAAAGTTATATAGTAATAAACAAATAACCAGTCTCTTCACATTTAAAATATTGATTTGAGAGCCGACTTTCAACCACTTTTGGCCATCATCAATCAGTCTTGCTTGGAGTGCTAAGAAGTCATATATGGATAAAGAGAGTTATATATAGAGTGCATTATAGACATCTAAAGGACTACATATAACTTCTTAGCACTCCAAGCATGACTGATGATGGCCAGAAGTGGTTGAAAGTTGGCTTTCAATTAAATATATTAAAAGTAAAGACACTGGTTATTTGTTTATAATTAAATAAAATTAATACTTTTTTTAATAAATTATAAGTTTGTCAATTATCAAAGAATGTAATATTAATACAATTTATGCATGTCATGTTAAAACCTCTAATGTGCTCCACAAACGTTTTGGTATAAAAGAAATGTTAAAAAGTAACCACTATCATCAAAAGTTACATAATTTGACTTCAACATAACTTTCAACTTTATTTTTAAAAAATTGCATATTTTATTTTATTTCTTTTATTTTAATTTCAACTTTTATCACTTTTAACCACAATCAATGACAGTATTGTTTTGCCTTACTTACAATGATGTTTATTTTTTTAAATTTATTTTTATTATTTGTTTCCTTAAACCTTTTTTAAAATACAAATTATCTTAATACACTTCTTTATGGGTGCCATTATCCTTCTATGTTTCATTACAACTTACTATATGTTTAATGTCAATAAAAATAATATATTTATGAATACTTAACTTAATTTAACAGCTGGTTGTCATTTTAAAGTTTCTAAAAGATAAGTTCAAAATAAGTCAATTTATTTTTTTATTAATTTATTTTTTAATTTATGTTTTATTTATTCATTTTTTTTATAAATCGTGTTTTCATTTTTTTGTGTTTTCTTATTTAACATGAATTAGAATGACACATATTGCTGTGTTCATATACAAGTATTATTTTAATGAGGCTTTCAAGTCAAACCACCATTATAACATATCCGGGGGAGGACATATCTCATCAATCAATAATAATTATGTTAAAATAATCATTATTTATTGTTATTTTTATTTTTCTATTAATATTTTTTATTTCAAATATACATTATTTTTTATCTTAATATTTTCTGTCATTTGTTTCTTTCATTCTTAATGAGTTATTTATTTTGTTAATGTATTTGTTAATATACGTTTATATTTTAATAGTGGTGATATTGTTGTTTGTTGAAAACCAGTTTTAATGACGGATACATTTTTAAAATGCTGTAAGTGTATGATTTGTTAAGGTTAAACAAATAATTGATTAGCCTTTTTAATATCTTATTAAGAACCCCATATTTAGGTGTTTTAGGTGTCAGTTAAGTTAAAGTAGGAGTTGAAGGAAAGATGCTGAATTTTCAAGCATGTTGATCACGTGGCTCTTAGCACATTGTATCAGATGTAACAATTTCTTATATTAGATTATTTATAGTATTATTTCTTTCTGATTGTTAGTGTAAGTATTTTGCTCTTTTGAAGCATAGATTGATCAATGGATCTAAGTGCTTTTATTTGGATCAACGCGTGCCCCTCACTATTGGCTAGTCCTCTCTTTATTGACAATATGAGGAAGGCATAAGAACACACACTACAAATTTTAGGTTCTTAGGTTTAAGAAATTTTAAAAAAAAATTTAAAAAGTGAGTTTCAAGGAAACTGTATCCTAGGATCGAACTCTGAGTCTGAGTGAAATGCCAATGATCACTGGAGCAGGAACCTGATCAAACCATCAATTTTTCATTGAAAATAAAAAAAAATATATTGACATTTTGTTCTTAATCATTAAAATGACCTAAGTACAATATTTTTCCTTATTATAGCCCTATTTTTCTATGTAAAAAATTGTCTTACCAAAAAGTATTACTTGGCGCCGGGGCATAATGCATTGCAATTATTGGGTTTAAGTGTTTAATCAATTCAGTTTTTACCTATAAAATATAATTTTGTTGTTTTTCGACTAGTAGGTATTAAATATATTTTTGAAATAAATTGTTCCGAAATTAGTTTAAGTTTTGCAACGAATATGAGGTCTTTTTACTTGACATAATTGGTTATTTTTAGTGTAATATATTACCTTTAAAAATATATTCATTTTCTATATAATGGAGTTAGCTGTATTTTGGCAGAAAAAGGTCCTTTTTGAAAGAAAATAATGTTTAGGGATAAAGCTATTTAAATGCTGGGGACGATGTAATAACGTTGGTTCACTTTTAAGTAAAAATACTCCTGTAATTTAGAGTAATAAAACATTGGTTGGAAACCTTGTCACCTGTTATTAGATGTTTTTATTGACTGACGGCGCCGAGACGGGATCTATGTAAACTCTGTCTGAAGAAGAAACCATCATTAAGTACCAGGGTTGAAGTTAATCACTCTTCAGACTATACAGGGTCTGTAATGAGCCAACCTTAGCTTCACAAACCTCATATTAAATCCATTCTATACACTACCTCATTCACTACCCAATTGAACCAATATAAAGAAAAAATCTCCCGCCATTTTTCTTCTTGCTACCAACTTGATATAATTAAGAATTATTATTTTTGAGAAATAACCTATCAATGTTATAATTTGATTAGTAAACGAAGAAAACAATTTCGCTTCATTATCGCTCAGTGTAATAAATATGTTGAGGAATCGACATCCAATTATTCAGAAAACAAGTCCGGTCTTATTAAGTTCTTTTTAAATTAGTTATGAATAAGAAAAAACCCAGTTTTGATTAAATAATTGCACCAAAATAATAAATATTGGTATTTTGTTTTCTTCTTTATAGATGTTAATGCATTGATATTGGCACCTTATATGAAAAAGATTTAACAGCTAATAACCCTGGAGGGTTGTGAGTCACATAAATCTGTCACGGTATAAGAAAAACCTCATGCCGTTATTCTTATCTTTATGATAATGCCTTTTTTAGACTTTTTTATCTTTCCTTACAGTCATGTTCATGTGTGCATATATTTTGTTTAAAAAAGAAGAGAAAAAGAATCGGTTTGAGTGAGTTCCAAGTTTTAATATTATATTGCTTTTAATATACATCAATCAATATATATCTTGATTTAAACTGATGGAAAAATGTTTTCGCCTGTATTTTTTATTTTTATGTTTATTTAGTGTCTTATTGTCATTAAGTAAAGATCTTTTTTCGATTATTTGATATTGTTTATATTGGAGATGAGGGTGCAGGAGCAGGATGACAAGGATCAGTGTGTGGGTACGTAGCGTCCTTCAAGACCGGTTTCCCCCTCGACTAATTGGCTTGGTATTTCAGCCTAGGTATATGTTTAAATGTATTTATTGTGTCCTCATGTCCAGTGTGAGATGGCTTCAACTTGAATGATAGCTCTGTCCGAAACGTCCTACTCGCTGCGATACTCCGTCTGATTGATAATCCGCACCCAACACCTCACTCCGATATCTCTCTCACTCTCTTCACCGAGTGTCCTTCTTGTCTTTATTGTATCCATAAATTTAAAAGCCATATCCTGTATAAAAGGTTCAACTTGTGTAATTAATTTTAATTAGAAAAGGTTATCCTTTACTTGGATAAGTCTGCACCGATGCGTCGTCTCGATTAAGGCTTATGTAAACTTGCTAACTGGTTTCTGGACTGTTTCATCTTATTGCCTCCCCTCTCTCTCGTCAGGACAAATGGTAATATTATTCACACCGGGGGGTTTGGAGAGAGAGAGATAGGGGGATTTACATGGAATTATGATTGGCTTCATCATTAGATCCGACATCCCTTTCTTAGCAAATCTCGACTCTAAGTTTTGAACCCTTCTCATGGGAGTGGAGGCGGAGGGATCAGAGCTTTAATATCTCTCAAGGAAAATGCTTGGCATTTGAATGCAATGAGCCTTATAATTTTGGTTACAACTGGTTTATCCTTGTAAATCATCACCATTTCCCTTCCTTGATCCATGAATATGCTTCCAGCAAATTTCCTCAAATAAACATTTTGTAATTCAACTTTCTCTCTCTCACATTGACTTGCTTAATTAAACCTATTAATCATTCGAACGCTACATTTCAACTCTTAGCGTATTACACTCCACTTAAAGCTCGTTCCAAGGATTAACCCGCACTCTACTCTTCAGATTACTCTAATAAACTTTATTTTCTTGATAGATCTCATGTATATTGTGGAAACACTGTATAATCTTTAGACATAATTTTAACTTTTCAAGACAACCATTGCTTGCTTTTATTCTTGATATGTCTTTGTTTCCATAATCTTCGTGGAGCATGATTTATTTATTCTATAATTTATTCAAACAGTCTCATCTTAAAACTTTAAATAAACTAAACATAAAACATTACGTACTAATTAAGAAATTCTGTCTTGAGTTTATTAATTTAATTGTGCAATTAAAATTATGTTTATAATTTTATTATAAAAAACAATAAATAACAGTAAAAAACACAACAAACTGCACGACAGTTCTCTTCTATTCTGTTTGATAAAGCTCAGCATACATTCATCAAAATACTTATTTGGAATTAATCCAGAAACATATCTGACGAAAAAGCACCCTTCCATTCAGTCTTCTATGTGATAGCTGAGGATTTATAATATTTTATTATAATATTTAATTTATTTAACAAAAAATATAAAGCATCTCCATTTGTTTCAATCTCTATAGATAAGAATAATGGTATTGTGATATGTGACGTTTTTGGCTCCATATTTGGCTAAATGGCAGTGTTTTATTGCTAATTTTATTTTATATGTAGTATTCTTCTATTTTGTATCGTTTTTAACTATGTTATATTAAATTAATTGGGTTTAGTGTTTTTGTATGTATTAGCATCAGGATATAACCTGCAGTAAATAACTGCACAAAAAATAATTGTGCATAACAAATTTTATCTTTTCGGGGAAAACCAGTTGTTTCAACTTAATACATTATTCTTAATCGACTAAACAATTTTAATATAAAATACTGCAGTATTCATGAATAACGATTTTAAATAAAGATTAGAATTTAATATTTTTAAATAATTTGAGTATTCAAAAAATTGCGAGAAATCCAATAAGACATTAAATTTAAGTGTCCTAAGTTTTTTTCTTCAAGAATAGGGAAAATTAACCGATGCAAGGTCACCAGAAGTGGTCCCATAAAACAGATTAATGACCTGTCTGGTGAGAGTACAAATTTTGATAATAAGGTATTTTATGGCTTTTGATGAACCTTTGAGTTAAAAATCGCGTTCATTTCACGAGTTATATTTTTATGAGTTTTTCCCAATTTATTTTATAAATTTAAAGAAATTAAAATAAGAGCAGGTTAGTTCATGGCATTTATGCCATGTATAGAAAAATGTAGTTGAATTTAAAGCGGTAACTCTTGATTGAATGACGCCAATCAGTATTTTATTGACTTAATTCGTTATTATATGAATATATAATATTCTTATTAATTTATATTTAACCGCACAGACAGACAGCACAATGAATTAAATCTTAAAAACTCGACTGTAAACCTAAAAAAATATTTAATAATATTACCACATGTTTATTTCCTTTCATTAAAAAATACAAAGGCGTTAGTAAAATCAATTTGACGTTGCATATGTTACATTAAGGGAATTAGTTGAAAAGCAAATTGTTCAGGTTTACTCAAATTGCATAAATCGATAAAAATAAATAAAGATAATTTTAAGGAAATTTTTTTTAATTGCAAGAAGTGAAACTACTATTAATCTCCCAAGAACAAAATTATTTCATATAAAAATTATTTGGTATCTAAAAATTTAAGCAGGCAAATCAAGAGAGATTATTGTGATCTTGGACCACTAAATTAGGCATTATTTTTTATCCATTAAATTTTGGAAAATATTTTTAATAAAAGAATGATCACAACTATTATTCTTACGCATAATTTACAAATTAGTTAAAGAAGATACTTTCCACGAGCTATTAAATAATTCGCGGAAGAAAACTTTTTATTTTATAGATTCCTTGTATTAATAGAGTCTTCCATTTTGTCAAATTATGTGTAAAAGCTTTTTGAGGAAGATGTGATTAAACTTATTAGAGCAATAATTTTACAAATAAAGGAGTGTCGTGTAATGTAAATTCAGATTAATTTGCTACACAAGTGAGAGAAAAATCTATTAAAATTAAGCATAAAAAACAGAGACTCTTATTTATTTACATAGACTATCTGATGTATTAATCAACTAAGTGCCAGTCATACTTGGTTCCGATTTTATGACTACCATCTTAATTTGTTTATAACGGCTCACACTACTTATCAGTCTAAGATTATTTTAAGTTAGAATGAAGAATTAAAAATTTATTTATGTATAAATAGGGTACCTATTTATACTATTTATTATTTACCTATTAGGGTACCTACGGGGTGCCTCGGAACTTTTTCTCTCCTTATTGAATTCGTTATACTCTTTGCTTCATTTGTCCTCAAATTGTGAAAATCTTATTTAATGCAGTTCGTCCTCGTCTCATCTCATTAAAAGAAGAGGTCTTTGGCCTCTTTGCCACTCCGCAACAAACATCAATCATAAACTATAGAATTGGGACATTAACAAGGTTGATTTTTGTACAAAGTTTCATTACGATCCAAGAAAGCGATTGAAAGTTATCGTGTCTCATAAAAACGTCTATGACACATATGACACAAAAATCTTGCACATACATACACACATAAGTCTCAACAATTTATATATATATATATTCTTGATCATTGAGTCCCCCTATTTCAAAATATTCACCTCCTCCCACTCCTCACTCTATGACCCCCAACCTCATAAGCTCATTGCTTCGTTTCAATACAAAGATATATTATATATATATATATATATATTATATATATATAATATATAATATATATATATATAATAATAATAATAATATATAATATATATAATATATAATTTATATATATATATAATATATAATAATATAATAATATAATAATTGAATAAAAATAAAGCCAGTAAAAATAATATATAATATATATAATATATATATATAATATATATATATATATATATATATATATATAATATATATATTTTTTACTGGCTTCATTATTTTACTGTCAAGTTATTAATTCACCTAACAGTATTACTGAAGGGTATTCTATTGTATTTTTCATGTATATCCACACGTAACCAAGCAGGGTCATCACATAAAGTTTAAGTACCTAAAGAGTAGATTAAAAACTGATAAAGCATTATAATAGTTTAAAGCAATATTATCATCATGGTTAAAGTAATAAAGACGGGTCCTTAAAAGAATCGGATCAAAAATCCTGTTCCTTCACTTAATTGATGGATGGAAATTTATAATTTAACTTTTTTCTGATTTCTATTATCTTCGACAGGTATAATTATTTTAAAGTTTAAAAAGATATACTGGCATACTTTAAAGTATATATTTTGGGTTTTTAAAGTATTTTAAGTAAATTTTTATTTTATATATAAATAAGATAGGAGAAGTATTTATAATGACATTTATATATTTTTTTAGCCTCTACATTTCCATCAAAATGGAGACTTGATTAGGTTGGACATGGATCACATATATAAGAATTTAAAAGTAAAAAGGTGACCAATAAATCAGTCAGAAAATAAAAAGAAGAAATAAATATATTAAGACTGAATAATCACTTTATGTGTTTCCTTTAACCAAAAAAAAAAATTTGTTGAATCCATGGAATGCTCCTTTTTTAAAACATTTTTGAGATTTGTATCTCTTTCTGAGTGTACTTCATGAGGAACCGGTTCTCGGGAAGTTTTACTTAAAAAAGAACAAAAAAAACTTGATGTCCTCATCTCATGCTCCGACCACCCATCACTCACAAATACGTGATGTTTTTGGTTAATAAAAATAAACAGTGCATCATCATTTTGTTAACCGCCATTAAATTTTATGTGTATGAAGTGATATAAGAATTAAAGTGAAGATGCTGTTGAAATGCTTAAATATAATGTTTTGTTTGTAATTTCGTTATTTAATTTATTCTTATCAGAAGATTATTTAATCGCAAAATTCTGAAGGGTACCGTTTTACGTAATAATTAAAATAATTTAATATTTTTATTGTTAATTGTTTCAAAAATTTGTATTTTTAATTTTTCCGTAATATTGTTTATTTGTTTGTTGCCTGGAATCCTAATCTACTTTATGCTACCATAATTCAAAAAATAATCCATTCCCGTAATTACTTATGCATGCTAACTCCATAAAACATATTCTTAAAATTTATCCTTCAAAATCTTCTTAGAAAACTATCATTAAAACACCTTAAAAAATATCATTTCTATACTTGCATTATTTTAGCGAGTTTCCAAAGAAAAAAATGACCTTATGAAGTTGGAATATCCTTATGAAAATATCACCTCCCTCTTGGGAGGTGATATTTTGAAAGAGGGTTTCTCTAATCAAAAATATTTATTAATATATTTATCCCATAGAAAATATATCACACAATATATGCCACAATATTAGCAATTTTATTAAAGTGTGTTCAAAAAACATGAATATGTTCACAAAAAGTATGGATGTATTTGATCTAAAGTAATACATAACCTTATGCGTTTAATACATTTTGCTGTAGCCTAGATAGGGAAGCTAAGTTTGTCATTATTTCTCCAACTTATAATGTTTATAAAGTCAGTAAAGTTGCCCAATCGCATCATCCTCTTCATTAAAGGTCCTTTAAATTAATACACAGAAATTAAGGAAGTGGACAGACAATACAATAACAACATTCAAACGCAAAAAGTGATCTCAAACTGATGAAGTATTTCGAAAGCCCTGTTTGTATTCTCTAAGAATTACAGTATAACTTTTAAGTATGTTGTATTTGTTAAATATGTTATATATTATACTATAACTAATTAAAGATTGTTATACTTCAAAAACATTTGTTCGCGCAAAAATATTTGTTTCAATTTTTGGAATAAACGAATTCCAATTTTGGAAATTCGCGCTGCTCGTGAGCGGCTTCTAAGCGGTTTTGTGCAAAACCCTTTGATGGTTCTAATTTTTCTATAAAACTCTCACCCAACTATTATCCAAATCGGTGATGGTGACCTGAAAGCCATTTCCTGATTTGAAATGATGGTGTGATAATATTAATAATGACAATTACTATTAATTTTTCTTAAATTTGTTTGCAGGTAAGTTTATGACAACAGTCGAAATATTTATTGATGATGGAGTTGATATGGTTCGTATGTAACTTCTCTTAAATCATTTTATTTTTTTGTTTTTCCTGATGATAAAAGTTGGAATAAATATAATCGTTTGATATTATTCTTTAATCTGACACAGTTATAAGTTTAAAAGTGACACATTTAAGTATAAAGTACTAAAAAATAAGTATATTCTTATCAATTTAATCTTTATGTCAAGTGGGTTGGAACATTTTTGGATTGATTGGAAGTGGGCGTGAAATTTAATACGCATAATAAAGAAGCTGTTTTCTGCTCAAAAAGTTTTTAATAAATAGGAAAAAATATCCTTTATCATGTTTTTATTAGTGACTTAAAAACTTGCGAGGTATTCCAAAAGCTTATTATTGAACTTTTTTTTAAGTCACCGACGTATTAAGTAAGTCAAAAAGGCGCTTCAACTTGCATTTCCATAAAGTGATCTGACAGTGTAATCTTTTTGAAAAAAAATAAAACCCCTTTTTGAACTGATTTAGATGGATTTGAAATTTTTTATATTATAAAAATAATATTAATATGAAAGAAAGGATATGGTAAGACGTGTAGAAGACGTTGTCAATCCAAGATGATGGCAACAGAATATGACGGGTGAGGATTAGTGTTCAGTGTCGCGGAATAACATCACAGACAGACTTCACCCAGGATCAACTCTTCAGGTCAAAAAACCAAAACATCTCCTGTTACACCTCTTATATATAAAACCGACTTTACCTTTGACAATAAATGAACGTGATAGAAAATAAAGCAACCACAAAGCATACTTGTCAAGTATTATGGTTGACCCAGTATGTATTTTTAAATGAGAATGTGAATGAATAAATTTGATTTCACCTTAGTAGGTTAAGACTCAAGTTTTGCTTTTCATTTGAACAAATGTGTATCATATATTCAATAAGTCAAACTAATCAATATCAATTTTATTATTTTATTATAGTTATTATACTTATGTTCCATGTTTTTCTTATCTACTGTCTTAGTATATAAGAAAAGTATTGTGTTTAGCCTTAAAATCCAAAACAGTTATTTACTAGATTTGTTGTAGACTGTATGTATTTTTGTCTGTATCAAGCATCCAAAGTACCCACTACGTTAATAAGTAGAAAGAAACTAATAAAAAAGCTTGGAATAAAAATTAAACTTTTTGGTCAATAAATTTTACTAGTGGTAACTCTCTAACCTTTAAACAAACCAATAAAAAAATATTCCAGATTCTTTCTTTATTGCTCAGTGTTAAGGATCACTGAGAATTTTTCTCTGGAGATATCAAATGTATTTTTATCATCAATAGAGTAACTTTGTTTCTTTTCCTTACCTACTACTGTTGGTAAAGACCTACTACTATAGGAAAGAACTTCTACTTTAGGTAAAGAACATACTACTGTAGGTAAAACCTACTACTGTAGTAAGTAACTGTAGGAAAGAACCTACTACTGTAGGTAAAGAACCTACTACTGTAGGTAAAGAACCTACTACTTAGGTAAAGAACCTACTACTGTAGTAAAGAACTAACTGTAGGAATGCTAAACTGAAGTTACATCACATTATTCTTTCAGACATTTTATTACGTTGAGTAGTTTTTGTAGGGTTAACTAACTTTCTGATTTTGTGTGTGTCTGACACGCATAGCTTCGCTGTATATGTACTAGTTTTTTGTTCTTTACATTAACCTCTTTCATTGATTCAAAGTAAAGTAATAGAGGTAGGAGCGTCTGACACATCGGGCCTCCAAAAAAAAAAAAAAATTTACCCTGTTGTGTTCACTAATACCTAGAGTGATAATTTTTGCGTTTTTCCAACATCTTGCATTTTAAAATGTTAAATTATTTTTTAAGTAATAATCTTGTTCTCTTTACTGTGCTATTTAGAAAGCTTTCGCTCTTTATGGTGATTAATATTAATAAATCATTTTTAAAATAATTTATATTCTTTCCATTTATGTATTTGTAAGGGCAGTTTATCTTTAATGTTGTAATATATGAGTTAAGACACTTTAATCAATATTGGCTTATTGTTTTACACTCGTCCACTTCTGTTTTTCTCAAAAATAGAGGTTTTTTATTGCTCATAATTTATAATAACACAGGACAATAAATATTTTTAAATTTCCCCTCCATCATGTTTCTAAAAAAACATTTAACCATCGCAATTAATCTGTCACTTTTTAAGAGTCGGGGGTAAAAACAAGCAGTTGGAATCTGTAGAAATATGATAGAATGAGACTCGGTTGTTTTTAAACATTTTATCATTTTTCTAGTTTTTAGGATCGAGTGGGGTAATACTTTTCTGGTCCGGGATGTTTATGACGAATATGGTTCAATTCTAGTTGGAGTTTTGTCGGAGAAAATATTGTAATATGAAAAGAGAGTGGAGTTGTGTATTTATAGTTGGCATTGTCCTGATCCAATGAAGCTCCCTGGTCCCATTAAGCCTGGATTTATATTATTGTAATAGGACTAGGAGCGGAGGATGGCGACAGGTTGACTAATGGGCTACCATGTTGACAAGGCCCCGGCAGGCAATTGACGCCGATTTATCGTCAAGCTCTTCTCTATTTACCCCCCAGTGTTCAGAATCCCGTACTTGGCTACTCTGTTGTCAACTAGGACTTCAATCTCTGTTAAAACCTCCCTCTAGACTAAACCATATATGCACCCCAGTCCTGTTGGATTTATTATTACTCCCCTTTCCACCTCGTCCTATTCCGTTCCGTATTAAACAACCTCTTCTCTTTTATTTAGACACTATACATATACCTAATTACACATATATATTATTTTAAACTTCCCCTGTGCGAGCTTAAAAGATAAAATTTATGCCTCTATATAAATTTCGAATCTAAAATTTTGAAGAATACATTTATTATTATCTCTGCTTTCATGCGAGATTTGATTTAGCTCCAATTTTCATCCCACATTAATGATTTTTTTTCTATCGCCTAAATAATATTAATGTTTTAAGTCATGTCTATATATTGATTGATGTTTATAATATTTAAATTGTTTCATCTAAACTCTAAAAAAGTGATTAATTCCATATCTATTAATCGCGGGACAATGTTTTCCTCGTCAATGTAAGTCTATAATACATTGAGGGACTGGGTTTCAAAAATAAATATTTAATAACTAGTTGTCACATTTCTAAATTATATCCTTAGTATAATAAACTTAATATATTCATATTTTATAACATAGTAATAATTAATATACAAAATACTAAAAACTTTATTTACTTCTTTATAACTTTATATCATTTTTATAAGTTTTATACTATTTTATTTTATTTTAATGCCTTTGTTGGTCTAATAACTTAAACTTTATGGATTATTAATTGACGAATGACTTGTGGAATCTAAATTGTAAGTAAATATAGAAAAAACGTCTCTTGTATGTAATCTAATTTCCTGGTGGAACTAGCTATTGTAATTAACAGCACAGAGATATTACTTACCAGAAGAGTTATACACTACCTCAATACATTAGAAGGCTTATTAGGGCTCTGTGTAACCTCACTCTAATCTCCCCCTAGAGAGTTATAATAAGGTTATAATAAATCAAAGGTTTCGATTTTTCGAACATGTTTGTGTTTTATTTGAACCTTCTATGATGTATGTTAATGTAATTTAGTTGATTGATTTTATAAGTAGATGTTCTAGTTACAAAGTTAGCTACGTTTATAACAGACACACAGACAGGCGTGTGTCTGTTATCATCGTAGTTCCCTGCGTATTTATGCTAAAGAATTGAAATTTGTTACAAAAATAAATCTTTAGGTCTAGTTGTGCTATCCGGAAAATAATTTTCCGAGTCACAAGATTTGTTGTTGTATAAATTTGGTGATTTGTGTATTCTGAGGACGAGCGAAGCGAGTCCAAAGAAGTGAGGATAAGCGAAGCGAATTTGATGTCGTTAGGAAAGTTCTTAGGTACTCCATACCCTATGAAAGATGTATTAAATAATTGGTTAAAATTAGTATTTAAAAAAATTAGTATTTAAAAAAAAGTAAAGTTTAATAATATTTTTTTAGGATCTTTTGTGATCTTTATCGTGTGAAATAATGATTTATCTTTTGTTGTAATTAAAAATAATTTACAAGTTTATTTGCGGTCAGGTATATTGTAAATATCTATTAAAATATGTTAAAGATTTTTAACAACTATTATATAATATATGTATATATATATATATATATATATATAATATATAATATATATATATATATATATAATATATATATTATATATATATATATATATATATAATAATATATATATATCGCTAATATACCACTCATGAAAGAAATAATAGAGTGAATTTGTTTAAATAATAAAAACCAGAGGAGATCATGATTGTTTATTTAAGAAAAAGAACATTAATTTTTTAATTAAAAATTGCTTTTATTTAAAAAAAAAAAACTTAAAAAAGTTGACTTCACTTGTTTACTGTTGAAACAAGTGAATGATTGAAAACGCACATATTTGAAGGAAAGGAATTGGTTTGTAGTAAGGAAGAAGGTTGAATAATGTGAAGCTGATTCACTGTACAGTGATGTGTTGGCAAAGTTTGTCTTTAGATTAAGTTCTGATTCATTCTTCCTACTTAAATTGCAACACCTGTACTCCTTTCATCATTATCTTTCATTTTTCAATGTTTTCATCACTTCATCCTTTTTTATTTTTTTTCTTGAAACATATTTTCAATCAAGGATTCTGTATATATTGCGTTTTTTGTCAAACCTTTGTAAACTCAAGCTTAATTTTAAGGAATATTAATGAAAAAAATCTATGTCATTTCACTAAAAACAGGCTTTTGAGGCTAAGAAATGTATGAAGTGTATGCTGAAGTAAATAAAATCAAAACGCTTGAGTTTGTTGATTCTTTTACGTTAGTTGCATAATCTTAGGAGCAATCCAATCATACTGTTTTTTAGTAGATTTTCGAAGCGAAAAGACGTTTATGAACCGTATGTTATTGATTGACTATGTAAACATTATAGTTGTTCTTCTTTTTAAAAAGACATGCAAGCTTCCGAATAAAGAACTAAACTCTCCTATCTTATTTATTAAAATTCATAAAGACAAAGGCCGCTTCGTGGTCCCCAATTAGGTCTTCGATATCTCGAGAAATGTTCTTACCACAGGTTGAGGTCTCGCCTGACTCAAAACATTTTAATCTAGACCTAAAAATCATTGCAGACAAAAATATGTTTTTAATTTATTTATGAAATTTTTAAAAGTTAAAAATGATGCCGTTTTGAGACGCTATAAATTTGCTCAAAATGGAAAAAAAATCTTCCATTCCCCTTAAATGATTTGATTTTTGTACCAACTTTTATCTAATTCGGAAGAGGTGTTTAGTCCGTACCATATTTAAAAGAAAAGTAGCCATACATCCATATATATACATACATTATATATATATGTTATAGCATATATGCTTAAAACATTAGAATTTACCTGTTGCTGAAAACTGTCCTAACCTGTTATAGAAGATAAGTTAAAATTAAGTTAAGCAATTACAATAATAATCTTTCATATTTGCCTATTGGAGTTTTAACTATGTTTTCGCATAACACTATTATTTAAGAGTTCTCGAATGTGTGCAGAATGTTGGCTGTAGTTAAGGGATTACACGTCAAGTTAGATTGATTGGTTGATTGATTGCTTTAAGGCTGTAAAAGAAATATAAACTCAAGGTCTTGCCGGCTCTGCGATATTCTGTTCGTCTCTGCATCTTCATCTTTTTATTACCAATATTTTTAATTTAATTTTGTTTAAATATAATATTTATTTAAAGACATTGGGTTCGGGGTACCTCAGAATTTGTCCTCACCTTATCGGAGTCGCTTCGATTGTCCTCAGAATATACAAATCGTCAAATTTTTTCTGCAACACATCTTCGGATTAGCTTCTTTATTGTCCTATTTTTATTCCCAGTGGTTACCCATCCAGGCAATGACCTCGCTCAATGCTGCTTATCTTATATGATAAATAAACATGGATATACTTGCCGTATTGAACCAAAACCTTAATATTTTTTATTTATTACATAAAGGGTTTTGTATTACATTTTAGTCCAGGAGCCGGTCCTGAAAAAATGTAACTTATTTTGTACTTTTTCTAACCAGATTTCTGAAAATATACCTTAAATTATAAAGAAAAAACAGTCTGCCTATCCAAGTCCTTCATATGATTGAGCATGCTCAAAATTTAAGAGTTAGCTCATTCAAAAACTATAAAAATGGTTAATTTATGCCCAGTAAGCGCATTTCTTTGAAAAATATTGACTTTTTGTGAAACTTTTTAGCCCATCTAACAAATGTCATAACTTTAGTTGCAGTGATCCGATTTTGACCAAAATAATACGATTTGATATTAAGTGGTCGGACCACCCTGTCGGACCACTTATTGCAAGAAAACTGGAATTTGTGCAACTTTCTAATATTTTGAGCGAGCGCATTCATATATTCAGGGTTCCACTCTGGATAGGCAGACTATGCTTTTCCTTCACAATTAAAGGTATATTTTAGAAAATTGGTTTGAAATAGTACAAAATGAGTCAAAATTTTTAGGCCTGGCTCTTGGACTATTTGTGGGTTATTTTCCGATTTTTTAAAAAAAACTAATGCTAATAATGTGATGAAACCTGGCGCATATATTAATCTTATATATGACTACATTCGTGCCAGATCTCAAATCAATTGAAAACATTTTTCCGTATTGTAGAAAATTCAATACGGAAAAAGTCAATATTACGGGTTAATGACGTAAAAAATTTATGGTTAAAAATTGAATTGATAATTCCCGGTGACAACCGGTTCAGATCTTTTGCAAACAAATAAATACTTTTCTATATATATATATATATATATATATATATATATATAATATATATATATATATATATATATATATATATATAATATATTAATATATATATATTATAATGACAGAAAAAGTTGTAACTATAATTGTTACCAGAACATACCGATGTTTTTATTAGATAATCGTAATTAGCATTTAACGTTATTTGCTTTTTTGTCAGACGTTGTTATAAAAACTTAATGAAAGTTTTCTAAAAATCTATTACTTTTAAAATATTAACGTTGGCTGTTAGTAATAAGAACCTATTATTGTGTTTTTTAATCTAAAAAAATAATTATTCATTCATAATTTTTTCCTTAGTTAGTATTTGTATTTATTTTGATACAAAACTTGCTGTAGTTTCTATTAAGTTTTTTTTTATCTCAGATGTATGTTGTTTGTATCTCGAGTTTATGTGTAGTTGATTTATTGCTTCATAAGTAGTAGAATGAAGATAGATGGAATGTTAAGATGATTCTATTTGTCTTGGTGTGAGTAGTCGGTTGGGGTAAAGCTAATATCGATTGATAGTGCTTACTTACTACTGGCAGATATGTTGAGCGAAGTTGATGAAAGAGATTGTTGCGGTAGTATGAAGGTAGAAAGCATCTCATACCTTCTTGTCTAAAAACCTTTACTCCTCCTATATTCTCTTTAGTCTTAGTGAAAAGGATCATCTTTGAAAGATAGAGGATACGTTAGAACCTTGCCCAGATAAAATATCTTTTGATATCTTAAACCCTCACTCACTCTCCCAAACCAAGCCGAACCTTTATCAGCCGGAACCTAGTAGGAACCAAGTCTAACTTGCCTTAACCTTACAGAAAAAAAATCGCCCTTACCACCCTAATATTTTTACAAATTTACTCGGCCCTAATCTCTGAAAAATATAGTCATTCCTCTGTTGGGCAGGTTTTTTTCTTTGCGAAGGAAAAACTAGTATGAAGGAGGTATAACAAACTGCTTCAGTATTACGGAGCTAGAAGTCTTTTTATACGATATAGGTCCCCTGGGAATAACCGAGGCTCGAATCAATATAACCAGCTCAAACCTCGGTCAAAATATACTCGCATACACGTCAAAATTCTGATTTCTTTTATAATTTTATGGCAAGTTTTATGAGTTCATATTTAGAACAGTAAACTTCAACATTTTATGCCGGTACCTTGTCATGATATAAAAGTCTCTTTCTGTTACTGACGGTTATAACATTAAACCTAGTTTCTGCTTTAAAATATTATACTTTTAACTTATTATTTTTATTACTTATGCTTAAGCGAAATCAAATTTTCGCTTACATATTTTATGAAGAACATTTTCTTTTGGCAAATACTTCGTTCATTTGGAAGTAACAGTAAATTAAGCAAGACTAATCCCATTGCAATTATTGGGATTGGTGAAGGAGTAAATTAATAAAACTACTATATACGTTGGCAGTTTCCTGATATTTATTTTGTTTGAACACTTTAGCCCTTATGTACTTGGGTTTTCATTCCTTTCTTTTTTGCTCACTATTATTTTTTATACTTCTACGTGCTTGATAAAATATTTAAATATATACCTAGTAAAGAACTGATATGGCTCATATTTTCGTTAATTTTAATCCCTAATGGTTTAGTCCTTTTTTATAGCTCTTATATTATAATTTCAAGTCAAAAATGAAATATATATTTTATTTTTAATGTATGTCTTTTCTTTATCTCTATTTTATTTATATCTTTTCACATATATATTTTCGGTATAAAGCTTGATCCGGATGCTTGGGTTATATGTATAGAAAAAGAAAGGTTTGGTAGTAAAAAGAAGTCCCTTCTTGTTTTGGGACGCTAAATCACTCTGGACGCTACGCTGCTCTGAAACTCTGTCGTTTCTTCATCTAAAAATAAAAAAAAACCCATCCAGTATGCCAGTGTAGACGTGATATAGTAAGGTGTAAATCAAGTAGGATCCCTTCATACAGCTTTAGACTTATCTGACAACCATACCCACCCTCAGCCCACATACTCACTCTACTTATCACATAAATAATTATCTAAGTATTTTGCCACATTAAAATTCACATTCTGCACCATAAAAACCGTAAATAGATCATTCACATGTAATAAATTCTTGTGCACATTATAAAATCACTCTCATAATACTTACTACCAACTAATTTCTAAGCGTAGACATACATATTACCATTCTCTCCACTTAAATCCGACAAGATTTAAAAAACTCACATATCACCCTTCTTCTTATTAAGAAAGCGCCGCATTTTTAAAGTTGAAATCTATAAATTTTGCTGTAGTAATTTATTCATTTTAAGTTCATGTTTTCCACATAGATACTTAATCTTGTACTTCATGCATCTTAAATTTATTTATTTTTTTAATTTATTAATTATAAAATTGTTGATAGCTGTGACAATAAAATTAATAGCTTTAAATTAACAATATAAAAATAAAAATTATAATTATTATTATAATTCTAGCATATTGTAGTATTTTCTTGTTAAATTTCCAAAAAAATAGCATACAAGTAAATTTTAAATTAGGAGGATTATACATTAAAATGATTAATATAAGAGATTTAAACGATTATTTTTAAAATTAAAATGGTTGTATTTACCACAAGTTGAAGAAGCAATCGAAGAATCAGCTTCCGTCGATACTTGCTGTTGGGTATGAATATCCCTGGAGCGGTTTCGGCATAACGTCATCATCAGTAGACAGGGCAACACTCGAGCTCTCAACTAATAAAGTTATATCGGTAATTAACTTCTAGTCTTAATGAGCACGACGAGCCCTCTGAAGATGTAAGACTAGAAGTTAATCACTGATATAACTTTATTAGTTAAGAGCTCGAGTGTTGCCCCGCCTGCTGATCATGGCGTTATGCTGAAACCGGTCCAGGGATATTCATATCCAACAGCAAGTATCGACGGTATCTGATTCTTCGATTGATTATTTTTAATTTATAATAGTAATTATTATTAGTTAATAGTAATTGAATGCTAACATAAGTTTTTAATGGTTACCCAAGAACAACACAATTTTTCTGTTTTTAAACGCAATTGTGTTTAACCTTTTCATAAAACTACAAATTATCTCTATTATAAAAACTATTTTTTGTCAGTTTTGTTTGTTAATCACTGCTCTTTTTTAAATAATAATGTCTATTTTAATAAAAATTTTGGTACATGACCCATATATGAGGTGACCAAATTTTGGTACATGACCCTCTAAAGAGTCATGGGGCCCCAAAAGTGGGAGGATGGACTCCCTTCCATAATTTTGGATATTTATTAAGAGTATGTGTCCAAAATTGTTCCAAACTTACATTTTTGTAAATTGTATTTAATGTGGAATCTCGGATCGACCTCAAATAAATGATAAAATATCTTATCATAGTATATCTTCATTGATGGACGATAAATTAGTTGTTTCCAAGTTATTGAATTGAAAATACTTAATTCTAGTACTCTCAATTAAACTACTTTGATCTATTTAATTTACACTTTTATTTTTTTCACCAAATGGGACCCCCAAGAATTCTTCCATAGCTTAGAATCACTGGTCTATAGAACGCTATCAAACTAAAAACCAATTCATTTAATCTTTCGAAGGTTTAAGAAGACATTTACTTTTTATACTGATACAAATAAAACGAATGTCTTTCAATTATCCATTTATTCCAAAAAAAAATGGATAAGTTGGTCATATTGCTTACACTATTCTCCAAAATAAAATCCAGTCGGAACCAACCATACATTCCGGTTTATCCATACCTCTGATTTTAGACCAGATGTTACTTCAGCTTATCTATAAGTAAATGAGTCTCATAGACATAGGAAACTCTATATGGAATTTCATTCAGACAAGTAGATAGTCTTTTTATTTACTTGCGGTCCTTTATTATCCAAACCATTGTCTTTTTATTGTCTGTATCTTTTCGTTATTAGTTTATCCTCGGTTTGTTTTACTTTTTGAGAGAATATGAATTCCGTTTTAGAATCGAAAGAATCGACAGCACAATTTCTTCTCTCAAGTAAGACCCAAAGTACACCATGTTTTATTATAAAAAAGTAAATTTCTTGGACTTATATTCTAGTATATATATTTAGGACTGCAGTCTTCATCAATCTTAATGATATATATTATTATTTTTATCTTTCGTTATTCACTAGAATGTCTCCTAGCTGTTACATTTAATAAAATAAGTCTGGTATCAAAACTGTAGCACAATTATTTTAATTCGATAAATAGCAAAATCGGTTCGTTAAAGCATATAATGGTAGTTAAGATACAAACAAATAACTGTTCAAAACAAATTTAAAGAAGAATGTAATTTGTCACGGTTAAAATTACGTTAAATCTTTCTGAAAAGGAGAAGAATAAGAAGGATAACGGATGTTAAGAGTGAGATGATGAACTCTGTGCGTGCCCAATGGGTTTACCTTGAGATAAGTACGGGGTCGGTTTATATTAAGGAACGATAGCAGAGTGGTTTTGATGGAGGCGCCCCGATATGATGAATCTACTGTATCCCTTCATTCCATCAACTACTGCATGCTTCGGCCATCAGGAGGAAAAAAGGACCTTATTGATGACGTCCGATTAAGAAGATGAGAAACAACCAACTTCTGACAGTTTTGACAGCGCTAAATGACTGCCCTTCACTCATCTCTACATCTGGTAAATCTCCTTTATAATGGAACTTCTCTTCGAAAAAAATAAATACCCTTTCACACAGATTAGTTAACTACATAGGTGGTATATGTCAAAAATAAACATAAACAAATGAGATTAGGCAACTACCGTGTAATATTTTAGAAGCTTCCCATATAACAGGAAGTTATAACTAATTTTTCTTAATACACTAAACTCAACGTGACAGCATCTTTTAGCCTTCTTTAAATACTTTACTGAACCTATATATTATAAATTTGATCTTGAGTATTGCATTATAAGATTAACATGACAGCAAATTTCAGGAGCAAAACATAGCTTAGATAACATCAAAGCTATGTTTTGCTCTTGCTATTATTTGTTAAAATTAAGCATTAAAATTTTTTTTTACACAACTCGTATTTTGCTCTCAGCTAGTATAATAAATATTAGTATATGAATATTGCTAGTATATTAAATATTTGTATATGAATATTGCTAGTATATTAATTATTAGCATATCAATATTACAACTATATTAAATATTAGTATATGAATATTGCAAGTATATTAAATATTAGTATAAGAATATTGCAAATATATTAAATATTATTTATACTTATTTAAATATATAATCTTCCGAAAATAATAATAATTACTTTAAATTAAGATTTGTTAAATTTAATAAAAGCAGAAAGTATAATTTATAACTTTTTTCTTTTGTCTAAAATAATATATAACAATCTTCTAATTTAAATGATTTATTATACCTCCACTTGTATAAATTTTTAGAAAGTTTAGGAAAGACCATTTCCTTTGAATATATTAATATTATTTATTTGCTGCTTGCTAAAATGTCATGAGTGAGATTGATTACATTATGAAAATAAATAATATGCTAGAAATTATTTTTTTGTGTGTTAAAATTTTGTATAATATTTAAACTCATATTGATATAAGCATTATAATATTAACAGAATGAATATCATATTGCCATAGCACAAAGCGTCTATAGTCATTTAATATGGCCTGTGAAAAATTTACTTTTACACTATAAATATCATGGTAGTAAATAAAAAGTGTTTCATTTATTAAAAGATAATTTTTTTGTATAAAATATGTACTATTTTTTTCTCATAATATTATTAGTATTTGTCGCCGTTATATTTGTAAGAAAAATTTATATTTCATATAAAGAAGTAAGGAGTTATTATTATGTACCATCAAGTGTCTAAATATTACTTATATTATTTTCATCTTTAAGTTTTATTACATTTAACTATATTTTTTTAGGAGAGAGTGCACTCTCTTTGCAGTAAAAGAGTTTGATAAAAAGTTATCGGTCTGAGAAATTTTTATTATAATGTTTTAAAAGGGGGTGTTTAAAACATGTAGTATATCATTTCTTAAGTTATAATTCTTTTTTTAAAACCACTAAGTGACATTCTTAGTGATTTAAACAATATTTGTTCTTTTAAGCTACTCCATAGTTATAACTAGACATTATATCGTGCTATAATAATTCTTTAAGAAACATTAAAAACAGACGTAAATCACTCAAATGTGACTGACGTATTAGAATGAAGAAAATAAACTTTTATAAGAAAAAAACGCCTGTGAGAAGTTTTTAAGTTTGTTTTTTGACTCTATGTTAATATTTAAAGTTCTTCAACTCTAAGAAAGTTGTTAATATGTTTTCAGTTATGATAGTGTCTTAAGTTTTTTAATAACATTTTTTTGTTTGATTATGTTAAGGTTATAAACTGGTAAATATTTGTTCTGTGACAACCTTTTATATTGTTTAGTTTGTTCAAACAAAGAGATCATTTTTATTTATTTTACTAAAGTTAAAGTTTATTTTGGTAAAGAGATGAACATATTTTTTTTAATTTAAAAAATTAATAAGAATTGAATTATTAATTTTCTTTTTAATACAGGAATTATGATTTTAAGAATTTGGAATTATGATTTTAAGAATTTTCGATGATTTATCTTATCGGATGTTATTGGAAAACAATACTGGGGTTTGGTATACGTAGGTATAATTTAATTAGTTCTAAATAGAATGATTCAATTAGTTTTATTTATAGTGTTAATGCAATAAAGATGGGGGGGGGGGATAAAAATAAAAATTAGACCATATACGATTTAATAATTGCGGAAGGGTTTCCTAGAGTGATCGGATCAAGAAATCGTAACGTTATATTATTCCGACTCTTGGCCGCTCAGCTCTGGAGCCGCTTCTTGACCCCGTGCCTCCCTGCTTTGCGGCCACATTGTTGTTGTCCTGTATCAGTGTGCTTTATGGTTCTCAACCTTTTATCACTCATCGCCCCCTTGTAGATATTTAAATATTTCATTGCCCCCTTCCCATTATTAATCGGGGAGAGGGCAAGGTACACACTTGTGTTACCTGCTGCTTTAAATTTAAAACTATATTCTTATTTTTCGTCCTAAATTCATGGCCCCCTTCAGTGTCCCCCTATGTCTCATCGCCCCCTTAAAATTCTTTTTCGCCCCCAGGGGGGTGATTCTCAATATATTGATATTGCCCACAGTGGTGGACAATATCAATATATTGAGAACCACTGTGCTATATGACATATGTTTGTAAGTAGCATATCCCCACGATATTTTGGTAGATATTTAAGTAGCATATACCGGAAATTTTATAATATATTTGTCCAAAACCATAAAGCGTACTTAATAACAATAACGTTCATAAACGTTCGTGTTATTGTTTAACATGTATGTTAAACAATAACATTAAAATTAATGCTGATATTTATAATTTAAGCACATGAACAATTGCATGCTACAATTGAATTGCGAGTCATTATCGTAGATTGATGACATCATACGTATTTATAATCTATAGGGTATTGCTCTGTCATATAATTAATTTTTATACAAAATTTCATCCCTACCTGAGAAGGCGTTCGACAATTATCTTAGGTCGAAAAAACTCCAGGAACTTGCACTCAATCAGTAATCCCCCCGTTTTAAAAAAAACTTCCTTTCTCCTTTTCCTCTTCTTTATGACCCTAATCTAATTAGCACATTTTTTTTTGAAATTCACTAAAATTATCTATATTATTAAAATATTACGTAATTGAAACACTTAGCAATCATTTGATTCTTGAAATTTATTGGCATTTTCACGTTGACCTTTTATTATTATTAGGCCATCACAATTATGTTTGCTTGTAATCAACAAACATTTGAATATGATTGTAAAATCAAATAATATTGATTCAACTCAGTCGTACAGCTTAAATTTTCTTTAAAAAAGGAAAAGAAAATTCACTAAAAAAGCATAATTATTATATTACGATAACATTATTTGTTCGTTTAAGCTTATTACTCCTAATTGTATAATAAATACCTATTTCATGGTCATAATATATTTATTCATGAATGTGTGGATCCATCATTTGCCTTTTGTTAAAGATTGACAATTCTTAGGGAAAGTGAATTTCAAAATTCTTTAAAATAAATGTTAAATTAACTTATATTAAACGTTGAATTCAAACAAATGTTAGATGAAAATTAACAATTAAATTAAATAATGAATATGTTATGCCGACTTGTGACAAAGTACTAACGTGACATTGACCTATTTTTCTGTAAGTTTCAATAAGACACTTTTGTCTGCAAGATGTCTTATCTATAGAGTGAACTGCAGATAATAACTGCTCTGTAGACACGCTACGCCTAGACCAAATCATCATTGTCTAAATTTCTTTTCTTTGCTTGAAATTATTATTTCGTTTAACATTCATATACCACTATAACACTTTCTTTTAATCTAATAGGATTTATTTTCTTCTAACTTCGCTATTCTGTTGCAAAAAAAGTTATTTTTTGCACCTTTCTAATTACTAATTTACTCGTTAGGCTTTTCGACTGCTGTCTGTTAACATCCTCGCCAACTTCTTTTCTCCATGAATCTATCTGTCCTGCAACTTCTTAATGTTAACATCTTATACGATTGATTTTTATCTTATTTCTATAATACTAAGTTGACCATAGGAAATCTTAATACCCAATTCTTTTTTAGGTAATTGTCTTGCACGTATGGTAACCTGATTACCAAAAAAAATTCTACAGTAATTCAGTGAGCATACCTTTATATATTTTTATAAACTGTGTCACATTTATACCAATATAATTTAAAGTCCGTTATTTTTTTTTTATCAAGTTATCGTGGTATACATAAGGACTACCTATAAGTATGGGTTAATGGTCTGGGGGAAAAATCGTAATTCAGGGATATTGGTATCAAATTGTCCAGGATATGACACAGTTTCAGAAATTATCCATATATTGGAACGCTCCAATTTAACTGTTTTAAGTTTCCGTAGAAAAACACATTTTGGTAATCAGATTATCATTCTTGCCAGACGAATACCAAACAAATAATTTGGTATTTAAACTTCTAGTGGCCGACTTAGTGGGTGGGGGTAGGTACAATTTTTATTACAATAACTTCGCACGGAGCTGAGTGCGAAAAATTATTCTTTATTAAGTGGCGTTTATTGAAGTAAGTTATTCATCAATAAGTTAAAAATAATACCGACAAAGTTTTTCTTTCCTGGATAAAAAGTCTTTCCTTAGAATCAGGATACATTTAAGGAGTGCTGATGATACAAACTAATGAACTTATGGAAATTAGGTATATATGGTGCACCAAGTTAAGCACCAGAATGGAGCGTCTACGGTTGGCGAGTGTATATTTTTTTATTTTGTCTTATAAACCTAGTCTGAATGTCTTAATTTTACATCTTCACTAAAACAAGCCTTAAATTTGCATCTGTATGTTGTAAATAATATGCTGTTATTTAGTAGAAGATAAAGATAGCAACAGTATTTTATTAATTTTCAAAATCAAATTAATTGTCTTTTATGTTAGACCGAATCTAATATTCCAGTCTAAATTATTATATTTTTATTCTCGTGTGGGATCTATTTTTTTGAAGTATAATGATAGTCCATAATATGTAAAGGATGGTTATTAATTGTATATAAAATGAATTATTACTTTATCTAAATATCTTAAAAGGAAAAAATGAATTGTAAAAAAAAGAAATGATATTATTTAACCAAAATATGCAATAAACAGTAAATAAAATATGAATTTATTTTTATAATTACTTTTTTCTTTATAATGTAAACTGGTTATTAAAAACACAAGCCGGAACCTGTATTTTTGAAACATAGTTTTTTATTTCACTCCAATTAGCACGAAATGATAAGTTTGTAATTTATTCATTTTTTAGGAATATACTAATGTAAAGGTTGTAATTAGTAATTATTTTTGTGGGATTAACAAAACGGTTTAGTAGTAAATTTTAGTTGATGTATTGTTAGGAGGGTTTACATTGTTTAGTATGGGTTTTGTGTTGTTAATATGTTTTGTTCTTTGTTTAGACAATTGATAGTCTTGTTTGAAATTTTTTAAGTAGTGTGTTTTTCGAGTTAAGAGGGTATTTCAATGGCGCATTACCACTAAGTTTAAGAAGCTTTAAAGTAGAGAGATTTACGCTTGGTAGTTGTTGTGGTCTGTCTGCATATAGATACTGATCTTTCTAAAGACGGTAAGGAGACTTTAAGGAAAGTTAAGTAAGGAAAAGAAGTAGTGGGTACGTATTAGCGACGCTCTGTTTATAATCAATTATCGATCAACTCTTTACTCTTTAGAAAAAGAGAAGGAGGAGCAAACAATAGCCGCGGGTTCATTATAGGGTAAGATTTATAGAAAGCTCCCTGAGGGCGAGGTGAGGCTTAAATCAAAGTGCCTGTGTGCCGTACCGAACCTTGCCAAGACTACAATACCTCCCTTTCTACTTGACCATAAATCCGGGGGCCGAGGGCCTTTTTTTCTCTTTTCTCCCTTTAACATTTGCTAATTTAATGCCTGTCCCGGCCAGGAGTGTACCTCCAGGTCTCCTGATCGTCCAATGACACTTGAGCCTTTCCATAACTCACTTCATTAACCCAAACAAAACAAAAAGGATCTCCTTTTCTGTTGCTTCGACTCGGAGGCTTTCTGGACTATTTTCCAAAAAGGATGAAAAACATCTCTGGTAGATTTTCGCCTAAAATAAAAGCCTAAACAACCCCTTTCACTTTTTTACAATTCTTTTTGGTTGGAAAAAAGGAGTCCACGACACGGTCCTAGTGGGAGTTAAAATGCAAGATGGAATAAAAAAAGGAAATTCAATGATTTATACCAGTTTACCTACAAATTTTTCTCTTTTCAAGATTTAACAGGGAGGTAGTGGCGCTACTATCATGTATAAAAGGTCTTTTTAATATCGAGAGTTTATCTGGGTCCCTCTCTTTCACTACATAGTTAGGTATTATCCCTCGCTCACTCTGAAATACTTTTTTCTTCCTTTATCAGACTTTTTTTTTAAAACTTCTTTTCTTCTGTTTCTTTCTCTTTATTATTCTGTTAGCTAAACATATTACATCATTTCTTTTAGCCATGTTTTCGTTTGACTTTTGCCATGTGTCCTATTTTAGCGAATTTTCATTACAAAATAATACTAAAGAGGTTGTTTGAAGTGGGAGGGGAGGCATTGATTTGGCCTCTTAATTTCAAAACTATTTTTTTTTATAACAAAGTGATATATATATATATATATATATATATATATATATATATAATATATATATATATATATATATATATAATATATATATATATATATATATATATATATATATACGCTCACACACATAATACACACACATTTATATATATTTGTATACCGTTATGTTTTAATATATGTAAACATATGTTAAGGCTGGTTCAAATTAGCAATACTTTGTGAAATTTTGTTTAACTTTAAATTAATTTTAATTTTTTAAATATTTCATACAAATAAATGATGATATAATAAATAGAATAGAATGCACGAGACGGAGCCCTCGCTCTAGGTGTTTCTAAAACACTTACTGAGGGCTCTTATCAAAAAGTAAAGTGATGTAATTTTTATTGATGGGAATAAATATTATTATTATTTATTATTACTTCGCTCTCCGGAGGCGTAATTGTTTTTAAAAAAAGTCTTGATGTTTTTATTTAATGGCATTGCCTGCTACTTTACAATAAACTTTACAGCCCTTTGATCTTTTTAAGTCTGTAAACTTATTAAAAAATAATAAGTTCTATTAGTGTATGAAATTATTGTAAATCTTTTTCTCCTTTTATAATCTACGTAAATATAACTAAAAATATGGGCTATTTTAGTTAAAAATATAAAAACAAAGAAATGATTAAAAGTTGGATAAAGGAAAGGAAAGGAATAATTATCAGTGAGCAGTAAGTAATGTATAGATCTGGTTTATAAAACTTCGTAAGTTGTACAAACTCCAATGGGAGTCATTTTAGCTTAAAACCAGGGACTGAGACGTCGTCATTAGAAAGGAGCTTTACTCTTCTGATAAAATTTATAATTATAATTGTTATTACACTAATAAATTTTTACTTTATCTTTCTTAATACTCGGTAACGCTAACAAAAGTCTTTTTATACCCTTCGGCCTCCTAGATAGGTTGTCATTCTAAATAATGCTTTTTAGTTAGAGTATGATCCTATATAACCTTCCCCTCCTCTTTGGACTAATCCTCTTTCTAAAATGGATATTTTAAGCAATAGAATATACAAGTTATAACATTAAAAGGGGGAAATGAAAACTAAAATGATGAATAAGAATTTGATAAAATAAATTCTTATTATTAACTTTTATGACGTTAAAATCCTGTTATATATTTTTATTAGATATTAGAGAGAACTGAAAAGTATTATATATTATAAGTTTAATATTCATATATATTTCTATTGAATATTTTTAGATGATTATTATTTCGACCTTCTTTATTACTTTTTCTGATTGTTGTATAAATGTGGTCTAATAATATGTCAATCCTAATTGTTTTCTTATGTGTTATAGAACACATAAGAACACGCTTCCACGTATGGACATGGAAGCATGAAAAGGTCACATAGCTTCGTAACTATCTTTGGTAATAATATGACATAATTTATTCACTGCCTCGGTATATCAGGGTTTCGTTCCCTGGACTGTGGCCTGCTTTTTATGAATATTTGCTATTAGTGTAATTTAACTTAAATTATCCAATACTTATATAAACTAGTAATGCGTTGCATCAGGAACTCACGTCATTATTCTTATAACACGTCGTTATTATATACAATTATGGCAGCAATGTTTATTTTTTTGAATTTGGTAAATGTTTTTTCTAATCAAGGACTTTTCATCGATATATAACTTTTCATTTTTTTATATTCGCCATTTTTGCCGCTATTTTTAAAATTTTGAGCATGTAATGCATATATCTTATTTTTCTACTCTTTAAGAGCTATGGAACTCTAGAAACTATATAAAATTCGTTTTTTCACTTATTTTTTTTTAATTTGGTCCTCCATATTGGGCGCAATTTTGAAATTTATGTTGGAACATGACCAAAACTATATCGCTCTGCCACATAATCAATTCTACGCATGTATACAAATTTTTATCAAAATTATTCGATTTTTATGGCAGTTATCGCGACACGGTCATACACACAAAAACATACGCGTCTTAATCGTCTGTAAGAACTGGCTGGCGTTCGTTCAATAATACGATGCTATTAGTAAGACAGACACCCTAATTAAGCAATCTAACCTGGTAACCTTTTAGTGTTGTTCCCTTCGGTTAATATAACATAAATAAATAATGTATGTAATTAGATAATCAGAGTTAGTAATGTTCATTACTATATAGTTAGTTAAAGTTAATCATTATAACTTATATTAGAAAAATTTATATTTGACCTTTGTGACGTATTATTGTAATGTAAATGTGTTGCCTACACAATTTACAATTTATTAGTTAGAAAGGTTTGATTCAATTTTTATACAGTTTTATAACTCGGTTTAGTATACAATGTGGCATTTATCTTAATATAGATAATCTATTATATATCCATTAATATTTTATTACTAAGATAAATATTATAAATAAATTATAGATTTTCATTTATTTAATTACAAAATTTAAATCTTATTTTAATTATAATTTACTAATTTTAAGACTAATGTAAATTTAGTAAAATTGTTAATTACAATTTATTATGAATTTTTTCACAAATAGATTTAATTAATTTTTTAAAGTAATATAATTTAAAGCAATGTAATTAAATTGGTTATTAACTTAATAAAGAATAAAAATCCTACAAATTTATTTTATGAACTGATTCGAAATCAATTTTTTATATTGGTTGCATTATTTTTAAAAGTAGTCTTTATTTTGCAGGCAATTATTTTAAAAATTAAAAATAAGCAGTGGGATTGTTACAAATTTGACAAAAAAATGTTGGGTGTTGTGTAAATGATTTGTTTGAAATGTGTGTCAACCGCTTAATCCGGTGGAATTTAGCCATATTTCAATCAAACTTTCCGACATACCCCTCTATGCAAGCTTCCAATCAGTGATTGGAACCATTCCAAGTTAAATTTTTTCCAGTTTTTCTTGCGAATAACAGACACATATCATACTGATAATATATATTTTTTTTATTTGATATTTATTTTTATTAGTCAATAATATGAATTATAAATATCTGATTATTTAAATTATTTTTTATTGACATTATTTATAATTTTTAGTGATAATAAAAAATAATTAATATTTATAATATCTGTATATATTTACAAGAAATGTTGATTTATGTTTTGTTTTGTATTTTTATTTATTTATTTTTTGTTAACAGGTAAGTGTTAAATCTTAAAACTGGTCTATGTATCTCAAATCTCTTTGGTAAGTCAATTAAAAACAACTAGCTATTATGTCTGTTGCTGAGTTAAATCGTCCTACAGATATTTTCAAATAATTTATTATTCACTGTTCTACGGATTCTTGCGTTAAGAAAGATAAAGTAAAAATGATAATTGCAATGTACCTCTAATACGATCCATCCAAAGGGGAAATTAAATTCTATCGTAGTATAATTATTCTTTATAATAAAATAAAAAATTAATTCGTGTATAAAAAATGTTGAATACTTTTTTAAAGAATAAAAAATTAATTATAATTGATTATTATTAATTGTTATTATTTAAAGGTGTATTTGGTCATTAAAATTATTTACAAACCTGAATTGTTGAACTTCTTTAGTAGAAGAAGTTGATACCTCTACTCCCCCTCCTCTGTTTTAATATCGTCGACCTCATTAGCGTAATTTTTGGAAATTCGCTTTTCCCAACGAAATTTCATTTCGTTATGTAATATGGTTAGCTCTCAGCGAATGCATTTTTTTATGCTTTGCTTGAAATTTGTTAAAGATTTTTATAATTGATGTGATGAATTAAATTTCGCTATTTTGGTTTTATTGCTCTGCTACAAAGAGACATTGTCCGAGAAAACCTGTAAATAACAAATTCTAATAACACGGTTTAGAAGTAGATGTCAGGTTTTTAGTTGTTTTCGAATTTTGATTTGATCTCACCCAATACCTAAAATTCTTTTTTGGGTTTGTTTACAAGTTGTTTCCTTGCGGATTATTCCCCCTTGTTTCTGTCTTTGTAAGCTCAATGCATGTATCCTTTTTTTAAATCCTTGGCAGTATTGTAGAGTTCACGTTTTTTCTGAAAAAATGATATCACCTCGTTTTGTGTGTAAGGTAAGTAGTTTGAAGCGAGTTTCGTTAGCCAGGTAGGGGGCTTAATGACGAGTACAAAGAGTCGGCAGAAAGGATCCAACAACCATAAATTACTCGGCACTCTCTGGGGTCAGAAAAAAGCCTTTTGTAACACGGGGTGGGGCTTGAGTTGGAGATGCATAAATCAGCTTTCTGGCTTGATGTCTGACAGTGAGCCCCACAGATCTACCGAGCGTCACTAGCAGTTTCTTTTTCTCTCTCTTGTCATTGAACATGAAATAAATAAAGCGTTATGTCGCTTTTCGACAAATCTATACCAGACTTCTACTGACAGCCTTGTCCTCTGATTTCTCACAGTTGTAAATATTTTTCATTCAAACTTTGCACTTCTTTTTAAACTGATTAGTAACAAAAGGCTATATGTTGGTTTTTTAACGGACTTGCTAATGACTCGTCATTAGCGTGACTTGCCTAAACAAAGATTTTTAACATTTTTCCTTGAAGTAATGTCGTTTAAATTTGATGAATTTCTCCCTACTGTTAATTTATTAGTTTGTTTTTATTTGTACTCAAATCAAAAACGCTATGTATGCTTTAGTCACCATATATTTACTAATTTGTATCATGATACTCGTTAGCTAATGTCAAATACTTAATGTTGTGCAGTGTTGATTAATTAAACATTTACTAATCACTCATATTTTTAATGCGATATTTATAACATCTATACATTGTTTTTTTTTTATAAATATACTTGTAACAATACATTTTGCAACCTGCGAAAAAACTATACTTGGCTTACAAGTGTTGGTTTTGCAGGTCCCAAATTATGATATTAACCAATCATAGGTAAGATAGTTACCCTTATCTTCTCTATTATTTTGTTTTATTAATTTTCCTCACCCAGTACCGTAGATATGAGGAAAATTTATACATCCTAAAAATCCGAAACCAGGTTTCACCATAATTATCCACTTCAGAAATTTTCATGTCGTTTTGAGTGGTTTTCTTCATGCTGTGTGTCCTTCTATGTCACGCATAACTACCGCTGTGTTTATGCTTGAGAGTTGAGACTTGGTAAAAAATGAGACTTTAGATAAAAAAAATTAAAAAAAAAATATTGGTGTAATTTTGTTTGAAAATTTCCTAACAGTTGAACTATATTGTTCAACGTTTTGTTGACATTTACTTTTTCCATCTGTTAGAAATATGATAAATCATTTCTCGTAATCAGTCTGGTTGTTAGATCCAAATGGTGATTATTACGCAAAATGATTACATGTTTTTAATATATGAATCATAATTAATATATTATATATGTATAATTTACCATGGATAAATGAATTGGCAAACTCTCCCCGCCATTTATATGCTATAAAAATGTTGAATTATTAATTAAATATAAACAAATTTCATTTTAATCCCAAGCTCGAAGAAAAATATTTAAAACTTTTAAAAATTATATTAATTTTAGAACAGAAAAACATTTTTAATACTCATAAATTTTCATCTCCGAAATATGTATTATTTTTAATTTCATATTTCTATATAAATCATTATATCACCAATAAAATTAAAAACTATTCTCAAAACCCATAATTAAGAGTTATAACATTAATGTTGTATTTAATATAAAAAGGTTTGAAGCCTATAAAAACATTATACATTCGTGGGAAAATGATCTTAGTGTGTACCAGTTATAAACAGGTATTAGCTCCATAAACCTGATAGAGAGCATCATAAAAACTAATATAGTTTTTAATTGATCTGTTAATTATTTTGTTATTTATTAAGGGATGATTAGACAAAGTTTAAATACCGTTGCATTTTTTGTGTATTACTCTTTCTAGAACCAAAATCAATTACTATAAATAAAATAAATCTATACAGGTATAGCTGCAGGTATATAATCTAAATTGCATGTGGATTGGTCAATTTTTTTAGATTTCATTTTTTGCTTAACATAAAATGTAGTTTGATGCTTCATTCTGGATAATTGATGCTTAAATGTCATATAAATAAATGAGTAATGTCCGTTTTTATGGTTTAACCCATCAGAGTATTCAACTGCGGGAACAACCTCAGATGGGTCGCATTTACTATATGCTCTAAATATTAATTGAAGTTGGCGAAGTTTTCTTTTTATAAACATTATTATAAATTTAGAATTTTGACTGGGCTACGAACCCCGAACCCGCGGTGTCGAAATCGAGTGGTTATATGGTCATGATCACGTAGTTATATAGATGTCATGTATCGAAACTAATAAATGTGTAATTTTGAGTTCCGATTTACATATTTTTACTACAGAATTACGATGGGATTTTATACTAAATATTTAAAATTCGTGGGCACTCTTAGAGGTCACAAGCGCTAATAATGAAATTCTATGGGTCCCCTAAGGGCCAATGCTCCTAATTCAAAAACCCAGAAACACTACTAAAGCCATTACTTTTGGAGACGGACCTGAAAAAACGTGACTCATTTTGTACTGCTCCAAACCAAATTTAAAAAAAAATATATATGGCTTTAATAATGAAGGAAATACATAAAAATAGTACGTCTATCCAGAGTGGAGCCCTTCATATGATTGTGCACGCTCTAAAGTTTTAGAAAATTTTAAATTTCTTAAAATAGGTTGTTCCCTGTTGATCGTGCGCAAAACTAGTAGAGAACATTTTTTTAAATCTTTCAAAATTTCTATAAATCTAGAGTTAATGTATCAAAATTAGATAACTACAACTAAAGTTATAGCATTGGCAAAACACAAAAAACTAATTTTAATAAAATGTCTAATTTTTGTGCTTTTTTAAGTCATTTTACAAATGCTATTTATAACATAGGTTATAACATAAGTTCTAGTAATCTAATTTTGACAAATAAACACTTGATTTTTTAAAAAATTTTGTTAGCTTTAAAAATGTTCTTTTTACATTTTGCACACCACTAACAGGGAACCACTTATTTCAAGAAACCTAAAATTTTGTGCAATTTTTTTAAAATTTTGAGCGTACTCCATTATACGATGGGCTTCACTCTAGATAGGCAGACTATGCTCTTTCTTCTTCATGGAAAGTATATTTTAAACAAATTTAGTTTGAAGTAGTGCTAAATTAGTAACATTTTTTTTGCCCTGGCTCCTGAACTAAATGTCAAGTGGATGCATTTTATATTCCCAATGACTGATAAAAATGTATATATTTACCATTTGACCATAAACAGTAAAAGGAACAACATAATAAACAGTTTATGGCTGCAGTATAAGAGCGATTAAAATTTTAAATTAAATATTTGTTATCTTTATAAGACTAGGTCATATAAAAATTTAATTAAGCAAATATTAATGGGAAAAATAAATGATTTATAAAAACTATTTCTTCACTAATAATTTTTAATTAATTTTACTAAGAACATAAAAGATGCTTTTTAGTATGACTGCTAAAAGTAATATATTGTTAATTTCTTACATCCCACTAATAAATAAAACCTTTTTTATAAAAGGTATCAAAAAGGAGAGTTAATATGAAATTACGACTTTTAGGGGTTAGTATAAGAGGAAAACACAAAGATGGTTTCTAATAATAAAGAATTACTGATATAAAATTTGTTAGAAGGTGTCTAACAAAAATATAAGGAAAGCTATATGGATGAGTTTTTTTGAATTTATATTTTATAATATTTAATCTGATAGGTTTATTGGTAATTGAGAACGGATAATAACAATAGTCATAGTGTGTTTGCCTTTTCTTCATATTTTTTTTGGATAAGCATAAATTAGATAAAGAACTCAAAAATTCCTTTTTTGTGCAGTAGCTCCAAGGAAGGTTTTACAATTCTGCTCGTATACAACAGGTTATCTTTTCAAAAGCTACCAAAATATAACCTTATATTCATTTTTTTTCTTGATACAAAAATATAAATAAAACACCCCAAGGGGCATGTTACTTCGGTTTTCCTCTCTCTGTTCTTTCTCCTTTAAAAACAATGTATAAGGGTGGCAAGCAGGATAAAAAGTAGTATCGCGTAAATGGAATGTAACAAGTTTGGAGTATTTTGTAGATTTTGTTTACATTATTCTATGTTTAAAATACAGGTACGGCGTACCTCGGAATTATTTATCACTATGTCGGTCTATTTTCACTTATCTTCACCACTTCGATTGTCCTCAAAGTATTCATATTACCTAATTTATATTTAAGTACGTCTTCAGACTTGCTTCGCTCGTCCTCAGAAAGTAAAAGCGTTTGTTTTATTCCCAGCAGCCACCCAACCAGGCAATGACTTCGCTCGATGCAGCTTTATATTAGTGATCAAACAAATACTGTATAGATGTATTTGCCACACTGTATTAATATCCCTGGACCGGTTTAAGCTTAACGCTAACACTCGAGCTCTCGACTAGTAAAGTTATATCAGTGAATAACTTCATTAGTTGAGAGCTCGAGTGTTGCCCCGCCTGCTGATGATGGCGCTAAACCGAAACCGATCCCAGGAATCCACCAGCAATTATTGTCGGTAGCTGGTTCTTTATCTGCTTCTTTAACTTGCGGTAAGTATGGTGATATTAATATAGGTTTCTATAATACTTTTTTGGGTGGAGGAATACTTTCGTGCCAAATTTTAACTCAAATTGATTTTTAACAATTTAAAAAAGTAAGTATGTCATTCGATAAAAATTGAAGTAATGTGGATAATGAAGTTAAACCTGGCACATTTGTTGTCCTTATATACAGGGTGGTATATCTATAATACATCATTCTAAATTACTCAGCTCCGTCCGAAGCCATAGCGATAAATTTGGTATCTAACCTCACCAAGTCGGCCACTGGGAGTTAAAAAATACCTAATTATTTTTTTCATAAGTTTGGTATGTATGGTAATCTGATTACCAAAATGGGATTTTCTATACAGTAACTTTAAAAAGATAAATTCCTATTTAATTGCAAACCATTAAATAGATCATTTCTGAAACTGTCATTTTCTGTACTATTTGATACCAATATCGTTTAATTCCGATAATTTTTCCAAGACCCATATTTTTTTTGTGCAATGTATTAGAAGTGATAAATTATGTTATACCAGTAAGCTTAATTTTAATTATAAAGGGTAATATTAAGTGCATAATCATTAGAAAGAACTATAGATACATTCTTTCAGATATAACAGATTTCCCTACTTATTTTGAATGAAAAGAAGCAAAAGAGAAAAAACAGGTGAAAATAATCATCCGAGCAATAATTTACTAAACAAAATATGACATTTGAAGAGAAATTTGTCTAGGAAAAATATTTTTAATAGCTTAAGATTACTGAGAAGGGCAAAAACAAGAAGATATCAAAAAAGTTTGTCGGGTTGTCTGAGACGTAGGTTGATGTATAGGGCGTCAGCTGTTAGTTAGAGAGAGATGCCTTGGCACCCTTCAATCAGCCGTCATTTCTCTGTTTTTCTTTTCCCTATCTCTACGTGGAACACTGTCTTTGAGTTTGAGTGATTGATGCCTTCAATTTAGACAGTTAACACTCCTAAAGATAAACTTTTAAAGTCTTTTGCCTTACAACTTCTCAGACTCTGTTGTTGTAAATTTTCTTTTTGTTTTAAGATTTATTTTAAAATATTTTCATTGAAATGATTTTTCTTTATTTATCAACTTAATTACTTTCATATTTTAAACTGCTAAGTAAAAATATAGAACTAATTTTTTAATTCCAGATTTGTATTTACGTTTTAACAAATATAAGGATAAGAACTTAACCTTGCTAAATAATTAAACCTTTTATTTTACCATACATAGTGGTTCATATGTAAACATTTCAGCTCGGTCTAATCACTTCTTGAAGATTTGTGATTTTTTGAAATGTTTCTGGGGTCATTATTGTATGTTAATGACGTCACACAGATTGCATAAACAATAAGTTTGTGACATTAACAAAGTTGATTTTCGTACCAAGTTTCAATTCAATCCAAGAAAGCGTTCGAAAATTATCGTGTTTCATAGAATAACACACACACACACACACATTTTATATATATATATATATAATATATATATATATATTATATATATATATATATATATATATATATATATATATATATATATATATCTCCGCCTTCACCCTCCCCCCTCCATGACCCCAACCATTAGCTTATTAGCTTATTTTTTCTTCGAAAATTGGCTAAAAATGAGAGACAATCTGAAATTCGGTTATTACATCAACCCTGTAGTAGTAATGTCAAAGTCCTTATATTATTATCTTTATATGTTATCTCCATATATTATTGTTATTATCCTTAATATTATTATTACCATCATATACATATGATGTTAGAGTCGAAAAATCTAAAGGCATTTTTATAAAAAAATTAATCAGAATTGTTTAATTTTATTATGAATGGACGTAATCTAATCAAATCCAAGTTTTTGCATTCGATTCGAATCTTTCTATATTAAAAAATTATTATTCCGACGAAAAAAATATATAAAGTTTGACGAGATCAAAAATTATTTATTAACATGTAAATACATTTATTTATGTATTCAAAAAACAATCATTTAAACGAGTGTTTTTACGTGCGTGTTAAATTAAACGAGCATTTTTAATATCCTGTGCTTTCTCTTTATTATCTAATTTTCATATATTATTATTCTTAAATACGGCTTGTCTGTTTCCTTTATCTGTCTGTTTATATACCTCATTACAAATGGGTAATAGATTATATTTTTTAACAATTTATGAGGTCATAGACATTTCCATGTCTTTTGATGTGTTTAAAATAATTTGCCTAATCTTCTTAGAATCGTATTATATTGAAGTATTGTCAAAACCCAAAATACTGCTTCTTATTACTTATCGTGTTAGTACGGATTTAATATAATTTCATAAAAACCGGACATCACGGATTTAAAAAGGAAATATTTCACTACAAAAGAATCGAAACTCGTAAAAAACACTTCTGTTTATATTTTTTTGTCATTTTTTGTAACGTTTTGACTTTTTTAAATAAATCTTTTTTATGAAATGTGAGATGCCAAGATTTTATAAATATGAAAATTATGTGACCGTAGAAAAATGTTGAGAAAAAGGTATTAGGGACAATATTAGTTTTTGATGAGTAAAAGACATAAAGAGAGTTTTAAATATTTTTAGGTTTAGATTGAGATCTAGCGGAGATAACAAGCTTTCTGCATCATTTAGCCTTGTAAATCAAACTCTCTGACTGTTAGATGATCTAAACTACACGATTCAATGCTTCAAAATTTCTTAGTATAAATATCTGTTATTGTATAAAAGCATGCACTTAATAATAATATCTTATTTATAAGGTAGTTTAAACAGATACGTAAATATTAAATTCTAAATAAAATTAATAAGACAAAAAACTTTCTAGGGACCTCTATTTTAAATTATTAAAGCTCGGTAAAATTAGTTTTTTTATTATTTTGGACCAATTCCTCCTCAAAATAAT